>CM076663.1:15535708-15592840 GCA_038496675.1 Rachycentron canadum | reverse complement strand
GGTGGGGTGGGGGTGGGGGTGGGGGGTCGATGTGCTCAAGTGTCTTTTGTGCTCGCGATCAGAGATGTTCCGTTTCCTCTGTTTGATGGGAACGACAGCGGCACCCCTTTGCAGGAGGCGTTTGATGACAGATTTATATACAACGCCATCGGGGGGGGGAGCGCGGGGTACATCATGCGTGCGCTCGCCAACGCGCACGCGCTCACACACACACATGTACAATAAAAGGCATGTTCTTAGGAGGAGCATTTAACCTTGAAGTGAGCTGTCACCAATTTACATTAGATAGACCCTTGTAGTAAAAGAAATGGGATGAGCCCCAGCTGATGCGTGGGATCATCTATGGACATTGTCATACATCAGCTGTTTTTTTTTTTTTTTTTCTCTCTGTCTTCTTCCGTGTCTTCTCTTTCTCTGTTAGCCCCATGTGGAGGAGATCTGAAGGCTCCCAGTGGGATCATCCTCTCCCCTGGCTGGCCAGAGCTCTATAAGGAGGCCCTTAACTGTGAATGGATTATTGAGGCTCCTCCAGGCTACCCAATCAAAATCATCTTCGACAAGTGAGTCACCCAGATAGCTACCTTTTTTTTTTTTTCTTTTTAATTTGTCCTGCTTTTTACCTTTTACAGTTTCAACATGTGTGCTTACTCGTCTGTCTGTGCTCTTTCACTTCCTCAATCTTTTTATCTTTCTTTCCTTACTGGGGGTAAATGCAGTAGATCTAATGCACATCAACATACAGCCTCTGCTAGGATAACTTTTATGTTTTATTTAGCACGTACCCATTAGTATTTTATCCTTTTATGTGATACCCCGCTCCCTGAAGATCTGCAGATATTGTAACAGTTGACACGCACACCTGTACATCCATATGCACGCGAGCACATACACACACACACACACACACACACACACACACACACACACACACACACACACACACACACACACACACACAAAGAAACGCAGCCGAGAGCTGCAAGCATGTCAACGTACAGTAGTATGTAAATGGAGATGGTCTGTCAAGGGGAACCGGAGAGATGGGAGAAGAGGTAATTTGTCCTGATGTTTGAGAGAGAGTGAGACAGAGACACTCAGTCGCAGGATCAAACGCCACATTAGCGTTTCACTAAGGCTTATCCTTGCGAGCCCATCTCATGCTCGTCCCTGCCGCGATAGCATGCCATGCAAAACGAACACCATGCAAAATGAACGCAACATGTTTGTTGCTCTTTAATTTTTATGTAACATCAATAAAATATCACAAACCTCTTCATTTAGATGACATGGTTCTGAAACTAAGCAATTTATTCACGGCGTTGAAGATGAAGTGGCTGTGGAAACAAAGACAGAAAACACACAGCAACGGGCATGCGCACGCACACACACACACTGCACAGACGCACTCACCAAAGCGTGCCAAATGTCTCAGGATTTTCTCCAAACTCCACATATGCAAATTTGAAAATTAATTTAACCGTCCTGGTTTCAGTGTGTTGGTTAAAAAATAAAAAGTTCCTTCTTGTTTCAGCATTACACTGCAAAAATCTCAAGAAGTGAACTTCACCACTGGTCTTTTCGAGAAGCTCTTGTAGATGAATAATTAAATGAAATGAGTGTTAGTTCAGCTGAATGAACTTCAAGCATCGATATATCAATATCATTATATATATATATCAGTAGAGGCCAGATGTTATATGTGGATAATTTTTGATCTGTCCAGTTTTTGGTTGGTCTTATAATTGGTTGACTTTTTTTTTGGTGTAGTTTCTTATCACTTCCAAATTGCACTTGGTGTTGCCCATTTGCCCAAAAGCAGATAAACCTGCTTTGAGGCCCTTAGGCAAAAATGAACCTTACACCTCTATTGACTCCCTGTTTGGGGTAATTTGCTCAAGCAAATTTATTTTGAAATATTCAACATCTAAATTTTGACACAGTGCCCCACTGCGTACAGCAGGTATAAACACATAACTCGCCTTCACGTCCTTATCATTTCAGTTGATATGCAACTTCAGCAGCGCAGACACAGTGAATGAAAACTTTTTTTTTTTCCCCTTGTCCTGAGGTTCCGCACGGAGGTCAACTACGACGTCCTCGAGGTGCGCGATGGACGATTCCCGTCGTCGCCTCTGATCGGCAGTTACCAGGGCACCCAGGTTCCGCAGTTCCTCATCAGCACGTCCAACTTCCTGTACCTGCTCTTCTCCACTGACAAGAGTCACTCTGACATTGGCTTCCGCATTCGCTATGAAAGTAAGGATTTAGAGTCCTGTGAAGTTGAGCGCAAAGTCAAACCTGGGTGCAAAGATTCGGGATGAAGCGTGGACCCATGCTTCACAGACCCTAATAGAAATGAGCCCATCATCTCGTTCAGTGTTCGAGGACAAGCTATTCAGTCATGGCTGTAAACATAGTATCCGCGGGCTCTTAATTTCACCATGAAGCCATTTTTATTAGAACAGCTATAATTAGAAAGTAAATGAGATGAGATTATTCTGTCAGATATCCCTGCCTTGACCCACAGTGCCAAGCTGAAAAATTACATATACACTGCTACACACGTGCGCACACATACACACACTTTTCCTTTTTCTGTAATTTAATCCCGAAAACAATCCCACCCTCATTTCTACCTGCGCGCCTCACACTGGTAACAGTTTGCACTTTCTCTGTGGGTAAATCTCTCTGCTAAGCGCCAGTACTTCACTTTGAGTGCCGCTCGTTCAGAAACAATGCCGGGTGCAGGGGGAAAGAGCACTGCAACTTCTCATTGGTTCGTTCCTGCTGATAAGACATTAGTGTAAATTGTTTATCAAAACTGCCTCTAGGATGCAAGCTACCTTTTAGCATTCATTGACCTGCATTTGACCTACTAAGAACAGGATAAAAGCTTAATTACGCTACAAGCAGGTGGATTTTCTGTTTATGTCGGTGTGTCTTTGATTGTGTGTTTATTTGCTTCCTTCCTTTTTTTTTTTTGTCCCCTTCCTCTCTAGCCTTGCAGTTGCAGTCGGATCACTGCGTGGACCCTGGTATACCTGTCAACGGACAGCGACATGGCAATGACTTCTATGTGGGCGCCTTGGTGACGTTCAGCTGTGAAGCCGGGTACACGCTTAGTGACACAGAGCCTCTGGAATGTGAACCCAATTTTCAGTGGAGCCGCCCCCTGCCTAGCTGTGATGGTACGTTCCATATAATATTGACCTAGAAATGAATAGTTGCCTGCCAGATTTCTTCCTATTCATCAATGGGATTAGAGCTGAATTCATTGTTGTATGTTGTTGCAGATGAAACATGAGAAATCGTTTTGAGCACTTTGCTTCGTATTGCATCACATTTAAATTGCTATATATTTCTGACTTATTATAAAATCCATATAAGATGATAGTTTTTCTTTCTATGTCTCTTGTTTTAGAAGTTTTAGAAGTTTCTTCCTTATTTCATCATAAATGTTTTATATGTACGACAGTGAGTTTACCCTTTGATGTTTCCCTTTTTCCTCATCTGTAAATGCTTTTATATTTAAGGACAGTATTGATTTCTGCCCCCTCTGTAATGATATTGATGATACGACTTCTTTTTTATGCTGTTTTGAAGGGCATCTCTTGTAAAATGCATTTTACCACATTGCAAATGCAGACGAGTTTCGTCATTTTTTTTTCAGGAAATCTTATTCCTGTCTTCTTTGCCCTCTTCTCATTTTTCTCCCTCATCCATTCCCTGCTTGTTTCCATCCCAGCGTTGTGTGGAGGTTATATCCAGGGCAACGTTGGCACCATCCTGTCACCTGGCTTTCCAGACTTTTACCCACACAACCTGAACTGCACGTGGATAATCGAGACCTCCCATGGCAAAGGTCAGCAGAGAAATTCCGTGTCAACACATGTGACAGTCAAATTCAATTTCCCTTACAATGTCATTTCCCCCCACCGAGTGGCCTTTTTGTTTTGCCGAACAAGCTGTCTCTGGATGACTGGAGTGCTGAGAGGCTGGCCTAGGGCTACAGCGCCACAGGACGACTCTCCAGTTGTGTCACCTTTGGTAGAGCGATCACATCAAATTGACACAGCCTTATTTGCAGATGCTCGCTCTGTGCGGGTGTAATGTATTTGATAATACAAATACTCTATCTGGGGGGATGGATGCTGTATGCATTATGGAACTGCTTCACATGAATCCAAAGAGCCCAGCCTGAAACTTTGTCACTTATCTAGTCTTTACACTTTTTGCACTTTGCGCCTTTCATACACATACAAATCACATCCAAACACATCAATGGAACAGCCACCAGGGGCAATTTGGGGTCCAGTATCTTGCCGATAATTTACTTAAGTTTAACTGACTAACTTAGAACCACAGACCTTCTGATTAGCCGAGCCACCGCCACCACAAAGGCTAGTAGTTGCTAAAAAAAAAAAAAATGTCATAAATAAAATACAAGCACTTCTTCTTCTCTTATCCAGGCGTCCAATTCACCTTCCACACCTTCCACCTGGAGAGCCCTCACGACCATTTGCTGGTGACAGAGAATGGCAGCTTCTCTCAGCCCTTGTGGAGACTGACGGGCTCCACACTGCCTCCGCCTCTGAGCGCAGGCCTGTTTGGAAATTATACGGCTCAGATCCGCTTCCTCTCTGACTTCTCAGTTTCCTACGAGGGATTCAACATCACTTTCTCCGGTGAGAATGGATTTAGTAATTCAAAACACTGAGGAAAGAAAAGAGGGTCAGCTTAAAGTGCTGGTCACAGTGGCCCCTGAGTGAGGATCACAGACTTGCCATAACCCTTTAATAACAATGGCCCGTTTCAATAGCTTATTGACGCAGCCATGCGTGGTTAGGAGGCGGCTACTACACATCAGCTGAGTATGTCTCCTGTAAATGTGTCATGCACTTGAGACTGAAAAATGAAATGGTTAACGTCAGCAGAATCAGTTTCATCATTTTAGAATAGAGCACAGATGGCTCTTCATGTACTGAGATTATTATTTCACTTCCTCTTCCTCTCACAGCCTCTTGATATGAACACCTGGATAGAGTGAATAGAATATCTAAAATGTAATAAACCAACGGCAACAGTTTTAAAAACCAAATACTACTTATCTCAACAAATATTTACAGGAAGGATGAAAAGAGGCTCTCAGAGGCTCATGATGCTCAAATAAATAAATTACATTTCATCTCATAATTTTTCCGTGTGAAATCGGCTTTAGAATGGATTCAGTGCACAGTTTGCCCTCCATGTTATCTGTGGAAACATTTCAAAGCAGGACAGAAATCTTAATATATGTTAAACCTACACTTTCGCAGCATTTGCACATCAAAGGAAGTTGGATCAATGGTGTGATATTGTCTGGATAAAAATAGAAAACCAACAAAAAGATAAACACAAACACACATATTATTAGATTACATGTTTTACCATATATTCACGTGTGTATTCTTTCTGTTTTTGCAGAGTATGATTTAGAGCCATGTGAGGACCCTGGGATCCCGCCCTACAGCACCAGAAAGGGCCTGCAGTACGGTGTGGGCGACGCCCTCATCTTCTCCTGTTTCCCAGGTTACCGACTGGAGGGTCCGGCGAGGGTGGTATGCTTAGGGGGCAGGAGGCGGGTCTGGAGTTCCCCTCTGCCAAGGTGTGTTGGTAGGTGGTCACATGCTTTATTTTGACTTTTGTCACTCCCCCTGTATCCCTTCACAATGCCATTCCACCATACCCGCCCTCTCGCATACACCCACTCATTTAGAAATGTACAACACTGCTGGTCACGTTGGAAGAGACGTTTCCATTTCAATTTTCCGTGTTATCGTCTCTTCATCCACCCACGTTTTGTCTCTTCATTGGATAGCTTCCCAGAAACAGCCTTTTTGACTTTGTCCAAATTATATAGAGCAGCAGCTCTAATGAGGATGACATTAAAGAGCTGAAATATGTTAATTATTGATGCTGCCTGCAAAACATGACAGGTCAAACTGTTGAGATTTAGATCATTGTGTTGATTCTACGGTGCACCAAACCATAAGAGCTGCATTTGTGTGTTGATATGAATACTAATTTTATCCATATGTAAATCAGACCGTGATAACGATTGGCCAGCTTGTTTGGTCTTTGCATGTTTTCTCAAACTGAAAGCCCTTTTAAGTAGTAACCGCTTAATTACTTCATTGGGATATTTTTACCACTTCTGCACACTGTTCTTCCTTCTAAACTTAGAAAGTAATTTGTCCAAATTAAGATTTTGACAGTGTATCGAAAGCAAGTAATTACACTTTAATAAATACACATTTAGTGAAGTCATATTTATTTTCTTTACCCACACCAATAACGTCTGATCGGTTTCTAAATGTTTGTATTTCAGTGTTTACGCACGTGTGAAGTAGGTCAAATAATTTCCTGACTAAAATTTATGAACATCCACTTGACTGCCTCCATGGCTTCTGGTTAGCTCTTTGTAGCTTGTACCCCTTGGTATTTTTTGCCTCCAGATGAATGCAGATCTTTGAAGGGTGACTCTGTCAAACTTCTGTCATATTCACCCTTAATTTAGAAACTTTATACTTTTCCACACACCTCTCCTCATCCTGACCTCACTGAATTCATGAAGTTCAAATTCTGGGTACATTGGTAGTCATTTAAATTCTATTTTTCTATGGTAAACCCCCCCCCCCGTTCTTTTTCACTCTCTCAGTGATGGGATCTAAAAAAGGCAATTTTCAAATAGAGCTGAAATTACTGTTAATCATATTCAGATTGCAGTGTGATTATGATGATGTGCCACTCAACATTCAGGTATAGTCACTGACCATATTCGTCTCCCCATCACCTCTCCCATCTCCCTATGCATGACGGCATGAATAAATACACTCTTGAGTTTCAAACATATAGCGATTGACATGTCCTCTGCTCTCTCCAACACCACCTTCGTCTCCCTTCCTATCTCCTCCTCCTCTTCTTTCTCTCTCTGTCTCTATCTCTCTCTCTCTGTCTCTCTCCGCTCCCCCTCTTTTTCTCCAGCTGAATGCGGCTCATCCGTGACTGGCATGCAAGGGGTGCTGCTCTCGCCCAACTACCCCGGTTACTACGGCAACAACCACGAGTGCATCTACTCCATCCAAACGCAGCCTGGCAAAGGCATCCAGCTACGGGCACGAGACTTCAGACTGGAGGAGGATGATATGCTCAAAGTATGAGGGGTTGTGGGGAGATATGCCCCTCTCCATGTGTATATGTATATCTGTGTGTGAGTAATTCAGATGTTTCCTCCCACTCTCTCTCTCACTCTCTCTCGTTCAGGTCTTCGATGGCAGCAGTAATAAGGCTCGTCTGCTGGGGGTGTTTACAGGCAACGAGCTGCTGGACACAACCCTGAACTCAACCTCCAGCTCAATGTGGCTTGAGTTCATCAGCAATGCAGATAACACCAGTAAAGGCTTTGAACTGCACTTCACTAGTGAGTAACCCTCCTAAACAAAACACCCACACACACACGCACACCTATCTTAATTTACATTTAATATTTACATCTTAGCGTAGCTTGTAAATATGCTTATATGCTCACTTCCTAAATCTGCCACATGAAAATCACACTCATACTTCTCTTCATCAGCACCCTCCTAATTCTTGTACCTTCCTTGCCCTCACCTCTTCCTCTTCAAGGCTTCGAGCTGGTGAAATGTGAGGATCCAGGTGTTCCCCAGTTTGGCTACAAAAGGGAGGACAAAGGTCATTTCGCGGGGAGCACCGTGTCATATAGCTGTGACCCAGGCTACACACTGAAAGGCCCAGAGGTGCTCACCTGTCTGAGGGGGGAAAGGAGGGCCTGGGACAGCCCCCTCCCACTCTGCGTTGGTGAGTCAGATGCTCCTTTTTATACTGCATTGTGTCTTGTCAGGAGTGAAGGAAGTACACATATCCTTTAATGAAATAAAAGTAAAGTAAAAATACCACTATCTAAACACAAAGCAAAATGCAATTAAAGTATTAAAAGTATACAATATAGATATACACACACTATACTGATGCATTAACGTGAGCTTGTCGCTGGCCAGGCTGTAGCTAAAGAGCTTTACATACTGTTCTACTTACTCTTGGTAAATGGCTCAAAAAAAAAGCCAGCATATTTTGTCTGAAGAATCTTTATGTCAAACTAAAACTGTCACAGAAATGTGGTGAAGCAGAAGTGTTAAGTAGGATAAAATGGAAAGTCTCAAATAAAGTGCTTCAAATTTGTATTTAAGTGCACTGCATGATTAAATGTACTTGGGTAATTTTCAGCAATAGATATGTCAGGCACCTTCTGGATTATCTAGTTTTCTGTACCGTTGTGTCATTCTGCTCTATGCTACCATACATCAGTGCGTTATTACCTTGCATCACTGTTTTTTTTTCTTGTTGTTTTTAATGTTACACCATATCAAAAGTTCTCCTAAAATGTAAGATTATGGAAATTCACATGGTGTTAACATTATAATGCATGCAATATCAGTGGCTGCTTCACCGTCTGGCTCACTGCTGATCCAAACCAGTTTCAGTTTATTTTAGCTGAAAAATATGTCTGACCTAGTTCCTCATCCTAATAACAATGTGAATATGCATCTGCAGGTTTAGGAAAGCTATGTGGTTTGTTTTAGCCCTGCTATTTTGGGGCATCCGTTTGGTTGCTTTCCCAGCACCTTATTCAGTGCATTATCTCATCGAAAGTGACTATGCTCTATTTAGCTCCTCATATTCATATTGCATCATGGCAAATCTCTCCAACCCCCCCCCCCCCCCCATTTTTTTTTTTTGCTTTATTTTTTTTTTTACTAAAATTAGACCTTTCTCATACTGTCAACACACCTGAGCACAAGTAGAGGGTATATCTACCTCATTGTTGTATTTGTAGAGTTCATCTCCAGTTCACCTGTCACTCGCTGCCAGCTGACATAAACGCAGCATGCATTATCTCCAAAACTATTAAACTGATATACCTGAACACACATACCAGCCTATATGGTATCATGGTAACAAACCCTTATACTGTTTGTTGACTCTTCTGTTGGGTGACATTTTTGATAGAGT
Organism: Rachycentron canadum; assembly: GCA_038496675.1. Taxonomy (NCBI): domain Eukaryota; kingdom Metazoa; phylum Chordata; class Actinopteri; order Carangiformes; family Rachycentridae; genus Rachycentron; species Rachycentron canadum. The sequence continues at coordinate 15,583,771 of CM076663.1, read as the reverse complement.
TTCTCAGAGATCAGCCAGAAGCTCAGTAAGGAAAACAGGCAGAATGGTGTTCTTTGACATCAGCCAAGGTGATTAGAATAATATTACTTGGCTCCCTTTTCAACCCAAACTGACAGGTAATTTCATGTCTGGGTATAAACAACATTTAGCATTCCCTATATCTCTGAACACGTTTGTCCTCCCCGTGCCCCTTTCAGTACAGATGATAGCCTAACAGCCAGAGTGAATTTGGGAGCTGCTTCTGTTCTGCTGTGGTGGGATTACTTTCCAGCAGCAGGGACACACTGAACGCCGCTGAAAAGCATGTAGCGACCGGGGGATGAAGGAGAATGAAACTTAGTTGAAAACTGTTTTTCGAGAGAGAGAGCTCGTATTCTGAAATGTCACTGAAGGGGGGGAATTGCAAGGTTGCATCCCTGAGCAGATCTAGGTTGGACACTGAGGCGTTAAAAGCGTATTCCATTGACAATTAATATGAAGCATATCCGATGTCTCTGATTGCATTTTAATGTTTGTATAGCAAACGTGAATGTCCGACTGACAGAACATAGTTTGTGTGTTGTGTTGCTCAAGAAAAATGTTGGTCAAGTGTATGTGTTTGATTTGTAGATAGTTCATTTCCATATACTAGTTATATTAACAGTTGAATGTTAATATAACTATGTGTGTGTGTGTGTGACAATACGATTACCTACCTTGCACAGAGGGACATTGAAGCCACTTTGAGTAAAGGGTGAGACAAAAAGTAATACAGAATCTGGGATGACTTTAGAAAGATGTATGTGGAGACATAGATTCAACTGGTAGAGTAGCTCAGGGAGTGGCACTGCCATGGTTGCACTAATCAGTGGCGTCTTATGTCACAAAGCTAAAACAAACAGATGGGTTTGTTTTAATGGGATAGATCACCTTCTAAGTTTTTAATCAAGGTAAGTTTTCTTAAACACGAAAAGCACACAGAGAGAAGAGAGAATATAATCTCATTAAGAGTGTAAAGGTTAATATGATCGCAATCTTTCCGAGAGTGAAATCAGAAACAACTCAAATATGTAAAATAGTGTCTGTCTCTGTTTACATTACTGTATGTGTGTGTATATGAGGTTTGATGTGTTTATGCTTTAAAAGCAAAAATGATCACAGGCCAACTCTGGTGATTATTGCTTAAATGTATAATGCATGATTTAAGGGATGATGGAGATTGAGTGTCGTGATGACGACATTAGAATTTGAGTAGTAGTAGAAAACTCTCAATAGGAGATGAGGATATTTATGTAAATCTAAAGGTGGATAAGTGACTGAAGCAACTGAAAAAATGAGGCATTAATAATGAACACAACAAAGAGGTCAAAATCAAACCGATGGATGTAATAGTGGAATGAAACATGTGGTTCTGAGAGTGGTGCAGTGCCAGGGGTAAAATCAACTTCTCTAGGATTTATAAAATAATCCAGAGCACTGTCAGACATCAACTTTTATCCGCTCTCTGGGATGCAGCAGTTGAACAGCAATGCTGGTCAGATAGTGGGATGTCTCAGCTGATACGACCTCACTCCAGGGATGAGGCAGTTTTTTGGCGTTTTCAGGCTGATGATGGTTCTTGCAAGCAGGCAGATGTTTGTAGGCAACACTGGCCTCTTGGTTGTTGTAGTGAAACAGGACGCAGCATTTCATAGATTGGCCATTTCGTATCTCACAGATGAGCTAAACTCCATTGAAAACATTTGAAGAGTTCACATTAACTCAGACTTGTGATTAACCGAGGATGAATATCCGTGTTAGGTCACTTCAGGAATGTAGCTGCAGTTTATGGAAGAGTGTGGTGAGTTTCTTATCTCAGTGGCAACTTAATGTGTGAGGATGAGTGAGCGCACACTGTCGTTGCATGTTTGTAAAAGATAGGAAGCTAGAGCACGAGAGAAAGACCTCAGATCATCATGTGTTTCATTTTCCTTGTGAAATACACCGAGTGAAGCGTCCATATCTGCCTCATAAGCATTTGTCTGGTCCACAGCAAGGATGACCCGAAAAGGTCTTAAAGCGGTTTCACGTCCTGCTGCTAATTTTATTATGATGTCAAAATATCGTCCGCTCCGGGTTTGAGATGGGCGCTTCCAATGTGTAGCCATTGTTAATTCTGACACTTTTACTGTGAGGGGTGAGAAGGCCATTTGGCAGATCCTGGCGGTTTCTGAAAAGGGCTACAAAAACCCACCGCTATCCCACCGTTATTTCACCGTTATCGTTAATTCAAAAAAAAAAGGGGGGGGAGGGGTCTTCACGACAAGGATGGGAAGGAGAGAGAGCAGGAGAAAAATGGAAGAGAAAAACAAAGGAAAGACTAAGTTGCAAACATAAGGAAAGACTGTTTGTTGATGGGAAAAATGTTAATGCCTGACGTGTTTCCCTCTACGCATCTATGTCATTCTAATTTAGTTAGCTTAGCCTGGTACGCCAGTCTATTGTGCATCTGCCGATGCTGCTGTGTTTGAGTTCAGAGCCTGCTTGTCACAGATGGATTTCACAACCATCGTCATCACCATCATCATCAGTGTGATTCAGAGACCTCCATTTTCCTCCTGCTTGAAGGAGCTATTTTCCTCTCAGGGGAAGGAAAAGAAACAAGAACACTTTTACTCCCCTCTTGTCAGTTGAGGTGGCCTCAAAAATGTGAACAAAAACACTTCAAATCTGATGTTGCTAGAGAACATTTTCTCTCTCTCTCTTTTTTTTTTTTTCATTCACTTTTTGGATAAGGGTTGGAGGTGGTAATTGAAGGCGGGCTGAAAATTGCTTTACAGTCACAGAGCGTTTCTGATGGCAATTCATTACTCCAGGCTGAAAAAAAAAACACTCTATCCTTCCCACTGTTCTTGACAAAATGTTTTGGCCTCTGGTTTTGATTTTCTAGTTTCATTGATGTGTGTTTGTTTTTGTTGTCAATTTTCTGAGAGACAGAGCTTAGGTTGGGTGTGTGCTATGAACCTCTAGGGGGTTTGTTGAACCGTGATATGATACTCAAACCATTATACTGACTACTACTACTACTACAATCACACTTGTAGAGATGCTCAATTGCATTCCTCTGGAGATTCATGAAAAGTCCTCCACCGCCTCTGTAAATATTCTATTGCTACCGTATTGCTCAGTAAATACGAAGATCAGTGATGCTTTCATTATAGCAGCTGCCTATCTGGTCTGTATGGATGTCACGACAACCAGTAGTTTGGTAACAAGTCGATGCCAAAGTTTAAGAAATTCTGCCAGTATTTGTTTTTCTATCGCACTGAAGGTACCATTGGTGTCATAGGTACTAGAGATGCGACTCCTCCAGGACTGACAAGGGCAGCATAATAACCCCGCATGTGTTCTAGTCTGACATTAAATTGGAAGAGAAGAAGAAGGCAGGCACAGTGAAGTGGAAAGGCAGCAGGTGCAGGTATCATCAACAGATCCACCGCAACTTGTGTCACTTTAAACTACTGCTTGCCCATGAGTGTATTGAGATGTGTGAGATTTCAGTGGTATGGCACTGGCGACCAATTTTCTATCCCTGGAGTCAAAACTTCTTCCCTGCAATTACTCGGAAGTCTGATATATCGAATGTTGTGTTGTTCAGTCAACAAGTCCGTCAGCTTTCAAAGGCAACAAGATGAGATCATGGTTGAGATGGTGGATTGCCAAGAAGATACATAGTATATTGAGTTGGCTGCTCTCCCTACTATCATTCAAATTGCAAATAAGATGATGAAGCACATCACATTTGAGTGTATGACTGCTATGTCAATAATTAATAATGATGAGAGGAAAACCGATGCGATGCACTTTACTGGGAGTGCTACGGTGTAGTCTCTGGTATGTTAAGTATGTTAACCTTGCTTTATCCTTTTATTAATTTGACTTTCAAGACGTTGATGAACTTGTACTTGTTATGCCCCCCCCCCTTTTTTTTTTTTTTTTTTTTTGCACCTCCTAATCATTGCTCACATCCTTAAATCTCTCTGCCTTTCTGTTTTTCCTCCTCTTTCCAGCGGAGTGTGGGGGCACCATCAAGGATGAGCCTTCTGGTCGTATTCTGTCCCCAGGCTATCCAGCTCCCTACGAGCACAACCTGCACTGTGTGTGGACCATTGAGGCCGCCCCTGGGAGCACTATTAGGTTTGAGCAACACTCGTTTCTTTGTCATGCTTTCTGATTACATTGTTCTTTCTCGGGCTTTCTTTCAATCTACCACCTTTCAATATACTTCCAATTTAGCCCCCCTTTTGCAGCGGTATTCATCACTTTCACAGGCTGCTGTGTAATCAATCTTAAGTGAGCTGCTGTTGGCCAATAGCTGAGTTACTACTGGATGAGGGGGAAATGCCATCTCAGACCCTCCAGGCTTTAGACTACACCAAATAAAGTGTGTCAAGTAGATGATGGCTTGCAGATGAATGCACGTTTTTTTTTTTTTTTTTTTGTTTTACTTGCATTAAGTTGATAAAATGTAAGCAAACAAAACCCTGTAACGGTTTTGGCTCAGTGTTTTTGTTGACCTTGCCAATTTTTTCCACTACAACTTCTGCTCAAGCATTGTGTTCATTTACTGTTTTATGTATTTTGCTGTGTAATCTATAGATACGTAGATATTAGATTAGATATTTTCCAATACACAATTTCTCCATCTTGATTTTGATGGCCTGTCATTGTCAGCCATCTTATAAGGGTCAGGGTTATTGTGGCATCGGGACAAAGCCCGTTTTCCAAACCACTCCCTGGTGTGGATCCCCAGATGGTACCAAGACTGCGGATGATGGCATTTGTTGAGTGCGTTCTTGAATTGCCCCAGTGTATTGTTTTCTCCACAGGTCAATGCCATGTGGCACAACCATCTTAACACCCATACTGCTTTAGAGACCAGATTAAAGTCCAGCTAGAAAGCAACTGATTAAATATCTGACTAGTATTTAGCCATAGGCTTCAGTTTCCACCTCCTACAGTGATATTGCTTCTATCCTGCTATTTTGCCTTTGCCCATTATCTGTTTATTAAACACAGTATATCCATTAATGTATGAAAATATTTGTTTATGGATGTGCTAAAATTTAAGTGAACATATTTAAAATGCCTATAATTTTTCAGTGTTATTACACTGGAAATAACTGCTAAACTTACAGAAGTGGTCAGTTATTTAATGAGACGCTATAAATTTGCTGTTAATGAAACAACTTGCTTCTCGTCACCTCACACCTTCTCACTCAGACCCAACCTGACAATGCAAAATATTTTCCTTGGCCTCTCCCTCCCAAAAAAAAAAAAAAACATCTCCTGAGTCCCATATAATCATCAAACTTGATCACCTCATACATATTAGATAGTTCAAGGCTTTTATTTCTTCAAACCCAAGTGCACTATCACAGTATTTAACAAGATGGTGTCCTTGTGAGTATTGCAGCCTTAACCCTGGTGGTTTTTATCATTATTCTGTATCCATTAGGCCACTTAGGACTGAAGACCAGTGTCAGTCATGTATCATCATCATGCTTATGAAATATACCGTGTTTTGACAGCAATGAAATGGAGGGCCGTTAAGCCACAGCTATGGGACAAGCAAAGTGTCCCAGGGCACTTGCAGGAACAGTGTCCAGGACACAGTCCTCTTCAAGGAAAACTACTGTTAAATCCACGAGTATACGTGTATATGAAGGAACATGTGGAAGAGGAAGAGGATACAAAAGATGGTTTAAGTGGGAGGGCTATAATCTTCTTTCATAAATTGGATTAACGTTTCCTAGAAGATCACATGCTCATCATAATAGAATATTGTATCTGTATGACATAGATTTTTCTATAGGCATCATTTTATGGGACAGGAAGAGCTTTCTGACTTGAATAAAGTATTTTATATTCGGTATCTATACTGGTAATGCTCTGTGAAGCGCTTCGTACGGCCCTCTATAGTATTTGCTCGTTACGGGGTGCTTTTTAGCTTCATTTCATTTCAGTCATTGTTTCATTTCAAATCCAATGAGCTGCAATAAATCCAAAGCAATTACAAACACAAGATAATATTTTGAGGCTGCAGTTCACTGTCATCTATCATTTCACCTACATTGCACAGATGTGTGGTTGTCTGCATCGATCAATTTGTGTGTGAATGTTGTCTTATGGCCTGAACATCTAACATTTTCCAGTCCCTCAAGATTGCTAGTTTAGGTTCATTAGTGCCTTCGCTACCTTTGGGTCCCTTGCATTCCTATGCTCCATATCCATGCCTTTGATCCTACCCATGCAATTTATTATTGAAAAGAATTTGCAATGCATTAGCCCAGGGATTCCTTGTATATCAAATGGTGGAGATGAAGGTAGCAAACTAATCAAGTTGGTGAGAGACCAGGAGTTGTGCTGTGTGACAGCAGATATCGAAAACGCAGATGGACTATTTTGCCGAGAGTTATTGATGGAAGGAGAGTATAGGTGGGAGGCAGAGAGCGGAATACAGACATAAAGATATAATAATAACAGGATAAAAGGAATAGCGATGACAAAGGAAGCAATGAGCCTTTTCACTGATGGAACATCCAGTAGTTACGGCTACAAGGATCGAACGAGGGATCTAGGCCACATGCTACACTGAACAATGGAGCCATATGTATTCAACTTAATATTGGCATTTAGTATTCAGTTCGCAGGATGCCCAGTAATTTGAAAGCTGGGTTGTAAAACATGGTGTACTCTGTGATTTATGATACAGTATGGTACCTTTCTGACTGTTGTCACGTAGCATTAGTAGGATGGAAAACAGTATGTGAAGAGGAGATGAAGAGAGTGATTAGACCAGTGGTTGAACTCTGTCTATCATACAGTGTAGCCTTAAAGGGAGAACAGCCCAGCTGACTTCTTAACTTCTTAATCCCTCCTTTATTGATTTGCTGTTTCTTTTATCTTTTTCCTCTTTCACACACTTCCATCGTACTGTTAAAACAGCACTGGCTAATATTTAAATATTCAGTCGACTGATAATGTTAGGTTATTCACTCACCGAGCATTTTATTACAACGCTTTTACACCTGATTGTTTGAGTATCCAATCAGCAAATCACATGGCAGCAGAGCATGCGTTAATTCACGCAGATAAAGGTCAAGAGATTCAGTTTATGTTCACATAAAACATCAGAATGGAGGGGGAGGGGGGTCATCTCAGGGACTTTGACCTTGGCATGGTTGTAGGTGCCAGACGGGCAGGTTTGAGTATTTTTGAAACTGCTGAACTCCTGGGATTTTCACATATAACAGCACAATGGCGTTACTCAGGCTTGTGCAAAAACCAAAAAAATAAAAAAAAGCATCCAGTGAGCAGCAGCAGCTCTGTGGGTGGAAACCACTTGATGGGTTGATGGGAGCGGTCAGAGCAGAATGACCGGACTAAGTGGATCTGATGGAAAGGCTATGGTAAGTCAGATAACCACTCCTTACAGCGGTGGTAAGCAGAAAAGCACACCAGATTCCACTCGTCACGGTCCTAGAGCAGAAATCCGAGACTGCAGTGAGCACGGACTCACCAAAAACAAATAGTTGAAGACTGAAAAAAAACGTAGCCTGGGTTTAGCAATCACGGCAGAATTTGGGGTCAACAGCGTGAATCCATGGTACCAACCTGTCTTGTGTAAACAGTCCAGGCTGTTGGTGGTAGAGTAATGGTATGGGGAATGTTTTCTTAAATATACCAGTGAATCAAAGTTTTGAGTGCAACAGCCTGTCTGAGCCTTGTTGCTGACCACGTGCATGACTTTATGGCCACAATGTACCATCTGCTCAAGGCTACTTCCGACGTGATAATGCAGCAGGCAACAAAGTGGTTTCGTGAACACAACAGTAAGTTCAGTAAACGTCAGAGGCCTCCCCAACACCTTTGGGATGTGGCCAAACTGGGGATCGGCACCATGAATGTGCAGCTGACAAATCTGCAGAAATGATGTGATGCATTTAAGTCAACATGGGGCAGAATCTTAGAAAGTTCTTGGACTGTAGTTGCCTTTCAGAAAAAGACCACAGTGCTGGTGATTGATAAACATCAGCTTTAATGGGAACATCTTTGATTGATTTGGACAGCGAAGTTGAACATGGACCTATGAATTGTCTCTTAGCAAGTTTTTTTTTTCTTTTTTTTTCCTACCCCCATTGTCTGGATATGCCTTCCAGATAAAATCATCAGTATTGTCTGCACTGTTGAGCCCAAGGAGAATTGTTCAAATGTTTAAATCTTGGCTGTTTGTAACTTTTTTTTTTAAGTAGTATACAGCATGGGAATTCTTTTTGGGGCGGTTTCCTTTAAGGATATATTTTATATATTTGCAGTGCATCACCAGTTTGAGCATTTGTCATGCTCTATCACTGAGTGCACAGTGCCCTCAGTCTCAAATGAATATGCATATATATTTCACTGGGTTTGCGCGACCCAAAACATGGTTTCAGTTATTATGTGTGTGTGTGTGTGTTTCTTTTTACAAGGTGAAGTTATATTGGCCTGTCTGTACTTTTTAAGGTCATATTTTAAGAAAATGGAGTTTGGCATTTTTAATAAGCTTTAGGTTCAGGTTAGGCAAAGATTTGAGATTGTGCTGAGGGATAAGGAGTGAATTTGATAAATGGATGGTGGTCATAAGTGTAAGGTTTTGTGCGTGTGTGTGTGTGTGTGTGTGTGTTCTTAAACCTCTGCTTTTATCTCTCTGACTCCCGTTTCCCAGTTTCACATCTCTTCCTGTCTGAAAATAATTGTGAACTGTCTTGTATCTCTATGATAACACTGCTCACATGTTATTACATCATACCCTTCACGAAACAAAAACACAACTTTGGTTTAGGTGTAAAGGAAACCACTTTGGTCATCCTGTCTTGATGTGCTTGGTGTCTTCTAAAGCTCATGGTACGGTATGGAAGTGTCTCAGCCTTGATGAATGATCCCACAGGGACAGTCCCACAGAGGCCACATAACCACACATATCGATGATGTTGGTCTCTCACTGTGACACGGCCTTTATGCACACAATCTCAATTAATTGCGAGGAAAGAAAGCAGCTGCAAGTTTACGTTCGCTGTACATCTTTCTTCTTCTTCATTCCTTCACGCCACACATCCATACACACACCTTCACATACATACTTATTTATCATTCTCACGCACATATACACCTTCTCTGACGACTCCCCACAGAACTCCTGATTGCAGCTACACTGTTTTGTATTCATATGAGAGAGTCTCAGCACTCTCCATTTCTCTTTATTTCTCTCATATGAATACAAAACAGTTGAGGCAGAATCAAAAGAGACCTGAGAAATCTCTCCCATCCCTCACTTCCACATCTCATCTCTTTGCAGCGATTCCTCTGACACTTGATTGAACTATTTTATCTAGTTAAGAGGGGGACCGGTGTGAAGGAGAGCCCTCAGCTGTAAACTTCAAAACATGGCTTTCTATGATTCCGCTAATCGTCTACTCTGCACACTGAGGCCCAAATTTCCATTGTCTTCGGTGAGACAGCAATTCTCTCAAACACTTGTTTTATTCATCCTTCAGCCCCTCCCACCCCTGAGGCATTTGTGTAAAGTGTAGAAGTTGTCTCTAAATGGACACCCCCACCCCCAAACGGGAAGCTAACACTTCTCTTTCCCCGCGCCTCTGAACTAAACAACTATGGATGACGAGCTGTACAGCATTTTGTTCACATCAGACAGGCGTGGGCCTTAAAAAAAAAAAAAAAAGAGAGAGAGACAAATCCAAGAGGTAGCAGTGGCAGCAGGGTGAGTACCACAGGCCACACCTCCCAAGAGAGAAAGACAGGGACTGTCCAGACGAGAAGAAATAAAAAGACGTCTCCTGCATGTGTGCTGCTAAGTCCTCCTGAGTAAAAGAAAGGAAGATACAGCAGGGCTTTTACGTGCCAGCATCAACGTGTTTTCTTCCTACCTCCTCGCTTCACTCTTTCCCTCTCACCATCATCTCTTTTTCGCTATCTCGTCATCCCACCCTAGCCCTCACTCTCTGAAAGTGACAAGGAGAGATAGGCTATTTAGATCTTGTACAAAAGGAACCAATTATCCTAACATGCAGCCCACGTCCATCCTATCCATCGGGCCGCTCAGCACAAATCCCTCCATGCTTCAGCGCTTCCTCTGCTCTCCATCAACCTCTTATCCTCCTGCCATCATCCTCTTCTTCCAGCAACCAAGCAATGATTAACGCTGGGCTTGTTTTTCGTTCCCTCCCTCACCTCCTGCCTTCCTTTGGTGTACTTCTTCCTTTCCACCCACCACACATATAAATCTGGAAATAAAACATGATGCCACCCGGTGTGTGGAAATCATGAAGGTTGCATCAGAACACGGGACCCGTCAGCACATCAGAGTGGATCCAACATGTGACTGGTGCTCATATCCTCAATGCTACCTCCACACAAACACACACACACACACACATACACGCACACACATGCACGCACGTATCGTACATATTTCACATTAATATTCTATGCATGAAGGCACGAGCATGTACACGTAAGAGAAAATTGTGCTCTTTTTGTTTTATTCATGCTGGCAAATTCATTGAAACACCTCAGTGTCTCCTGTCTAGAGCATGGGGAGGTGGAGCGTAGGTGAAAGGATCGTAGTACCTGAGGGTTTCATAACAGCATTTGCATAACAAGCATCTGACTGCCTCAGGCACTTACATGACAGGGATGGAAGCCTTTGAACATCACCTTTGTTTGCTGGAAGTGCAGGAGCTAACCCAGGATGGAAGTGGGAAATTAGTAGGCCACCAGTGAACTTTTCTAGCATTGCCCACCATCACAGTAGCCAAATTTGTTTATATAGCACCGTTCAGACACAAAGCAATTCAAAGTGTTTTGCAGAGGCACGGAAAAAACTAATCCGAATAAATAAAAAGAATTTGTTGTACGGTATCAAGATTTCACACAATCAGGTAGACACCATTTTTATTGAAGTGCTGCAGTGATAAAAGACATTAAAAACAAGCAAATGCAACCATGGCATGAGATTAAAAAGATGTTACATATGTAATTTAGTGGGAAGTTGCAGCAAATAGTAATGTTTAACCCCTGCTTTATATCAGCTGACAGATTTAGGAAGCCAATTCCATAGCATAGAAAGTAAAAGCTGCTTCATCTCGCATTTTTGTTGACATATTTTTTCTTTAAATATATCAATTGGTTGACATATGTGTGCAGACAAGATATTTCACCTGAATTTGATGTATTTGATTTAACCGACCACCAGCATAGATAAAAACAATGAATGGGGCCACTGCAAAGGGTTTGGCACCTTGTAACCTCAGAGCTGCCAAGAAGAAACACTGTCTCTACTGGTGCTTTTCAGGGTCAATTTACCCTGATCAAGTGCTCCTCAGCAGCAGTCAGTAAAGAAGGCTCACTTTTGGATTCAAACCGCTGAGTGATTTGACACACTTTCCCATCTTAAGGCTGCTGGCACTCTAAACAAAAGAAATGAGTGTCTTCTCTAACTCTTAATAGACTATAAACTTTGGGGTTTGAGTCTCTGTGCCACGGAAGAAAACACAGATGTATGCCTTCTTATTCAAGTTTGGCAGCAAATCACAGTAGGTTGTCCCGGAGCCCCGGAGTAAACAGGTTTATCTCTTCCAAGAGCTTATATGTATAAGTAATGTATTGCTGTTTTTATGTTTATTGAGCTTTCAATGATTACTGTATATCTCAGGGTATTATCAATATTCCAGTGAATATTAGGAAGAGAACTGCAAACAGAGCAATGATTACAGTGAATAGGATTAGCATTTATGCGGCTTCTTAGATGATCAAAGTTGAAAACATTTGATGTGCTGCTTTGAAGAGATAAGGAGGTTAATGTGTGCCCCATATGTATGCGTGTGGCCTTGCCTGCATCTTTTTTCCCAGGCGCAGATGCTTATGTACGAATGTGTAATGTGTAATGCAGCATACCCTTTAAACATACCTATCAGTGCACATTTGCGTGAATATGTACCAGTGCGCCTGTCTGCAGCTGTTTGTTTTCCCTGCACTTATTTTACAAGCATTGTGACAGGACTTGTCAAGTAGGTTACGTACAGTATCCACACACGGCACCATTGTTGAGTAGCCTCTGGCTGCTGCTCACACATCAGACAGTATGGGAATCAGAGGCTGACACCAATTATGCAGAAACGGTGGGAACTTGTTGCTAAACCCGACATATCAGTAGGTTGCTGTTTCTCCTCTGCATCATCTGTAGCTTAAGGCTGTGTGTGTGTGTGTGTGTGTGCGCATGCTTTGTGTTTGTGTGTAAATGGATGAGGATACTAAAAGCACATAAAGTACCATGATGACTCGGAAAGATATTTCTATTCAGCTCATTGAATTTAAAATGTTATTTTGATAAAATGACTACTGGACAGTTTTATAAAAAAAAAACAAAAAACAACTGAGTTTAAGCTTGTGGACAAAATAATAGAATCAACAGAGAATTACAGATTTCTGTCTTTAACGAAATAAGCTTATGTACTGTGTGAGGATTTTATTACAAGAACTGGAAAATACAAACTAAAATGATTGAAAAATGAAGTTGAGGCAAATGCTTTGGGGGAAAATAGTTGTTCATAATGAAATTGTTTCCATCATTTTTCATATTAACACACTGGAATATTTAAATGCTTGTTCATATCATGGAACCACAACAGTAAACCTTGGATGCATACAGGATATTACATCATCACAGTGAAGTATTTGAAGGCCCATTAGAGACAGTGTTTTCTTTGCTGTAATAATATAAGGGAAAAAAAAAAACAAAAAAACAACCAAAACTGTTGTTCCAAAACACACGCACGCTCACGCACAGGACTCCCGCACAATATGTCATTATGAAGCCGCATTGAGGCTGGCACACTTAAGACGCGCACGTACACAACTACAGCGCGTTTCGCAACCAGTGGACCACCAGCTGGCTGACAGCTGTCTCAGTGAAAAGTGAGGGGTAGATGTTTTGACAGCATCATCTTTCTGATGTCTAGACTGAAACTATTAAATGCCACGACAGACATATCTGCTTGACTGACACTGTGGAACATCCATTGAATGTTCTGGATCTGGCGCCTGTGATTCACTTTAAATGTTATTTAGTTCCCTGCTTTGTTTTTGGCCTGCCCTGTGTTATTCTCTTTCCTCTGTTCTTATTGTCTCCTTTAATCACGTTATTACCTTTGTGTGCATTGATTCCTTTAAATACTCAGTAGTTTGATTTAATCCGTTTATTTCCTTCTCGGATCTGACTCACCCTTTTCTTTACATTTTAGAAATTGTGATTTGTATTGCTAAAAGCCTCGACTTATTCTTTTTTTTTTCCTTTCTTTTTTTTCTGCTGCTGTTATATCAATCTGTCTAATTATAGCCTCCATACAAAACAAACAAAATACTGAACCTTGATCATAGTGCACGGATGGTGCAGAAGGTTTTTACAAATCCCCAAATCTGTATACCACCAACATTATGTGTGAGAACAAATGGAGCCTAGATTTTTCTCCAGAGTGAAGCTGTTAATGGAGAAACTGCAAGATATGGGCTAAAATTACCTCCATTTAAAAGAACCAAAGGCTTGTTTGAGGAAAATTAAATGCTAATGGAAGGTGACAATATTCAGAGCTGGATTTTAATTTTTCAACAAGAAAATAAATAGTTTTTTTGTCTGCCCGAGGTTGTTTTCCGGAAGGCTGAATTGTAAAGGGGCGATGCGTGGTGGTTAAAGTCTAAATTCACCGGTAGTGTCATATGTCTGCTGGCGTGGCCTCTGAAGCATCTCATCCATGTCCTCAACAGTCTACATTTCCTGGTTTTCCACACGGAGGAGGTCCACGATGTGCTTCGGATCTGGGATGGGCCCCAGGATGGTGGGGTCCTGCTGAGGGAGTTGAGTGGTTCAGTCCTGCCCCCAGCCGCCCACAGCACCTTCAACACCGTCAGTCTGCAGTTTACCACGGACTTCTTCACCAGCAAGCAGGGCTTTGCGCTGCAGTTTTCAGGTGAGGAGCAAGGACGATGGGAGGGGTATGAAAGAAACGTTAGAACATGGATGGGATGGCTCAGTTGTAACAGGGTGCAGAGGTGAGACAAGGTTTAACTGTGAACTATGATAATAATACCCTATTATCATCTTGTAACTGAGGATCATTTTCATGTCATTCCACTGATCGGGCCTCGTCTCGCTCCTTCAGTCTCCACCGCAACCTCCTGCAATGACCCAGGCATGCCTACCAATGGTACCCGCAGCGGAGACAGCAGGGAACCTGGAGACCATGTGGTGTTCCAGTGTGATCCTGGCTACATCCTGCAGGGGGCCAACAGGATCACCTGCACTGAGATCAACGGTCGCTTCTTCTGGCAGCCGGACCCTCCTACATGCACAGGTACTCTAGCAACACAGCATGCGCTCATCAGTTATGACTTATGCTACCGGCACATACCACATGACTACGATCAGCACGAGTCTGACTGTTGTCTACGTGTACGTTCCCATTGCAGTTTAATACTATTTCACAGAGTCTTATAAGGTTCGAGTTCATTAAATAGACTGCTACAGACCTCATTATCAGAACTCACCTGCTTAACAATATATTTGTTAAAATTGCGTGTGTAAATTAATATGACAATAAGATTGTATATTACATAATCACTAAAGACAGGAGAACAGTATAAAAGTGCATTTCTTAAATCTTAAAAGGTATTTGATGCTCCACATCCTGTCTAATGCAGTGAACAGCATAACCTCTCTCGCCGGCCTGACTTTTGTGAAACAGGTAGACAGCGCAGATTCCTAATGTGATTACTTAACAGACTCCTTAAGTGAATCTCAATTGGCAAACCGGATTGGCGCGTTCCCTAGACATTTCCTGAAGTCACTGCAGCAGACGGAGAGATCTGATTATCCTCTTCCTCAATAACAACACCGACCTCTCGGTCAGACCTCTACTCTTTTTACAGTCTCCCCTCTTTTTCTTTTTTTTTTTAACATACGATCACACTTGGTGCTCGACAAAACAACGTGGAGTAATTAACAGTGCCAATGAAGACCTTGTAATTAGCTGTCTTGTTTAATTAGTGCTTAGCTTAATTAGTTTGATCTTTTTTTTTTTTTTTTGGTGAGAGGTGGGACAGTTCAGTTGACACTTACAGGTGAGCACACAGTAAGCCACTATCAATGGGCAATAGCTACGTCTCACTTAAGCATATGTCACTGGCACAACTTGCTGTGGTGCAGGTATACACCACATGCAGGAGGATATTCAGCAGGGAGTCAAAGAAATCTAGAAAAAAAAAAAAAAAACCCTCAGAATTAACTACTTTAAAACCTTTAGAAACTTTATGTAGCCATTCAGTTCAAAAGTTGAGTATATACGCAGGTGGTTGTCAATCAATAACTAATAAGCCTCATAAAGAATTTGATACATGTGAGTTTTGAACAAAAGTGTTTTTTAATAAAGCAAAGCAATGAGGCAAATTACATTTCAAGTATAAATAAAGACTCTTTAACCTGGAGATTAGATAGTGTAGCTTCGTGAATTTTTTTTTTTTTTTTTTTTTTTGTGGTCCAATGGGTTTTTGGATAAATATTCAATAGCTTTCAAAATTCCATCGTCGTTTACCGTTGGAGTTACTACTGTGAATTATAATCAGCTTCTCCCCTTTCCTAGCCCCATGTGGAGGGAACCTGACAGGTCCCAGTGGGCTGATTCTGTCTCCAGACTATCCTGAGCCTTACCCCCATGGGAGGGAGTGTGACTGGACAGTTACTGTCACACAGGACTATGTCATCGCTCTGAGCTTCAACCAGTAAGCTTTAATAGTATAAGAGTTTGTCATCCTTTCCGTATACTATTGTTATCAACCAGTTGTTACTGCATTTTCAGCTCACCTGAGAAGCAAATATTCTAATTTTCATGTCATGTCATGTACACTTCTATCACCAGGTTCAGCTTGGAGCCCAGTTATGACTTCTTGCATATCTACGATGGGCCGGACTCACTCAGCCCCTTGCTTGGTAGTTTCTATGGCACAGACGTTCCAGAGCGCATTGAGAGCAGTTCCAACACGCTGTTCTTGGCTTTCCGCAGTGACGCTTCCCTAAGTAGCAATGGATTTGTGCTACAGTACACAGGTGTGTTATTGTTGTTCCTCGGAACGATGTGTTTTGCGAACTGGACAAATCTAACAAAACTATTAAGCTAGTGGAAACTTGGATGTTATGTATTTATGTTACATTTTTTTCCCCCAGTATTTTCATCTCCACTGTCTTAAGAATCTGAAGGAAACTGTTGAATTTTAAATAGTTTCTGAGGTTTTATCCCCTGAACAATTCATGTTTAAGAATTCTTATACTGGCACAGTGAGAATGGATTTACCCTCTGCTGCTTATCGACCTTCCAGATTGTTTCTTTTTAACTTCGTCTTGTGTCTAGTCCAAAACGAGTGAGATTAGTGGTGTGAAAATTGTTCCAGAGAAAGAATGGGGTGTCTGTGCTGCAGCGTCCTGATCACCACCCTCCCATTTGTGCCATGGTCTGCTTGGGCGTCACTATTGATCTGTACCTCCTCTAGTTGCTGACTAACACAAAGAATTATGAAAATGAAAAGCCGACAGCATGTGTGCTAAAGCTCTTTTTGATAAGTGCTTTGCAGCTGCACAAAAGGCTTCTCATAAATTAGAGCAAACAATGTTTTGTTCTCTCACGTCTAAGCTTAGCTGACCGCAGCGGGCTGTTTGGGGGGACCCGAGTTTTATTTTCTTACACTAGTGCAACACACTTGGTGCAGAGTGATCACAGAGATCCTCGATAGAGGGTCAGTTGTTTTGACGATAGCACAAGACATCTGCATTTTCTGCATTTCAGACTCTCAGGGGAGCGCCTGAGTGCCTGCATGTTGAACCCCTTTCCTAACAAATATACAGTGGCTGAATACAAGGTCTAAATTAGACAGGGCATCTTCGTTAAGGGCTTTGCTTGAGAGAACAGTGTTAAATCTTTTTAAATCTCCCAGCCTCAATTAGAGCAGTTTAAGGTATCAGACGGTTAGCCAATTGCAGATCGACCATGAGCTCTCTGTTTCTTGGCCGGTGTGCAGACGGGATTTGACCTATACAAGCCATTCAACTCATTTTAGAGTTCTACCTGTTAATGTGACGCAGCTCTGTGATTCATTCGCAAACCGTACATAAAATGGGGTCGAAAAAGTCTTTCGGTAAGACATCATTACAGAGCCTGCCCCTTAACTCACTCCCAGCACTGCAGTGTGTGTTAATACAGTGTGTGATATTGTATGGCCAATCTGGTAGAGCAGATGGACCCAGTGTGTGGCTCAGAAAAACTCCCTCTCCCCACTTCCAATTCTCCACACTAATGAACCATAACCAAATAATACATAAATTACCTCCTCGGTTTCAGACAAACAACATGGCACCAAAGCATGTTTGGCGGCAGGTTTGGGTCTGTTTGGTGAGGAAGCAGCGAGTTGACGAGTTGGCCTGGCTAGTATTTGGTCGGTCCGCCACTGAAAATTGCATTACGAAATGAGCCCAAGGTGCTTTCAGCCTCTTTACCAAGCAATTGTCACCTCAACTTTTCTGTTTGCGTGTCTGTGGCCATGTCTGATTGGGCAACATGTGGGCAGAGACTTTCCTTGCCTGATCCACATTTGAACACACATAGACATAGACAGAGACGTGGACAGACAAATACAGACAAAAACACACACGCTGGCACCTCGGCACTCACATCTGTCTAATCCAATAACTTCACAAATGCCTGGGCTCATTTTCACTTCACATCACATCGCCTAAACTCCCTTGAGTATTTCCCAAAACAGATTATGCCTCTCATCCGTTTTCTCTCACACCCACAAATGTCCCAGGGCAAGGCTCGCTAAATCGGCCGTCTTCACTGCAGCAACCAACCTTCTCACCACCAGCTTGTGCCCGGGGGCCGGTCCACACCTAATGCTTGGTACAGCCGTCACGCCTCAACTGTCTCTTGCCAGGTGCACCGGTTTAATGGTGGAGGCAGTGAGGGAGGGTTTAGGTCTAATTCAGCCCATGAAAGGGCTCAACCTGTCTACAACAGGTGTCCTGGGTGACAGACAGACCACATGGCTGGCCTCAGCATTCTGCTCAGCCATGAAGGGCAGCATCCTGTCTAGTCAGCAGGTCTCCAGCTTATGCACTCGTCCAAGGTGCTTCATGCACATTATATCATGAATAAATTATTAGAACTTTACTAAGGCATAGACCTAGTTATAACTGCTGAAGACACAGAAGTTTATACAGGAAATATACGTGTTTTTTTAAAACGCAAAGGGCATTTGCTCCTTTCAAACGTATGCTTAACCAAAGTGTTTTCTGGAGCTATGTACCATTCACAACAGGAGGAATTTGCTGCTCATGGTGCGACTTGAACCCTTCTGTAAATGAGCAGATGGTGGAATGAAAAAAACATGTTTAAAAAAAAAAAAAAAGTCACTTCCAATTCATTGGTCCTCTTTGGTAAAGTTAGACAGAAAAATACAAGTGGAAAATGTTTCCAAGGAATTTTAACTCTGAGACCGGTAATCCTAGCATGATAAAGAAGTCAAGAATAAAAGTGGAGAATAGAAATGACATCACTATTGACCTTTACAAAGAAGTGCTTTTGTAATAGGAACGTCTTTATTTTTGAAATTTGAAATTTTATTCATTTTGGTATATGGTTTATGTATGTTATTGTCTGGTTAAGCTTGCATTCATAAGATGCTATTTCCACCATATTGCTCACAATGGTAACAGAAACGCACAACTTAATACTTCATTATGTTTCTGAACCAAACTATCTACTTAAAATTCCTAACACCTTGATCCAGAGTGGTCAGACTAAACCACATTTCCATGAAACTTCCTATAGCGGTTTTACATTTCCGACACAAATTACTGTGAAACAACTTCACTCTGTGGAGTCTCAGCGGTGTGTGATAGTATCTATGCAATATTTGACACTGTGCGAACTTTCCCCTCGCTACTTTCACTTCTCACATCCGGCCATAATTTTAGAAACATTTATCTCATTGAATTTTCTTTCTCCAGAGAAGAAAGAGGGTGAATTGTAAGTTGATGTTTTACTGACAAAAGGTAAAAAAATAAATAAATAAATGACCCCGCCTTCCTTTTTTTTTGTATTTGTGTGCGTGCGTTCAGTCATCAAATATTGAAGTTTGCTGTGAGACCAGTGTGGTCCGCATTTAAGATTGAACTAAATTGCTTTGGGCGTTTTTTCCTATGTTTATTTTAGCTGCAAGGGTGTGAAGTGTGCCAAATTGACAGGCCTCCACTCACATGCACATTTTCCATCTAAGAACAATGTGATGGTAGATTGAGTGAGACATCTTTCTTACAACCTCAAGGAGTGGTGATTGATATGTGGTTAGATACAGTGTGTGTGAGTGCAGTAAGAGACGTGTGTGTGTTTGTGTGTGAGAGAAAGAGAGCAAGAAAGCTTGCGTATGTGTATTGTCTTCTCTAGTTGACTGCACAGCAGAGTGTTGAGGAGCGGTTGTGTGTAGTCAGCAGACCTTGGGCCAGAGCAGTGCCACTCTCAATCAGAAGCCTGTCTGTCTCCACAGCTATACATACCTCCAGCAGCCACAGATGAGAGGACACCGTCAAGGATTAGAGAGACAAGTGGCAGTCAGTGAGATATATTTACTGAAAGAGGAAAGCGTAGAGTAACGGGGGGGCGAGCAAAGGATGGAATAGATCAGAGATTATCAGGGACCTTAGGCAGAAGACGATTTCTATTCCAGCATCAGCGCTGCAACTTGATGCAAAAAAATCCCTTTCGTTGAATAGCAACACACGTTCGCGTTCCCTTCTGTCACTGATTTTCCACCGTCTTACCTCTCTACACAGAGAACCCCAGGGAGTCTTGCTTCGAGCCGGGCCTGGTGCGCAATGGGACACGGGTGGGCGCCGACCTCAAGCTGGGATCCACTGTCACCTACCACTGCGACAGTGGCTACACGTTAGAGGGAGACCCAACCCTCACTTGCATCATGGGGGGAGATGGCAAACCGAGCTGGAACAAACCCAAGCCCATCTGCATTGGTAAACACTGACATCTGGAGACGGCTGTTAGGAACACAAACCACATCAGTGCTTATAGATTTATCACATGTAAACACGCGTGTGTGATTATGTGTTTTTTAGCACAGATCTGTGTCCTACAGGTATATGTGTAGCACTGCGTGGGTTTTGCTAATGTTAATAAATGCGAGGGTGTAGCTTTAATTTAATCTGAATTTTGGAGGCAGCTACTTAGTTTGCATATCTGCTCCTCACACTCACAGCGAAACCTACGTCATCCTGGCTGTTCTCTGACATCCCCATGATACTCACTCACACGCACACACACACACACACACACACTGTGGAAAGCTGGGAAAAAATCCCCCACATTGAATTTTGGCTCACGCAGTGTGAAGTTATATGTCAGGGGTAATACATGCACATTTTCACACGAGCGATTAAAAAAAAAAAAAAAAAAAAGCACACTCACACACATGGGTTAAGCACTTGTGCAATGATACGAGCACGTGCAGAGCATCCGGGCCTCATCTCATTCAGGCTAACCCTGAGGGACACTTGGAAAACATTGCAATTTCACTGTGGCAAACACCAGGGACATCTTCCACCCAAAGCCCAATCAGACAAGAAAAGTAATTTAGGAGTGATGGAACAGAGGGGATGGAAAAGCAGGAGGGGGGAGAAATGGGATCTTACACTACTGGAGTTAGACCTTCCTTCGGTGTTTGCCCCGTCTCTTCATGTCTCATCTCTGTGTCCATCCAGCTCCGTGTGGCGGACAGTACTCAGGTTTGGAGGGAGTTGTCTTGTCTCCCGGTTACCCCGGCAACTACAGCAGCGCACGGACCTGCCTGTACTCTGTGGTCGTGCCAAAGGACTACGGTAAGCATTACTGCAGTTGGCCATTCTTCTCTATTCTATTTTAAATTGTTCATGTATGTGTGAGTGTGTACAGAGAGGTAATCATGCGTCTTTCTTTAAGACGCATTCTATATTCTATATATATCCTATAGCACAAATTCCCCTTATTAGGCTCAAACTATGCGCATGTGCCTCACTAAACTCGACTTTTTTTTCTGCACATGAATATTCTTAGTGACAGGTGTGTAGGAGAAAACAAGTTTGTGGAAAACTTGTAAAAGCTCCCACACACACCATCTTTTTTAACTTGCAATTAAAGTGCTTTAGTCAGAGGTTTACTGAATGCATTTTTTTCATATTTTTCTACATGCAGTGAAATCACACAGTAATTGATAGTTCCCATATCCATCTGCCTCACTGCCATACGCATATTTTCACTTTACTGTAGTGGAGCAATTTAATCACTGTCTTACACATTAGGCATACAATATGTCTGTCTGAAACACACACACACACATACGCGCACACACACACACACACACACACATGCACACACGCCAAAAAATAATTGGGTGTCTGCAAGATCCAGAGTTGCCGGAGTTTCACTACTTTTTTGGCATTTCCATCTTAAAGGTCACAGTTTGCTTCCAATATGTGATCTGATACTCTGGGAGCAGCAAAATAATCAGAAAATAAATAAATAAATTAAAAACAAACCCAAAAAAAAAAAAAAAAAAACAATGTGTGTGGGTGAGACACAGCTCAAACGTGCGAAATCAAAAATGTTTCACTTGCTAATTTACTTGCCCTTAATGTCTCTCGGCTTCACTTTCTGTCCGTCTTTCTCTCTTTTTTATCTTCTGCTCCCTCTCCTCCCTCTTCTGGCTCTTTAATGAGTTATCAGCGCAGTGCCTCTCTAAGGGAAAGCTCATGCCCTGCCATTGTTAAATTACACCAAACAGCAGCGGCCGGCATGTGTTTGGCTCTGGGGCACTTCACCCCAGTCTTTTTTGAATGTCGAGGTCACGATGCCCATTCAGGGGTACAGCGCAGTTCCAAAATGGCTGGGCACCCATCCTTGTCTCCTTGGATCCTCTCGGCAACACGTTTCGCTCAGTGAAGTGAAAGTGAGGGAGGAAGTCGAAATAATTAAAGTCCACATTTGCATTTTCCTGGAAAATGACAATGAGCCCCGAGGCAACACACTTTGTCGTGCAGAGCCGCAAATGCAAAGGCCTTCGTTCTTCTCATTCGGCTGGTGCACTGACCATAATGATAAGCTTTTTTCCTCTAATGTAGAGGACAGGTGCAGGTGTCACTGCAACATCTGACTTCTCTTACAACCGATACTGATGAAGAGGATGTACAAGGGACAGATACTACTGAAGATGAGTCGGACATGACAGATGCTGAATCATGTTGAACAAGAGTAACTCAGAGGACATGGACCTGTCATCACTCTAAAAGGAAAGCACTAGTCCTCTGTACCTTCTGTCCTCTTCCTCTCTCCCTCATCCTCTTCATCCTTCTCTTTAACCTGCAATTTTCGCCAAAAGTAAACTTGACATAGATTGGATGTGACAGGACTGAATATGCTTAGGCAATAGTGGTAGAAAGAGTGGGTTGAAAGCATGAAAGCAGCATAGTGAAGCTTTGCCTGCACATTGTACAACAGATTGGCTGTCATTGCCTAAGCCTGTCATCTACTGACAAGCCATCAAGCCCAGACAGGATTGCTGATCTGCCTGTGTAATATCAGTTTTTGGTTGTGTTGTCATAACTGCTGGCATTATCCACCTCACTTTAAAGAAGACAGTTTGATCGAAATTGCTGTTGATGATATTCTTTTGAATGTGGATACTACAAAGTACTTTTTTTTATGGATTCCCTGTGTCATTTTAAGCAGATTTGAGCGTTTTTCTGTGTTACTGTGATGCAGTCAGTAATTTGAACTAATTTCCATTTCCGCTCATGTCACTTTTCTGTCCGTATCTATCTTTTCCAGTGGTCTTCAGCCAATTTGCCTTCTTCCAGACAGCCCTTAATGATATCGTGGAGGTTTATGATGGAGCAACGCAGCATTCCCGTGTTCTAAGCTCCCTGTCTGGAGCACACACAGGTACCTCAACACAAACATATACAACTTCGGAGAGGTGAAAAACAGGAGCTATTTAAATGGAGCTGCATGTAGGCATGACATGATTTATACATGCTTGTACAGCTTTTATTTTATATTCCATCCCAGCATGTACCAAATCAGCAAGTGTGATTTGACTATTTGATCTCCTAGACATTATTTTCCTGACACGACAGGGGACTAAATAAAATGTTGTCTTACCCTTATGCCTTTCACAAGGATCCAGTTAAACTCTGAGACAAATTGCTGACACAGGCAGAGCTGCCGTGGCTGCAGGTGGGCTCCAGTGAGCTGTAAAACAATCCAGCAGTGACAACAACAACTTAAAGAGTCACAGGGATAACACATCAGCAGACAGGCTCAAGCAGACTTGCATGCGTACACACATGAATTGGTATTACACAAACGCACAAGTCGACCCTCTGGGTACACACACGCCTATATACAATTGCGTGCTCGGGTTTAAGCCAGAGGAATGAGACTGGGGTTTCCCGTCCCCGATCACCAAGAAATCTAACAATACATTTTTAGCATGAAGCAGCATTAATATTACTACAGTTATTATAAATGGTGAATTACAAACTACAAGCGCTGGTATTCCATTAATAATGTTGCCTCAACTGTTCAGCTTGCAGCTGTTTATTCATCGCTGGAACAGCTGGATAAATCCTCACCAAAATTACTCCCAGTGCACGCAGCAATTACCTCAAATAAGTACACAAACGATGGCCACGGGCCTTAACAAATTGTTGGAATACCTTTATTTTTTTATTATGTAATTAAAAACAATGCTGTATGACAAGAAAAAATAGGAACTCATACCATTTTGTGATTAATCATTCAAAGTTATATATGCAAGGAGACGTTTCTGTGAACTGCTCTTTTGCCCTGGACACGGCATGTCCAGCCTTAACGAAACCATTTTCAAAATCCAATCATTGTCATATTCCTCCTTGCATCTTCCTCTTCACTTTTATCTGAGCATAATTCTAATCTCATTTTTCCTTAATCCTAAAGATAAACTTTGACATCCAAACTAGTCCCTAAACGAATTGAGGGCTTCTGAAATCGCCTTCCTTTGCAAAAAAGATGTGCAAGATAAATGCAGGACAGATGCACACAGATAAGAAGAACTGAAAAGAGCAGTCACTCTATGTGAGAGAATGGGGAAAAAAAGCAAAAAGGAGAACATTCGTAAGGTTAAAAGTGACAAGGCGAAGGAGGAGAACGAGTGATTTGTGTTGCAGCGGTGTTGTAAATTTGCGAACGAGTGCATGTGATAAGTGCTACAACTGTGTTGCCGGGTTACCAAGGAAATGGCTCAAGTAAAGGGGAGGTTCAACGTTTGGCGAGCACGCGAGTGAAAAGGTGTGTGAGTTTAGGGCAGCTCTCCATCTCAGCCCGCCCTAGCCCCGTGGCTTGACAAAAGCAAAATGATTACTTTGGTTTGTGTCCAGGGCAGCCTCAGAAAATCCAGTTTACAGCTCAATAAACAGGACGCTATATTAACTGCGGACTCCTGGCGGCAGGTTCACAGAGCTCTCTAACCAGGCATTGCAGAGCAGAGCTGACACACTTTGGCAAGGGAAGAGAGACTTTTTGCCCACACAGTGATGCTGAAGAACTAGTGCACGTAGGCATAACTGGCATGAATTAGGCATAATCCAAAAGTGTGTACCACCATCTACTATACAGATGCGTTGAAGCTCACTGTCTTGACTGAGATAGATCTGAAAACTATAAAGCAAGGAACTACCCATGTTCAAGCTGTCACTAAGTGCAGTAAATACGTCGGGTAATGAGCATTTTATTGTTTGGCAGGATATTATTTGTCAAGAATTCTAAATCACAGTAGTCAAAACATAAGGCACTATGCTGTGATTACAAAAACCTTGAATGGCAAATTGCATTAAACTAGTCCGAGTGCAGTATGTTTTCATTACTGTCATCTCTCGTGTGAGCCGAATTGGTCTTTTTGAAAAGCAACGGCAATGATTGTGAATTATCGGAGGAAGTGGTGACAAACAGAACAAAAAGGAGAGGAAAGGAGAGAGCAGAATAAATGAAAGATAAAAGGTTGGAATTAGAAAAGAAAGGGAGACAGTGTGTAGGCAGAAGGGACAAAAGGACTCGATCTAGAAATCAAGGAGGCTTATCAAAATGCTAATTCTTGATTTGATTAAAAAACAAAAGAAAAAGAAAATGTCAGTTGTAACTCTCTTGTCTATCAGCAGTGACAAGGGAGTCCATTTTTATTCAGCTATGTTCGAGTTTGACCACTTTTTTTGTTAATGCTACTTTTGTGTCGGTGTAAGCACACTGCAGAATAAATGCAAAACACGTATTCATGAAATGTAAAATTCACTTCCTGTAATCCCCGCCGGGCTAACTCTGTTTTTAACTCTGAATCCTTTTGAATTGCGGTTTAACAGCTTGAGTGTTAATCTCTGGCATTGTTCCTCATGACTGTTGTGCCTGAATCAGTGCACACCAACAACTGCCACTGAATTTTGACTATTGACTTCCTGCCAAAGTCATATCCGTTCTTGTGCATCTTTCATATTGCCAGCTTAGAGGATCTTTTTAAGGGCAAAGCGGTTTGGAGCTGGAGAGAGGCCAGAGGGGTTGATAAGTTACATGCTGACACATGTTTGATCTGTCTGGATGAATACCTGCACCGCGCAGCAAATTATGAAACACTGTCACCATGACAGCACGCAGCAAGGGCTTCCTCTAATAAACTACCCAGCATGCCTTGGGGATCCTACAGTGGAACTTGAACAGTCTGGCGATGACGCATGAAGAAACTCTGCCATTGGAGCTTCCTCAGGACACTGCACTTAAAGGCACAGAAATATTCACACACACACATACGCACAAAAAAAAAAAAAAAAACGTTAGAAAAAACATGCATGCACAGGATAAACTCGCTGCCACACACCACGCACACACTTACTCAGATACACAAATGTTGCCTCTGGGGTTAAGCACGTCTGCCTCCCACTACAGTGTGACAGCAAGCAGACGCAGAGTAATGAGATCCACTGCAGTGAGCCAGTCAGCAGCACACTGAGAGAAAGACAGAGAGGCAGAGACAGAGATGCTCACACTTTATATCGTGTTCTGTGTCAGTCAACAAATAGTTTTCCACCACAGTAGATACACCATGTGGGTTTCTTGTGTTTAATTACACTGCTACACCAAGCTGATGAGGATAGCAGGAGATCATATCAGTCATTTCAGTGATAAAATATTCTTTTTGAGGATTTCATCTATAGTCAGAGATTTAGCATTTTGGCACAGATAAATGTTCTTTGAGGAATAATGTTGAAGCAGTTCCAAAAAGTACTGAACCCCTACATTAGTAAATTGCCCATATTAGTTGATGTTGGGAGCATCCTGTGGAGAAAACCCAACAGTGAAAGTGCTTTTACTTTTCACTTAAGAGATACATTTCAGACACAAACCAAAGGAAACGCTAATTAAAAGCCCGTCTGCTCAAATAGGTTCTCAGCTGCCATTTAAAAATAAACTCGCACCTGACCTGTCGAAAGTCTGCTGGCTGGACCAAAACCTGGCAGCTACAAAACAAAAGCCCGATCGCCCATTGGTCTTCTGCTTCGACAGATGGACGGCCACTAAACCGTGGTCAGGTGACCTTACAGTTCCGCCTGTACGACGTGCCATTTAGACTTCCTGACTGTAAGCAGGAGTTTGATTGTGGAGCACTTTGCACAGCGGGGGATAAATCCAACCATGGGTTTGATTCTGTATTTCACTTACAGGCAGTGAAAGTAAAACCAGAGGGAGGTGTGATTTCTGCAGCTGGTTCCATGGCACTCAGGAGTCTCGCAGACCAATTTAACCCAGCAGCAGATTCTCCAGTAATGACTTGTTAATTGGGAATATGAGCTGCAATTGCTACAATGGTGCAGCTTGGACAAGAAAAAGAAATGAACTAGATATTAGAGATATTTCTGAGCTGGGAAAAACAAGAACAGCACAGCGAGGCTCGTGCTGATCAAAAGTAACTTCTGAGCTCCCGGAACATGACTTTTTTTATTGGCAGACTACAGTGATATCAGTGCCAATAATCAGGACTCCCATTTAGTCAGAATGTAGCTAAAGGAAATTGTTGGCTATCCGATAAGCATCGCAGATAAGCGTAGTCCTGTATGACCATGAAATATTAGGCTAATCTTTATAACCACCACCCATTTGCATATTGCGATATGCTCATGATGCCTTATAAGCAAATTATGTTTTCATCACAGTCAAAGCGTAGCGTCACGGCATAACACAGCTCGAGACTATACAGCAGATATCTACACATTTCTATAATGCAGAGCACAAAGAGAGGTTGTACATGCATATCCATATTCAGAGACATCTACAGTTTGTCCTGCTTCACACATGCCATCAGCTATTAGCTCCATTATTGGCATTTTTGAATTTTCATGCTGGGCACAGATTGAGTCCCTCAAACAGTCACTGACATTCACACATAAATTGCATCGCTTTAGACTGATGATGGGAATGTATCTTAGTGGCACGTGAGTAGATGGTAATTGGGTCGTTTGCACCCGTACAAATATAAACCAAAGGCAGCGCTTCATTAATTAAACATTACAAACTATGTCTTTTAACTTTTCTCCACCTCAGGCGAGTCGTTGCCATTAGCGACCTCCAACCAAATCCTGATCCACTTCACTTCCAAAGGCCAGTCCAGCTCGAGAGGATTCCACTTGGTCTACCAGGGTATGTTTTGCAACGCGCAGACACACACATACACAGACTTACACACAAACACATTCATACCCTACTGCCTTGTTTGTGGTGGAGTCCCCCTGTTCTAACAGCCCTGGTTCCTCTCCATAATAAATGACTTGCTGAGTGATTTCACAAGGATTCACCTTCAGCCGCCATTTCAGCTGTGACTTGCTTGTGTGTGTCGGCAGAAGTGTGTGATTTGGAGCATTAACTCAGTCGAAGTATGGCGGTCTGTTGAATAGGTTGTGTTTAAACTCCCCAGTTCATCTCGTCCCCTATGAGGGACTTATCGCTGGAATTGTTATTTTTCCTCAAACAATGCACTGTACCAGAGATGGCATTTGGTGCTGATATCCAAAGGCAATGGCAGCTCTGGAGGAAATTTAATGAATAAATAATTCATTTTTGCATTTTATCGTGAATAAGGAACCATGAGGCAAAGAGAAACTGAATATCATATTTAGTTTTATCCATTTGGGACACACTGATCATACTGACACTGATAAAGTAGTGAGATTTATATAAGTCCCCACTCAAAATTAAGTAGAAAGCTCTTTTTAAAGTTTCAACATAGATAGATTTTATAGGTAATGAATCAAATCACCCCCTCTATCTCTTTCTCTCTCTCTCTCTTTCTCTTGCTGGTTTTCCACAGCTGTACCACGGACCAGCGCCACCCAGTGCAGCTCAGTCCCTGAGCCCCGGAATGGCCGCCGGATGGGCAACAACTTCGCTGTTGGAGCAGTGATCCGTTTTGAGTGCAGCCCAGGTTACATGCTGGAGGGATCAAGTGCCATTGAATGTTTGACAGTTCCCAATGCCCTGGCACAATGGAACAGCTCCATACCCAGCTGTATAGGTGGGCAGACACACACACACACACACACACACACACACACACACTCATTTTAAGCATTCACCAGTCAGAGTGGTTGTTGTTTGATTTGTCTTTTTTTTTTTTTTGTTATTTTTTATATATAGATATATAATTTTTTTTTTTTTTTTTAATTTCTTTTCTTTCTTTACTTTTGTTCCTGTCATGTCATGCGTCTCCGTCTCTCTCGCTTGATAACTCGATTGTCAAACTCTTGTTAGTCTAACACAGATGTGGGCTGCCAGCTAGTGCCTGTAGCAAGACAGCGAGATTCAGTCATGCAGCACACAGGTAGCAGGCACTGCTGAGGGTCACCAGCACACACAGACGTACACTGACGTACACACAGGCACACACACAAATATGGTGATTCACATGTATATACAAAGACACACACAACATACAGCTGGACCAGATGCTACTACACTGTCACCGTATGTGTAAATGTGCTGAACAAGCTGGGGAGACTGCGTGCGTGTGTGTGTGTGTGCGTGTGTGTGTGTGTGTGTGTGTGTGTGTGTGCTTTGATGTTCAGGCAGATCAGAGTCTGCGTGTAGTCGTGAAGTGCTGTCACATTTTGGTTGCGATTTAATGATTTAAGTTTTAAAAAATGCACCAATCCTGCTAATAGGACTTGCATTTTTTTCCCCCTGCAGTTCCATGTGGAGGTAACCTGACCCATCGTACAGGCACCATCTTGTCTCCTGGCTTTCCTGAGCCGTACCTCAACAGCCTGAACTGCGTGTGGAAGATCACCGTTCCCGAAGGATCAGGAATCCAGGTTTGCAGAACAAAGTTTCTTCCCGGCATCAGCGTACCTCCTGGGTGACAGCTTTGTAGTAATCAGGTTATACAAAAATCCCTGCGTAAGTCATAAACAGTTTTCGGCTTGGGTTTCAGCTCTGTTGACAAAAAAAAGTGTAAATTCATCACATCTCCAAACCCAATCCAACCCAAAGAAGTAACACACATTTAGTTTGGAAAAACAAGCAGTGTTATAATAATAATGCATGTCATGATGTAGCAAAGTAATTGACTTAGAAGCATTCAATATTATAAAATAGACTTAGACTCACAATTTAAATACTGTTTTATCTCCCTACTGTCAGCTTGTTAGTTTATCAGATAAAACTCCCCATTAATGAAAATTCTGACGCTGAACTGAAGTGACCTATTTGTTGACTTTGAACATATGGACTAATCCCTTTTTTTAAAACTATCTCTGGTCAAACTGTTAAACGAGTTAAGAGATTTTATTTATCTTTAGCCTCTAGCCATTACAGCTCTGCATGGCCTTGGGAACAAGCTCCTGTGTGGTGATCTGTTTTCATCTTACCAAGGTCCAATTAAGAGAGCTCACTACTGTATTTCAAAGTATAGCATTTACAGTTCTCTGGGTATAGGAGAGCAGCCAAATGATAGAGTCTATAGACGTAACAGAGGTTCTGAATTTAATTTGGCAGATCGCTATACCAGAAACTTAAATTTGCCAAATTTCCTCTTCAATTGCTTTACTTTTCTTTCTTGGGAGTTAATTCAGTTTGCATATTCCTATTCTTTGATGCGTGTGTGATGGAACTCCACCAGGAACCTGAGCGGGGTCCCTGTGGAACTGCCTGATGGAAAGTTTTTTAGGCTTATGCTTCAGCCTCTGTGCCTAATGACCTCAGTGGCGTCCCTCAGCTATTAGCTCCTCCATCTCAGCTGACTGTCCTTGCAGGTCAAATACATGCGCGCTTAGCATGCTGCACAACACACCAACAGTCCACTAGCTTGGAGGTGAAATAAAATAAGAGTAACCAAGATCTCACTGTGTGCACACTTCTCTGAAAAGCAAAAAGCATGAGAATGAAATGTTTTTTATTAAAAATGGAATGGTTCAGTAATAATGTGGGGAAGTGGTTCCTAGGGCCACTTCTACAGACACACACACTTCTACATTTCCAAAGCGGTCACTGCATGTGCTTCTAAAATGTGAGGTGTTAACTGCAGAGGGTTTGCCACTCTTTGTCCATATTCTCCATAAATCCTCCAAATCCCTACTATTCCTACTCCACCTGATCTTTTTTACACCTTCATCCTTCTTCTCCCCGTCTCTTTTGCACCGTTGCTCCCCATCCACCATCGAGCACAGACACATTAGTTTGGGGTGTCACGATCCAGAAGAGAACTTAAAGGAGCGAGGTGCCTTGCCGGCACATTTGCCGTGGCCCCCTAATGAAAGATCAATCTGTGATCTGCCTCGTCTCCCTGGGATGTGCCAGAGCCCCCACCGCCCCTTTAATTGGCTCGTATCCGATCTATTACCATCGCAAGCAGATGGAGAGGGCCAAGGAATGGATGTGAGAGGGAAAAGAAAGCATGACTTGGATAGAGTGAACGAATGAAGGAGGACACACACAGTGCTGAAGACATGGGTGAAATGTATCTAAGCGCAGAGGCCAAAGATATAGCAGATCTCGTATTGTGGGAAAGCCTACCCTGCCACATACTTTGGTCAGCATTCAACGGCAAAAGAAGTTTTAGGCTCCATCATTTAGACATCATTTCGTCAATCCAGAGTGCTATTCGAAGAGTATGTGGTATCTTTTACAACAACAATGGCAACCGTTAGAATAACAGCTTGCCTCTTCTTGAAGAATATTCAACATTCTCTGCAGCTGTCTCCCAGTTCTCTTTATTTCAAATCCAATGCCCAACACTTGAAGACTGCCTTTTAAGAGGGCATTTAAACAAAGAAAAAGAAGGAAAAAAAAAAAGCAAGGCATATATTGTTAAATGGCTGGTGTTTTATTCTCCTGAGAATTCAGAATTCTTGCTGTTTTCAAAGTCCTTCATGGCTTTGATCAATTTATCACCCTTTGTGTACTTTAAACTACATAAAGAGAGGAAAAAAAGTTTATATAGTTATGTGACCCTTTTTAAACACTCCTCACCATCCTTCTTCCTGCAAAAAAAACTGAACAAATGCAGGGGAAAGGATTGAAGATTGTTGACTTTGCATACAGAAATATCTTTGTCATGTTGTAGTAGTTTGCTGTGTCAGAGTCGGGACAACTGCTTTTAAATATATGAATAGTTACTGGTAAAATGAACATACCTTTGCTTCGCTGCCCCCTTTAATATATATCTTTTATATGTGTATATCTTAAACCTTAGTTTTGACATCCCGACACATACACACTCTAACCCTACTGTTGCTGCTGTGGTCTAGAGACCACAGCACAGCACCATTCTTTCTGTTTTCCTTTTTTTAATTTTTTTTATTTTTCTTGTCACTAATTGCGTCCCCTCTTTCGGTCTGTCTCTTCCCTCTCTCAGATCCAGGTAATCAGCTTTGTCACAGAGCAGAACTGGGACTCGCTGGAGGTGTTCGACGGAGGGGACAACACTGACACCATGCTCGGCAGCTTCTCAGGTACCGCCAAATATGTGTCTGCGCTTGCATTTATTTTACTGCATGTTGTATCAATCTTAGACGTAAAGCAGTTTATACATAAAAGCATAGTCCAGGCATCTTAATGGCCTAATCGCAGAGCAGCGTCTAGTACCTGCATCAGACTGAATTTGTTCATCAGTGCATACAGTACTGAAAATCAGGGGGCCTCCTTTGGCACAGTTGGCATTGTTACAGTGCTCAATTAAAGTCAGAGTACATAAAGCCAGCTGGTGTAGACATGGGGAAAGTTTCAAAATTCCAATCTGTTTGAACATCCCCTGGCAAACTCCTGGTGCATTTCCACAAAGGTTAGCCCTTTCCGCATGGAGCTGTAGTGAACATTTGTTGACAGTATCTATGCCGCTCCCGTCACAGTGAGGTTGCAGCAAGAGGGAATTCTCCTTTTGTTTACGCTTGGAACCAGACCAGACGTAAATGTTAGATGTACCCTGAAGTAAAGAGATGAAAGAGAAATGCCAGGCTCACAAATTTGCGTTATTAAAGCACCCATTTTAGGTCATATCTGTAAAACGTAATTATATTGAGTGATTTTCTTCTTCTTCATCTTTTTTCGGAGGGATTTTTGTTGTCTCTTGTTACCAGCTGAATACATACCCACATACTGGAATCAACTATTGTCCCTCCTCTTTGTGCTGCTAAAAGCCAGAAGGTCGAAACTACGTCGCGTCTGCCTCCTGAAATATTCTTAATGCACCTACGCACAGAGTATATCTTTTCTGCATGCACGCACACACCGAGACACACACACACACACACACACACACACACACACACACACACACACACTAACACACACATATGCTCTTAAATCGCCAAAAGCATCAAAGAACAGCAGGTTATGCAGTTAGTTATGGTCGGCCTATGCAGGAGATAGCATTGTCAAACTCCTCTATTAATCTTCTCCCCAAGGCACCACAGTTCCAGCGCTCCTCAACAGCACCTCCAACCAACTGTACCTCCACTTTTTCTCTGACATTAGTGTGTCTGCAGCTGGATTCAGGCTGGAATACAAAAGTAAGTGAAAATGCAGTTCTTTATTCCCTCATGTAAATACCAACACCCCGAGGATAAGCGTTGCATTAAATAGCACCACAGTTCTTATGACGATTTACTGGTCCTGTTCCTCCCCGTTGTGCTTTCTCATATGAATTCTGTCCTTTACATTTCTGTATTATTATTATTAAATAGCCTTCCTTTTTTCCCCTGTCTCCATCATCTCTATCATCTTTTCTTTCCCCCCTCAGCGGTGTCTCTGACCAACTGTCCAGAGCCTGTGGTTCCGATGAATGGCATCAAAGTTGGGGAGCGTCTTCAAATGAATAACGTGGTGTCTTTCCACTGTGAGCCTGGATATACTCTACAGGTAACATCTATCACCTCCAGATATGGTTCATCATTAAACTCCCATAAAACCACGTTGATGCTTATCCTTTTCTGGCCTTTGTCAGTGTCACTCCTGTCGGTTTTCATTGTTGTCACTTATCTCCTGAAGCCGTAGTCACATTTTTTTGGTAGCGGATCGAACAACATGTCAGAAAGAATAAAATGCAAAGCCTGGGTAGTATTTAGAAGTTACTTTTAGAAGTTAAGTTAGAACTTATCCTTTATTTGTTTCAGCCTCAATGAGCCTATTATGCTCTGATTATGTTAACGTGATGAAATCAGTGTAAACATATTTGCGATAACATTCAGAGGCTTTAATAGACACCAATCAGAGGACGCGTGCGCCATATTTGCATCTTTTCACCAGCGAATGAGTTACATGCGCGCTGAGCTCGGTGATTTCACGTAAATTGTCTGTGGTGGTTTCATAGATTAGAAGATGATCGCTATGATTCATCTCTGTCATCCAGCCTGGATGCTATGATGCATGACAGTGTTATGGTCATCAAATAGGACAGGTAAGTTATCCTCCATACGTGGGATATCATTTACAGGATGCGGTGCCGATTTCGCTATTAACTCAGAATTCTGCTCAGCCTCCAAGTTTGACTGTATCCTGCACGTCCTCCAGTGCTTCTACAGTCATCATCAGCAGACAGATGGTGACATCTGTGGAGCACATTGGATGCAGCAGTTCACACAAATTCTACTTGAAAGTTCTCTTTCCAGTCTGCCAGGACTGTGTGTTCCCATCAGTTCTCACTCCTTGCCCTCATCTAGAAATGCCAGGTTTGGTTTGTGTCTCTCGCCTTTTTTTAGTTTTTTTGTTTTTTCCCCCACACCGGTTTGACTGCATTTTTAATTGTAATAGATGACAATGATGACATGTTTTGATGAAATTTGATTTAAGCAAACAAACAAACAAACAAACAAACAAACAAACAAACAAACAAACAAACAAACAAAAAAGCTGTTTGGGGGATTGATTTCAATTCTGTTTTGCCATCTCAATAAGGAAATAATGACTTGAGCTATTTATAAGTTTTGCTATATAGAAAGCTAATGTTAGCATTAGCTGACTTAGCTATTTAGCATGCTAACATCAGTAGAAGACAAGAAGTGAGAGAATCAGAAATCAAACACGATGGTTGCTCACCATCTCTGGAGACGGCTCCCGGCAAGTGAAGGAATGGAAGTTTGATAGTTTCGCAAAACTTTAAAATAGCTCCTTCAACGTGCAAATGTTGTTGCCATTATCAGGGAGAAACATTCAGATATAAATGAAATGAGTACAAATATGGACAACATTAATTATTGAATTCCATTTTATTGCACAGTAGGTAAGATCAGTCACATACAGGCTCTCTATCACCTTCCATGTTAACATTTGTGGCCCGTTTCGTTTGCTTTTTTTGATGTAGAAATGTCCTGTATTTTTTAACCTTACCAATGAGAAACTGTGATTATAAATTGGTATGTCTGGCTTAAATTAGGTAGATAGGTTGGATAAAGAGGAAATTAAACTATCAGCCCCCAGTTTTGCAAATATCTGAAGTCATTATCAGCCATTGCAGCAGCCATCTTTGATCAGGGAGACAAGTGAAAAAGTGCTTTCTAATAGTTCAAAAGTTTGATGTTCTAGTTTATGAATCTTTGTGGCAAGTTAGTCTTGAAGTTTAACTTGAAAAACACCAGTCGTATTGCTTCTTTTTAGCAGAGCAACTATGAATATGTACTGCTCTGAAAAATTTCCCTCTCTGTGTCTCTGTATGATCGTCTTAATGTGCCAGTGCTGCTGCTTCTCTATTGTTCTCTGTCACTTCAGATGGATTTAGTCATTTATTCGCCACATGAAGAGATGTAGAGACAGGCAGCAGGTTCAAATAATTGGAGCAACAGATGAGTGACAGTGGGGAGAAGAAATTAATTCACCGCCTGCTCTTTGTTGCACTTTTTTTCTTTTGTGTCTGTGTGTGTGCGCGCGCCGTTGTGCGGATGCTCCTTGCAGGGGAACTCACACATCACCTGTATGCCTGGGACCGTTAGACGATGGAACTACCCACCTCCTCTCTGCATAGGTAAAAAAAAAAAAACCTTCGTTATTTTCTTCACTCCTGTTTCTACTTTCTGACTGTTATTCTGGGGGGATTCTCACAGCTCGCATACAGAAAACTGTGCCAGAGAAAGCGGTGATCACGAAGAAAAAAACCCCCAAAAAAACAAAACAACAATTATATCTGACTTAATTATGTTATTATTAGAGTTAAGGACAGCGATGGCACTGAGGTAAAAGTGCAGCGGCATTAGGTTCCTTTTCCAGTTTTGCGCTTTGAGTCCTCCTGCTTGTGTGAGCACCTTGACAAACAGGTTCCACTTATTGGAACAACCTACTACTGCCTAATTAGTTCCATCTCAGACTGTGATTGGTTGAAGTCGAGGGAAGATTCATGGTGTTCACAGGCATCAGCAGTTTCCTGATTACCTCAGGCTTTTTTTCTGGCGCTACAGGATAACATTTAACCTCTCGCTTATTCCTTACAGAAACACAATGGTACATCACTCTCATTCTCTCTATATGGTTTCTCCCTCCTCTGACTTATATAGGCTGTTTGTCTCATTTATTTCTTAATCGTCTTCCCCGTGTTTGCCGTTTTTTTTTTTTTTTTTTTTTCTTGCAGTACCTCTGTCTTTCTCTTTTCCTCGAGTCAGCTTATTCTTCCAGCATGACTTTCGGCATCCTTTCATCTTTTTAATTTTGGTGTCAGTATCTCTTGCTCTTTTCATCTTTCTCGATCCCATCTCCTCTTTCCCTCAGTATTTCCATAGTAGTCTTTTCTCAGTTCACATCTTTACTTTCCCGTGTGTGTCTTGTCCTGAATTTCAGTCAAAGAAACATTTATCCATCAGTGGTTAAAGATGAAAGGCGAAAGATGAAGAGCAGCAAAAGACACAGCATATTGAACCTTGATATCTCAAGTAAAAAGAAAAGAGATCTAAAGCTCTTTAATAGTGAGATAAATTGTCCATTTTGATGAGATGCTGTCTCTTTTTATGACAATTCATGAAATAATATAGATTTAATTTTTACATTTTTGGTTGTTTTTGTTCTTAGAACACTACTTTTATTATTGCAATAAAAATGGATTACAGCACATCAACCTGCACTTTAAAACCATCTCACCTTAGTTTCACACAATGCAAACCCACATAAAAGATACTAAATTAAAGGCTTTGCGTTCAGACTTTTATTCTCCCAGTTTTTAGTGTCCGGCTTTAAAATGACAAACTATTTCAGTTCTGCTCTGCTTGAACAAAAAAAAAATAGACTTGCTGAAGTTATACGTTATCAAATATTTTCTAGTTGTACTATAGTTGCAAAAACCGCCCTCTACAACAAAGAATGACAGCGAGACGTATTCATAATGTTAATGTGGAAGAACCACTGTTTGCATATGCTGATTAAATGCTTTGTTTGCCCTCTGCCAGCTCAATGTGGTGGAATCCGCGAGGAGATGGAGGGCATGATTCTCAGTCCTGGTTTCCCTGGCAACTACCCTAGCAACAGTGACTGCACCTGGAGAATCTACCTGCCAGTTGGTTACGGTGAGCATCATGAGGGGCTCTTTCAGGATGCCACACATTGGCATTTCCGCAGTGGGGAACTTTTAATTGTACAACTTGCAGGGCTGGATTGCGGAATGATGCCGTTTGCAGTTATAGATATTTCAAGCTGAAATCCATTTGGGTCTAAAACCCTTGTAGTATTTCAAGAAAAGCATGGCATTTCTTTCTCAATTTCATTTCCGTTTCTTTTCCCCAGGAGCCCACATTCAGTTCCTCAACTTCTCCACAGAGGCTAACCATGATTTCCTTGAGATTCGTAACGGGCCCCTTGACACCAGCGCGGTGATTGGCCGATTCAGCGGCCAGGACATCCCCTCCTCCCTTCTCACCACCTCCCACGAGACCACAGTATATTTCCATAGTGACCATTCGCAGAACAAACCAGGCTTCAGGTTTGAGTATCAGGGTAAGAATCTAGACATGATGATGATGATGATGATGAAAGTATGAAAGTGTACTCAAAGCTCCATGTAAATGATTCAGTAGATAGGAATAAGAAATTATGACCAGCCTTTGGATTGTCTCAAAGATTGTGACAAAAATAGACCCAGTTAATTTACATTTATAATAGTGAGCATAATCACCAAGACTAAATTTTGCTAATTGCAGAGCTGAACCAGTATCAGTAGTATGAATTATTTTCTTCTGCAAAGCATACTCAAACTAGTAATTACTTTAGTGTGGCTGGAGCTTTTTGGCTGCTTCAATCATATTTACTGTCATTGAAATATGATTCTGTAGAGGTAAACTATAACGATCCAAGCTGTTTCCCTGATTTGACACAATCACAGAATCAGTCCATGCTAGAGAGATAAATTATGTCTAAAAGTATCATCGTAATCAATATCGGGGAGCGTTACCTTTTTTTGCTTCGTGTTCACTTGTGTATCATTAGTGTCACTTCACTGTGAGGTGCATGTAAAGCCATAACATTACCGAATTAGCCTCACAACCCACTGTGTCAAGCTAATCAGCCCGCACAGCCAGTAAATTCTCCGGATCTATAAATCTCTGTATATAAAACTGTTGATCACCTAAAAGATTTCCTCACCATGTGCCAATAAACAGCCTCACTGCATATCCACATGGCTGCAAGGAATAAATTGCCCTTGTCTACAACTGCAACAGGCACACAAAGTTTGTATTTTGTGATTCAACAAACGAGCCGGCAAATCGAAAGGTAGCATTGTGCATTTACATAATTATGTGTACATTAGCATATAAATCAAGCATTATATTTGCAAATACCCCCCTTTTGCAGTATTTGCATGAGTTATCTCCTACAAAGGGAAGCTGTGATCCATAGAAATCAATTTCTTTAGTTATATTTATATCCTGGCTTTCCGAGGCTTGCTGCCTGCTCTGCTTTTGTCTCTATGAGGGGGAAAAAAAAAAGTAAGAATTTACCCACACTACTTCTGATCACTGCCTCGTACTCCTCTGGCACAAGTCAAACCTGCCCCTGGCATTTTTTATTTATTTTCTCTCTATTTAAGTCAGAGGAGGAGGAGGAGGAAGAGGCAGAAAGCGCAAGTGGGAGGTTGAGGAGGAAGAACAACAGAAAGATGAGGAAGGGGAATTAAAGATGGAAAGTAAAAATAGAGGACGCTGCACCGCTGTTGTCTGAAAGCGCAGCGTTTGCATCTTTAGGATAATCAATGGTGGTTGTGTGAATTGATCGGTAGGCAGGCAGCAACAAAAAAGTCTGGAACAGTTAGATGGTCAGCATCTGTATCATCACACCAGCAGGAATGTAGAAACATCCATTCCCCTGATCTACTCTTCTCCACTCTTGCTGTCGTCTGTGGCTCTTTAGCTTTCTTGAAATAATTCTAATCACGCCTCTCTTCCTTCCTCAGCGTATGAGCTACAGGAGTGCCCTGATCCAGAGCCTTTCCGCTATGGCGTAGTGGTGGGTGCTGGCTTCAACGTGGGCCAGTCCATCTCCTTTGAGTGTCTGCCTGGGTATCAGCTAATGGGACACTCCATCCT
Organism: Rachycentron canadum; assembly: GCA_038496675.1. Classification (NCBI taxonomy): domain Eukaryota; kingdom Metazoa; phylum Chordata; class Actinopteri; order Carangiformes; family Rachycentridae; genus Rachycentron; species Rachycentron canadum. The sequence continues at coordinate 15,544,548 of CM076663.1, read as the reverse complement.
CACCTGCGAGCATGGCACCACCCGCAACTGGGATCACCCTTTCCCTCGCTGCGAAGGTAAGTGATGCGAGATTTGTCTCATCAAACCCAAACCCCAGAATCTGACGCATATATAAAAACCAAACAATCTGAAGCAGAATCCAAACAAACGGCAGACTAAACAGCAGCATGAACGCAGAACTAAACTATTAACGTGATAACTTCCTGTTTAGAACGCACTAAGCTATTACATTGTTATTGCGAAGTGTGGCCATGGAGATAATGATTATCTATTATGAATAATGCAATTAAAGTGAATTATCATCCTCCCCATTAATAAAGCAAAGTACTCCTCAATGAAAATCAATGCTGTGCTAAAGAGGAATGGAGACAAATAAAAGATGAATAAAAGAGGGCCTAAATTGAAAAGAAAAGTAATGGGCGCTCTTTCTTTCGCCGCGTCCTTGACCCACATTCTCACGCTCTAGCTGTCGATTATTCAATAAGGCAGGCAAAATTACAGGGGGAGGTGATGGCCGTGACACTGGAACTTTGAATGGGCAAGCAGGGAGATAAGTGAGAGTGAGAAGACGGCGCAACAGAGCGAAAAGGCAGAGGGAGGAGTTTATTCTCTCACAGTTATTTTCCTTTCGGTTCTTGCCGGAGACCTGCTAGAATATTATGCCTGTGTGCTTGATTTCATGCGCATGCTAATGTTTATCTTTCTGTATATATATGCAAATTATATTAAATACTGCACATGAAGAGAATTATAATTATCCTATTAACTATCTTGAATCATGGACCGATGCTCACTTCTACAGATTTTTCTTTCTTTAATAATTTATTTAATCATATGTGCTATTCCAATATAGCCCCTTGCTGTGCTGATAAAATATATAGCATTTATATGGTATTTAATATACATTATTCTCATGGTCTATGCAGCTATTTGAACACTTCCTTACACTACTTGACATTGTTCAATGCAGGGTAATATATGTATTATTTATGTATATAATGTATAAGTACAGTAATATTCACAACTTAGCGCATGTTTGCATGTATATATGTCTGGATTCATGAGTGAAATGTGCACAGCCCTTCACACATGTTTGTGTTCACATGCCGTATGTGAGAGTGTGTGCATGTGTGTGTTTGCTACGCAAAATGACCACGGGAAGGTAGCATGATACCTCTGACTGCGTGTGTAATTGAATTGGCTTTAATGCTGTGACCCGGTGTGAGGAAGTGATGCAGCAGGAGATGAGGTGGGAGGAGGTGCCTCAGCCTTAATGGGATGAATATTGGGGGTGCACAGTTTCTGAAATCAAGGCCGAAACCACAATTCAAGCATCCGCAATCTTGTGTTGCCATACTGGGAGAACCGCAAACCCTCTCCCAACCCAACACAACCTACTGCCGCTGTTGCAGATGAAGCCTGTTGAGCTCTCATTACTTTACAAACGTCATTACTTACTTCACAATTATCACCATCGCTCATGGAAAATAACCAATGCACTAGATAATTCTGAATTCTGCTTTTTACTTTCCAGATCTCATGCACGCACACACTTATAATAACATACATCACCTCCCTTGCTAGCAAAGTAAATGTATTTTTCTTTCTTTATTTATTTTGGGTTGTCTAGTCTACTCCTCTAAGCTAATACATAGCCAGTGTTACATGGCAGGAAACCATGTTGTAACATCTTTACTTGACCCAGTGTAGCTCAGTACAACCTGTTCTTCCATTTCTCTATTACTCTGGTATTTGAATAGATTTCCCCTGTGGGGTGGGGGTGAGAGGAATTCATTGTTGTTACTTTGCCTCCACTTACCTGCTTAGCTAGGCGTTTTATTCACGCCTTGTTGTGTCTGTGATAAAATACTCCCCCCTCTTCTCTTTTTGTTTCTAATTTGTTTCAACTTCTATGTCCACTCAATCTTTGCAGTCCTGTCTCCTCCTCCTTCTGTTTGTATGGGAAGATAGGTCAACGATAAATGTTCGATGGGCGTGGAATAGTTACCCTTTTCAGTTTCGTGTTTTCTGCAAAAGTATAGGCTGCGGGTTAGTGTGCGCCATGGGTTTGACATAATGTCTGTCTTTTGTATTTCAAAACAATTCCAAGGCTGTCAACTTTTCTGTTCCCGTCTAACCCTTTAAGCAAACACACTCCTTCACACATAATGCTTAAGCAGCTTGGCAGTCGATGGCATCACCCGGAGGTGCAACTCCATGGAGTATCCAGGGTTTAATCAATCGGTCTGATCGATAGCTCATTTAACCTGGTGAGGCAGCAGCAGAGGGGCCACTCAACCACAGGGCTAAAGCAATCGTCTGTATTACGTGAACACACCCATAACCTCAGCGAGAAACAGAGGGGTAAAACATGCAGTCTCTGCTTTGGGAAAGATCTTATACCCATAGGCGTCTGAGGGTGTGCCGTTAAGCTGAATACCCCTTCTGGTTTGCTTGAGATGCCTGCACCACTGCGATTACCACTCCTTCCTGATTTTCCCTGCTTCACCACTGTGAATAAGGGGTTTCTCTAAGGGCACCAGCGGGAGTGTTAGGCTTGGTAATCGTTAAGTTGGTGAGAACCTCCGGAGTTCCTGAGGAATGTTTGAAATATAGTTCCGACTGTGCATGCAGATTTGAGGTCGGGTGTATGGGTTGTGTGCATCCGGTTGAGTGTGTGTTTCACTGTATCTGTCTGGTTGTGCAGGATTGTTTTTTTTTTTCTATAACCTAGGACATCAGGCATGTGGGGTCTCAGTGTTGTCAGCTTTGACGTAGACATGCTGTTCTAACCTCTCCTGTCACTCAAAACACACATGCAGGTTTACACGCTCATGCATATCCACTCCTTACAGACGTAACACATACTGTAAATATACACACACACACACCTTAAAAGCCCAGACCACACTAATCCCTCGCCTCATCTCTGCACTCTCTCTCTTCACCCCCAATGGGAAAGGGTTGAGGCCTTATCTTAGCAAAACACTCTATCCAAGTCCCCACTTGCTAACAGGCTTTGCTGGCTAATCTTTAGCTCAGACAAGCGCCTGGGCACTAGACGAAGAGTGAAGGAGAGGGGGGGAAAAGACAGTGAGAAGGGAAGTATAAGAAGAGGGGGATGAAAAATCCCCTTTTTGCCACCGATTGAAGCTGAATTATGCATCTGTCCTATTGTATTCCCAGCCTGCTCATAGATTTACGCTGCCTCTCTCTTTCTCTCCGTCTCCTCAGTGCCTTGTGGTGGGAACATTACATCAGACAATGGGACCATCTTCTCCCCGGGTTACCCAGAGGAATACCCCAGTTCAGCTGACTGCTCCTGGCTGATCACTGTCGCTCCTGGATTTGGCATCAAACTTAACTTCACCCTACTTCAGGTTCACGGGCCACATGACTTCATCACTGTCTGGTAAGAAATCACAGCTGTGGATATGTGCATATTACCTTTAAGAGGTGCTGTGTATGTTTTGTAGCGTAACATTTGTTTGTTTGGGTAGAATGAAAATGATATTTCAAATATGTCACCCTGAAAGAAAGAAAACCCTGCACAGCATCACAATTTATTGGTCATCATGAAGCTTTGGTCTCTCTAGACCTTCATCAGAATTATATCAAACATTTCCTGTAACTTTTATTTTAAATAGATGGTGCTCCACTCCTCTTTTGTGCCAGGTGTGTGACAATTAACCTCCCATGGAAGTGTCTTTCAGTCACTGACGGTGATTTCTATACACTCTGTTATGTTCTATTATATTCCACTATATATGTATATATAATATACAAAATACAAGTTGTAAATCACAGTGTATAATAGTATATATTTACAAGGTTATTTACAAAAATTGCAATCTGTTGAATGGAAACCTTGGTTTAAAATTGCAATGCTGTGAAAGAGCAGTGAGCATCGAGCAGGTATTTTCTTTCTTTCAAGCAATTTTGTAGTAAAAGCCAAACCCAAATCACTAAATGTCGAACTTTGTACTTAATGTACTAAAGTGTCATTGAAATGTTTCCATTCTTATTAATATTTTTGAAATTCAATTTTCTCATTATCATCACCTCCATAATGCCTTATCTTTAAAGTCCTTGTCACCTACTCCTGCTTTTAAACCTGCAAACGCCTCCAGCTTTTTTCCCATATCAGCCTCCGTTGTGTTGCTTGACAAAAGTCACTGAGTTAGAGTCCAGTTAGCTAATCTTTAATTCCTCCTCCCCCTCCTCTCTTTTCATTCCCCGTCCTTTATGTGACTCTGCAGCTTGTTTTTAACAAGTACAGTACACCCCCTTCCCTCACTTAAATGTGTGTGGGAGAAAACAGGGGGAGACAGAGCAGGCTTGAATATACGGTACTGAATTTGGATTGGCAAAAGCTTCCTTTCGCCCACCTCTGCAATGTATGGCTGAGCCTGACATATGTGCGACCAAAGACAGGCTTTTGCATGCATGATGGCTGCCAGTCGCAGCTGATCCCAAGACAAGCTCCGAAGGGCCCAGCTCTCAGTGCGACCGGAGACCTGACTGGAAGCCAACCTGGCAACTTGACGACCACAAGTGCACATGGCATGAGGTGACACGGACTGTATGTTTTGCAGATTGGGCTGCTTATAGGAATTTGTGTGGATATTTTTAGTGCATGGAGCATTTAAGTCACTAACTCGATAAGGCTGGTGAGCCAAAATGTCCACTTTCTAGCTATTGTGGCTCTTCTGTAAATGGCTCCCACTGTGTTGATCTTTCCCAACAACCTCCTGCAGAGCCAAGATGGGAACTATCATGTTCCCGAGTTTCCAGTTACCACTTCTTTGTATCTATCCATTGAACTACTGAGCCAAGGAAATGGGCCCCGTAATGGCGGCTTGGCCAGAGTGCTGTCAGGCAGCAGTCCCTAGCCAGCCGTTTCCAGAGCTGCTTGTAATCGCCCATGCCCAGTCTGACAGCCAAAGACAGATGGTTTTTAAGCTGAATGGTTGTGGCAGGAATCTGGGAGCTGGCTTAATCGGCCATGCCCACGCCAGGGGACTGCCAAGGCTGGGCCACAGCTTCCAGAGACACTCCCCTTGGATGGCAGTTAGCAGGAACAGCGCAATCCAGACCTGTCATTTCACGCTTATCTGTAATTTTTACCTTATTTCAACATAATCACCCAGAGCAGCCCACAGTAATTGCCTTGGGTTTGATGAAGTGAGAGCAGCTTGGTTATACTCTGCTGCTGGAGGCTGCTTGACAGTAATCTGGCATGTGGCTTTGTTTGGTTTTCTCACAGATATGCCTCACAGAGTCTTGAGGTGTTTTCTGGTTAGAGACCAAGTGAGCATTTTAGCAGAGGCTTCTGTCAGCAAGTCCCTATGGTTAATTATCATCACTGTATCTCCAGCGTGTTGTTATTTTTGAAGGTATAGTTGACTTGTGACCTTGTTTTTTTTATAGGGATGGTCCACAAGAAACAGCCCGGAAACTGGGGGTGTTTACTGACGGAGAGCCCAATGATCCACCTAGTAGTACTTCCAATCAGGTGCTAATACGTTTCCGTAGTAATACAGAGAAGGGCGGACTGTTCCGTATCAACTATCAAGGTATGTAAATGGTCTTACTTGATCCTTATTTCAGAGCTGATGTTTCACCGATATTCTGTGTTTGACTCCGTTCATTTCTTTGATGCTTTTTAATAAAGCGTACAGACTGCAGTACTGCCTGCCTCCCCCCATCATCCCAAATGCAGAGATCCTGATGGCAAGCAAAGAGTTTAAAATTGGTAGGTGGAAATGCTATCGCAAGAAAAGCACATTCGCGCGCATAGTGCATAGACGCGCACAATCGCTGCTGTCTATGCTCCGCTGACTTTTTTGTATTAGACATTGGTCCCATGCTGACTCATGGAATTGTAGCATTCTGAAGAGTTAATCCCAACCGTTAAGTCACCTTCTGACAGGCTACATCGCCCCAGATTGACTGACTACACGTCCCATAAGTCAGTGCTGCTGAATGCGGACTCGCCCCAAGCTACATCACCCACGGAGCTGTGAGGCAGCAGTGTAAATGAATGATTCTGACAAAATAATCAGAAAGCCAAAGGGATTTGGGGCAGGTGCTCTCATTCTCCACCCTAGAAGACAATAGAGATTAATTCTTCTTATCTGTTTATTTGCATACCTCCTTGACTCATTATTATTCAGAGACACAAAGGCAACGACGCTGACATAGTGTTTCATCTATAGAATTCCCAGTGGGGCTTTATTATGGTACTTCTCTCCACTGTGGACTTTTTCTTTCACTGAGACACACAATGGATCATGATTAGTTCTGCAGACATTTTGGCTTGTTGCCACCATCTCTGATTTGTCATTGACTGTACCTCCTCCTCCTCCTCCTCCGTCTCTCTCCTCAGGTGATATAGTGAGATACCGCTGTCTTCCAGGCTACCAGTTAAGTGGAAACAGCATCCTTACCTGCCGCCTGGGGACCCACTTGGAGTTTGAGGGGCCTCCGCCGTCGTGTGATGGTGAGTGAACGCTTGAGGCTTTTGAACTTGAAAAGGTATTCAGGAAGGCCTTGATCACGCACACACCGTGACAGCGTCGCACCGCGACTCACTGATTCACTGGCTACTGGGCAGATCAGGATAAGGGGCATGGAGATAAGGGCCTTGCTAAGAACATCTCAGTGGTGGTAATGAGGGAAAGGTAAAGCACTGCTCCGTCACTTTTCCCACCAATATTTACTCTGCAGATCCGGACGTCAAACCCGAAACCTTCCAGTCATAAGCTCTTCTGTTTCACATTTTCACATCTGTTTCTCTCTGAGCGACATTTATTACATTTCTTTGACCTGCTTTATCTTTTCTTATCTCACTACAATGAAAAATTTGGGTTCTCAAATTCTCAAATTATAAAAAAAAAATATAGGTATCAGATTTTCTCTACTTTTCTACTTAAAATTACCACTTTTAGCTCCTTTGGTACATACATACAGAAGCATGCTGTACTTGGGACATTGTCTGCCGTAATGTAAAGTAAATGTGAACAAATTTACTAATACTCAGCATTTCTAACCTTGTCTAATTTGGTTAATTTCCATCTCCTGGCCTGGTTTAGGCCTGGCCTTTGCTCAAACCCCACTGAAGTCCAGTTAGACCCCAGAGCCACATGATGGTACCGGATCACATTCACCCACCGTAATCCTTTGGATTATTTTTTTTTTTTTGGTCTCTATTACTAAATATTTCCCATGGAAATTGATTTGCACCTGTTTTTGCAAATTCCGCTTTGCAAAAACGACAGCTACTTCTCCACTAAACCTGCACATTACGACACATCACTTTGAATAAATGTTATTGTTTACAGAATAAGACCCGAGAGAGGAGCTGTTGCAGCTTTCAGGAGGACAGCGATAAGTCATTATGTTTCACAAATATATCGCAGCACAGGTGAAGCACTGCCTTCATCTGTTTATTTTCAGCAGGGTTAGAGGTAGTCACTATCATTTTGCTCTAATCATAGACTCATGCACTAGTTGTGGTTTTGCTTTATTTCTGGCTCCCGTGGGTCCTCTTTCTGCCTGTAGTCATGGAGCAGCAGCCACATATCAGTTTGGTAGCACTCTCTATCACTGTGGATGATACTTGGCTCCCATGAGGCTGAGGGTGGTTTCTGTGGTGCTCTCTACATGCTGGGATATCATCCTCCCAGAGGACTCAATGAGTGCTGTGTCTCCAACACATCATCATAATACTGTATGTTGTGTGCAATACTTTCCCCCTGGGCAAGAAACTGGGAGCATAGATGGGTCTCTGTTTCTTTCTGCTTCAAAATATCATAAAAGCATGTATCTTACATTGTCTTGCTCTCTTTTCAGTTATATAAAAAAATGCTCTTTTTTTGTGAAAGTTTGATAAATGCAACTAAATTAGAGTAAAAAATAAGAAAAAAATGCAAATGCTCTTAGCAGAGGTGAAAAGGGAGCAGATTAAAAAAAAAAACAAAAAAAAAAAACAGAATTAGCCAACAGAAAGAGGGCAATGTAAGCGGAAGAGGATCTATGTATAGGCTGATAAGTACCCTGGACACCCAGTGAGAGGCAGATCAGAGGAGACTGAGAGTGTCAGAAAGCAACAATGAAAAGGAGAAATCTTTAGTGCCTGCATTTGTCCTGCCTCCTGCCTGCTCTCCTGTCACTGTATCTGCAGACAATTGCAGCTGAGAGCGTCCGATGACATTGCCGTATTATTGCATTTTAAAAATACCGTGTTTTGTGCAGTTCCACCTTGCTAAGCCAAACAAACCTGTGTGCTATATTTAAAATGTGAAATATATTTAAAAGTGGAAGTTGGCGACAGTTGAACGCCTTTTGTTGCAGTCTGCCATGCATTTCAGTCGTGAATGTGCACTTACGCTCAAGGCTTGTGTGCCCTGTTAATTGTTCCCCATATGCTGAAAGACACAATATACTGGGGACAAACGGTTCCAGCAGCATCCAGCATCTATCTGCAAGCCTGTCACTTCTCCTGCACAGACACAGACCAAGGTAATGGAGAGGAGAGCCTCAGACAACAAAAGCGGAAGGAATTCAGGAGGTGAGTGAGAGGGAGCTGAGAGTAGAGAACAAACCGATGCTAGTGTGAGTGAAGAGGCGAAGATTGGATGGGGAGAGAGGAGGGTCAAAGACAAATGGATAGGTAGAAAGCGTTTTGGGATTGCTGTGAAGAAGCAGAAATCTTGGGAAGAAAAAAAAAAAAACATAAATCTACCTGGAAAAGGTGGAGGGCAGACTGCTAATTGAGCAGAAGGGTGGTGAATAAGGGAGAGTCGGACAGGAGTTAAAAAGCGAGGGGAGAGAGACTG
>CM076663.1:15272458-15535429 GCA_038496675.1 Rachycentron canadum | reverse complement strand
GGGGTGGGTGGGGGGGGGGGGGGGTGAAGAGAAGACGTGTACAGCTCATTGAAATGCAGGGGACATGCTGGCTGCAGCTGCACCTATCAAATCACCACTTCTTGCTCTGACAAGCACAACTCTCCATGCACGTCTAGCGTGCCCCCAAAGCCAACACACGAACGCAGACGCACATATCAGGCGTGGACGTAAACGCTGGTCAAGCATGTGCCAGGTTAACACAACAGTGGATGTTGTCATTGTGATAGTCTTTCAGAGATCGGCCCTCCAGAGCCTCCAGCCGGGTTCTGCAGTATCGCTTGCCCCTCAGCGCCAGTATCCTCTCTCATCCTCTGCATTCCCTCCGTCTTCACTCACTCGCCACTTCTCTCCCACTCCCCTGGCCCACTAGCGTCAGACTTCTGTTCTTACGTAACACATGTACCCTTTATTCCCTATTCTCTTTTTATTTTCTTTTTTTTTTCTGTCTTCTCTGAGGCTGCTTCAAAACACTGTGCAGTATATTCTCAGACACTTGAACACACAGGTGTCTATCAACACCCAGATCTCTCCCTTTCTCCCAAAAGCTGACACACAGGCAGAGACAAAAAAAAATAAAAAATACTGCCATATGCACGAAATCACAGACGCGCACTCGCTATTGTGTTATCTTTATTTAATTCAGGCAGCCATTGGAGCAACTAGTTGATTTATATGGTATTTGATTTGCCATCTATTTGATTAAACAGGGTCATATTGTAGCCATAGTCTTTAACTACATCTGCTGTCTGCTGAGACTAACGGGGGTTCGAGCATCGCACACACAAAGCAACAGCATCAATACAAAGTGTTGTTTGATTTCATTAATAAATCACAATGAGCCATGATGATCCAAAATCCCTGTGTTTATCCCCCGGACAGATTTCTGGTAAAAACCTGCATAATTACTCATCACATTAGTTTCCCAGCCTGGTCCCTTCGCCTCCACCGCGTCACCGTCTATCTTTTTTTGTTCCCTTGATCATGTTTTTTGCCCTAGCCCCCTTCTTTGAGTCCCACACAATGGATTACAGATGCCACCCACCCCCCCTTTTTTTTTTCATTGTCATCCCAACTTCTTAGAGTTGTTAGTTCCTGATCCACGCTAATGCTCATGTTGTGGCCAATCCCCTTCAATCAGCTCGTTATCGCTCCTCAGCTTATGCTAATTAATACCAACACGAGTAAAGGAATCTCGGCAACTCTGCAGCACTACAAGCTTGGTCTATTGTGGTTTTATGCACATGTGCTCCCACACTTGTATGCTGGAGTGCACAAATGTGCGCGTATGGATGCAGATGTGCGTGCATCGGCGCCCATCTGCCTTCCGCCGCATTCGTTGGGACGCTGTTGCATACCATGAACAATTTATATACAAACAGAAAGGTTGGCTCACAGATTGCCATTCCATCCCACCCGGTTTATTCCATTCATTAAAGTGAAATTTTCATTTTGAGCCCTATCGGTGCTGATCTCACCTTGTGTGTTGAAGCTGAAGCTTTTTTTTTTTTTTTTTTCCCCAGCTGTCAGGTTTGTCCCCTAATACCTTTTGTTTACAGCCAAACAGAGTGATGCTTCATTTCAAAGTGGATTAGTTTAATAAGTAGCAGCCTATAGATAAGAACCCCTGTCTGTCTCTCTGCGTCAGCTCCATGACAAGCTGGAGGCAGTTTTGAAGAGACGCTGGAGCTCTCTGAAAGGTCACTGACAACACACATCTCATCCTCAGAGAATTGATCGTTTAATGAACTTCACTCTTAGATTTTATATGCTACTTCCAGGCGCAAGCGCTTTCACCATTAGTGATGGATTTAAGCCTTTTGACTCACGTCCACCGAGGTGCTTGAAATTGTAAATGATTTCACAAAGTTGGGGAATTTCTTCCTGGAATTTAGGATCAGAGTAGATTACTGTCATTTTTCTTCTAAAGTTGGAGGCCAGAAATACTTATTGGATTTCTAATTTCTCATCATATACAGCATGGGGACACTGCATGCTAATATAGTATGTACTGCAGCTTTGTTTTATTTTAGCAAAAGGTATGTTTTGTGAATTAAAACAGACCTGTTTTATTCCACCAATTCTGCTTATATACAAGGATAATATGTTGCGACAGAACTATTGTGTCCTGATGTATACATACGGATATTTAGTGTTTTATTCTTTTGCAGTGGTATTCGCTTAGGCTGCGCAATTAATGCCGACACAATGAACAGCTAAACATTGTCTGAGAAATATTTGACAGGAACATATTTTTGAAGTCATTTTAACATGCCTTTCTGTTAGTGACATCTAACCTGACGTCTGAGACTTCCTGAGGCAATAAACTCCACCTAGTTGACACACTAAGCAAGGTAAAACAACTGCCGTTTAACCCAGGCTGTCTCCTATAATCTTCTTTACGTCTTCCCCTACAAATGCACAGAAAGGACCGTGAACAAGACAAGACACACACACACACACACACACACACACACAACGGTGCATCAACACGAGTTCAGTACATACACACAAAAACAAAGCCATATACCCGCACACACGCTCACACACACACTCACACACACACACACACACACACACATTATTCCACAAAGGAGGCACTGCTCGAATGTGACGAATGAGCGATCAATATTTCACCACTGTAATGAAGGGCCTGCAAGTGCCAAGAGCTACCTTACCCTGGGGCAGAACAGGCTTGGATATTCAAATTGCAGCACACAACAAGGGTATTTCCATGAATTATTTTTTTTTATTTTCTGCCTCACTCGGTTGCCAAACACACACATAGAGGCAGTTGACAAATTCAAGGAAGAACCGAAATAGAGCGTCTTAACTTTCTGGACCAACATGTGTCACCGGAACAGCTATGGTGGAAGAACACCATTCCTCCAAAATATAGTCCCTCAGAGGGTGAGTTTGATGATGGTGCCGTCCAAAAATCTCCTATAGGTGTTCAGTCAGTTGAGCTGTGATCCACATGGTTTTTAAACTCATCAAACCTTTCAGTGACCCATTGTGGATGGAAAAGTAGACTCAAACCATGCCAGGAAAATGCCCCCACCCCCCATAAAACAGAGCCGCTGGATCTTCTGGCTCAGGGCAATGTGGTGAAGGCTGACTCATGTGACCACATCACTTTTATCCACGTTTCTGTTGCCCCACTCAACTCTCACGTGTGCTTTCGTCTTTGCCCTGCACCGTGTGAAAAGAGCTGCTGATTTGAACTGTGTGATTCACACACGTTGTTGAAGTGCATTGGATTACACAGTGCGTTAGTTGATAAGTATACCCTCGCTGATTTTGAATAGGGTGGACAAAATACCTCTTAACATAACAATACAGTTGAAAAACTCCATAAACAACCTTAAACCAACACCTCAGATGTTCTAATCTTCATGAGGATCAATTGCAGGACTGTTGCCAGTAGCTTCAGCTAAGTGTACCTAATAAACTGACAACGGTGTGTACAGCAGAAAGCAGTTCATTTCATAAGAGTGAAGATCTCCTAAATATAAGTTTATCACATCTTATTCTGCTGCAAAAACAAACACAAGCAAACAAGAAGAGTAAATGTATTTCTCTCTGCCGTGGATTTATTCCAGTCTTTCTCATCAGCGCTCAGTCCCATTAGGTAAGTGGCAGAAACAGTGGGAAGTTTCAAAAAAATCAAAAAAAAAAAAAAAAAAAAAAACAACAACTATGGAGCAGTTACATTGTGTTTTTGTTGCAACACTGGCTTCCCTTTTATGTCGCCGCTTGCTTGCCACTGTGTATGCAAACATCGTTGGCAGATTACGAGGTTGACTCCGCAGCATCGCAGCAAAAGCACAACAGACAGGAAAGCGGTGTAACGTCTGATAATACAGACTGAAACAACGAGGAAATGTTAAAAGGATGTCACACGGCTGTACCACAAGAATACCAATGACGAAAGGGAGGGGAGTGGATGGATGTGGTCTGCCCAGACGTGCCACCACAGCAATAGGGCTGCAAGGCAGATGTGAGAGTTAGCCGCCAAGTTAGCATCACATCTGTCACATACTGACAATGGGCAAAGAGGACACGATGTGCTCGTGGCAATTCACATATATTAGATGCTACCGTATATAAGCCATTTCCTGGACTGACTCAGCACGGACAGCTTTGTTTCCTGAGACAGCATCAGGACCAGAATGACAATTAGCTTGGCTTATACTTTGAGTTGCCCTCCAACAACATTATGGATCTAACCAATTTGTGTTTGAAGGTAAATTGAATTCGCTAAATCATTTTGACACAACATAGCATACATATATATATTTGTGAGTATGTGTGTGTGTGTGTGTGTGTATATATATATATAGACTCTCTCTCTTTTATTTCTCTAACAGTGACTTGTCCCATGAATGAGATACTGACAGCTTCCACGGGTGTCATCATGAGCCAGTCTCCAGGCAACGGTTTCCCCCATTTCGAGTCCTGCTCTTGGGTGGTCAAAGTAGAACCAGGCTACAACATTACCTTCACTATTGAACACTTCCAGACCAGCCGCCAGTTTGATGAGCTCGAGATCTTTGACGGTGAGACATTCGCTTATGCAGTGAAAAGTCATCTATATGTTGTCAAACCGTTATTTAATTCAGTTAAGCGAGTGATATCTTTTTTCTTTATCCAGAGGAGTTTAAATTAAATAATAAATTCTTTAATTTTTTAATTTTTTTTGATATCACTACAAGTCCCCACGCACGTCCCTGTTCAAAGACCGATTTCCACCAATATCCACAATTACAGGTCAAAATGAGCTGGACAGCTGGATTTACCGTCCCTAACAAGGCATCTACTAACAGAAAATCACACACAGGCTCCCTTTCAGAACATCTACATCTGCCTTGTACATTTGCATGTGATTAGAGGCACAGTCAGCAACTCTGCAGGCAGCTCTGAGAAAATGGCGGTCATATACACTTGTGTTGCTGATTAGTGCTTTTTATCTTCTGCCGAGTGGAGGGGAACAGACGTTTGCTAACCTTGGGGCTGCTGAGCCAATTATGGAAGGAAATCTTTTTTCCTCAATTAGGAGCTCTGCAAATTTAGATTTTACCATACGCGTAGCATAATGCATTATCCCTACATACCTTAACTCGAGTGATATCATGTAATCAATTTTTATTTTATTAAATTTGTACAAATAGAGAATTTTTTTTTTGAGATTTTCATGATCTATTTATTTAGTAGGAATATAATGTCAGTGATCAAGCACAATGCCTAATTTTTTTCTTTTAAAATGTGCAGGTTTTAATTGACATCAAAAAATACAAATTGCTACTCATGACTTTTAGAGGATTCGTCCTGATTCTCATTTTAATTTCCCCCGGTATGTTTATCCAGGTCCGTCCAGACAGAGCCCCCTGCTCATCACCCTCAGCGGCAACTATTCCAGTCCGCTGAGCATCACTAGCTCCAGTAACAAAGTCTACCTGCACTGGTCCTTCGATCACACCACCAGCCACAAAGGCTTTCGCATACGCTACTCGGGTGAGTAAGGAGCAGGGATGTCCTGGCATTAAATAAGTAAGTATATGTGGCTTGTGTTGCAGCGGTGTGTCTAGGATTGATATTTCGCTTTGTTTCTTTTAGACACTGTGCCTAAGTGTCTTTTGGTTTACTGTGTCAACCAGACCCAAACAGTCCAAAATATGACCCATCTCCATGACAACCTAACGGAGGCGGCAGGGTTCTGTGGCACTCCTCGCTGTGCTGCACAGACCTGGGAATTAGTAACCGCTGTTTCTGGAATTGCTTATTATTCCTCTGTTTTTGTCCTGCTCCCACGAAGGATCCGCTGTTGTACGACACCTGCATAACTCGCTGTGAATTATGACAGTGTAAATATTTAAAAGGCTCCCTCCGTTCTGTATCAACACCACTCAGCCAGATTGACTAATCGTCTTTCTCCTCCTCTCGGTGGAGTGCTCCATCTCCCCAACCGGATGTTCTTTCATTTCTCTGTCCCCCCCTCCTTTTTTTTTTTTTTGGTCTAGCTTTCTTTTACTTTTTCTCTTCTTTACCGTGATGTATTTTGCCATCGTTGGCTAAGTGACAGACGGACAAAGTGATGGCTGAGAACCCGCAAGTTGCCGTGGTCAGTATGGAGTTGCCTTCTGTAGGGAGGAGAAGAAGAAACAGATGGCGCGGGTAGATTCAATGTATTCAGCTGTGTTCCTCATCAATCCATCTTTTCTCTCCACGGGCCAGTCTTCCATCACCAACTTGCAGACATCTCCTCTGGCAGCCCCCTACCCTCGTCTCAGCTTTCTATTCTTTCTCTCCATCCACGGCTTATGTCTCTGTTTTTCTCTCTCTTCATTTAGACATGTCACAATCTGCCTGACTCTGTCACTATCTCCCTTACTATCTCTTTATGCTCATATGTCTCATCCTTCGTCTACATCAACCATCCTCTCCCTCCGTCTCTCTCCACCTCTCTATCTATTCAAATCCAATCACCTGCTCATGTAGATCTGATTCCTCTGCGTCGCAGGGCTGATTGCAATGAGACAAAATGTGTACTATCACAGGCGGAAGGAGGGAGGGAGGGAGGAACAGAGAAAGAGAAGCAAATGAGTTAGACACAGATAGAGGCAAAGAATTGAACTCAAGGGTGGCTCAGGAGCTGCCAGTCACAGTGACTGACAGGAGGAGGCTGAGCAACGTAGCTCTTTCAGGGTATTAAAAATCATTTGGTTTAAATATTGGGCTTGTTCTTTCCCTTGCCCACGTAACCATAAATGAGTACAGTGATGAGAATTCATCCCTTGATGATTGTGCAGATGACAAACTCGCGAAGCTTCGCAAAATTGCCAAAGCCCACAGTACACCTAATGTGTATCATCGACTAAGGAATGTAACATCTTACTTGGCAAACCTCTGTGTCAAATTCCACGTAAAGTCTGTTTTATCTAACATCTCTTCAGTGCCACAAAATGGTCTGTCAGCTCACTTGAAAAGTCTCACATTCTCTGTCTCACTGGAGCAATTTATGTGAGGCAGCAACATCTCATAAATGCTGAATACATATTACGCCATTGACATGGCTTTAAGTTTTTATGCTGTAAGGGAGTTTTATCTAGATTGTCTGCGTGGTGCTCGAAATCCCCACTAACTTGAAAGAGAGGGCATTTTCACCGCCACATATGAGCGGTTTGAGCCGGAATTAGCATTTTTATAGAAATGTAATGTGGTCATAGTGATTAAGTGTAATGGATGATACGCCTTTTTTGTGCCCACGGTCCACTTCCATCCTAATCACTTCCCAGAATGAGCAGCGTTTTCTGTGTCACATAGCCGTGTACTTTTACATCACATCAATTTTTTTAGATGTTGTCCCAATCTGCGTTCTCTCACTGAAGCTCTTCTTCTGCAGCAGGTCTGCAGCGATGCCATGTTATTGTGGGATCTGCATAACTCGGCCTGAGAGTCTTTGGAAACTGAGGACCTGTTGCTGGCACCATTTGGGATGATAAACGATTATTGCAGCCGCCAATTTAGCCAAGAAACAAAAACAGATACTTTGTTCCTGTTATTATGTATCCATCACTTTTATGATCCTCCTCTGCTGTTGCTGACAAACTCCTGCTTCGCTTTGCAGAACATTAGTTTCCTTTAATCAATTTTCCCTGTCTCCAGTCTGCGGTTTTTGCTTTAAGAGATTGTATTGTAGCGTTAGTATTAATACATATCCTCCTTTACCAGACCAGGCGTAGAAGACGGATGCAGAGAAGATCCGCGGCTCTGCGCAGCTGAAGTCGCATTAATCCTTCACCACATCACTTGCATCGTTTTGCTTCATTATTGGGTTTTTATGCTTGTTGCCCTCAATTTTTATCGGAATGCATATTTATATCTTTACTTTTTTCGTTTCTTTTTTTTTTTTTTTTCCCCACAGCGGCCTACTGCAGCCCTCCGAACAACCCCGTAAATGGCACCGTGCACAGTCTGACCGGCACTAAGTTGGGCAGCACCCTGCGTTTCAGCTGTGACCAGGGCTTCCGGCTTATTGGCCAGAGCAGCGCCACATGCACCCGGACTGCACTGGGGATCTACCAGTGGAACGCACCAGTGCCACTTTGCCAAGGTAAGGGTGCCATGAGATGGAGGTTCCTAAGTTTACGGACCTAATAAACGACGGCGTCCATGTGTCATTCAAGCGGTAGAATTAGCTGGATGATGTCACATTGCCAATGCAGATCAACCTTTCGTCGGCATTATCATTGTGACTGAGCTCGTTCAGCATTACACTTCTCAAAAGCGGTGAGGTGACCCTTGAAACCGTGCAAGGAAAACAAGGTTTTATCACTCGCAGCCCAACTTGCCGGAGACATTTTTGCAACAAATGCAACATGAAAGTTCAGTCAATCTGATATATTTGATTAAAGTGTCACTGAATCCATTTACTTGGGATCAAAGTGTGATTTCATTTCTGACAGTGTGCCTTAACCCAAGTGTCCCCCAGCCTAAGGCGTGCTTCAAGCAAGCTTGCTCCACCGTTCCTCATGAATGTTTTGAAGATATTGCTGCATCATATTAATGATGTGTGGTTCACCTGAGCTGAATTGCTTGATATGTCAATCGTGGATCTCAGTCAAAGTTATCGGCTTGTCACTGTGCTCAGATTTTGGAAGCGATCAGTGATGGAATCAACAATAGCAACTGAGAGGCCGACACATTTTAAAAAGTTGAAATAAACAGGAATCGTATGAAGTCGAATCTATCGGGAAAATGTATGCACTTAAATTTTAAAGTTCTTTGTTGGAAGATAATCTAACAACTCTACTTCATACTTCCAGCTATATTAACAGAATAAGATGAAAGTAAAAACTGAGAGTGACGGGGCACCTGTTCAGTGTCTGGTCAATACTGCACCAGGTGTAATCTCCGCAATGAATCGCATTTGCTCTCAAGACTTGAATGTTTACAACTGTGCAGATGGTTGCCCGAGCTAATGTTTACCACACATCAATGCTGGCTCTGCGATTGTGTTTGAACAGGAAGCCTGTTGTGAGCGAGGCACTCTGCATATGAAGGCGGTTATTAAAATACACTTTGCTGCCTGCGCTTTCATGCAACCGACCACATACATTTTACTTTTTCTATTTTTTTTTTTTTTTTTTTGCTTTGCTTTACCATCCTGATGCTGATTTTTTTTTTTTTTTTTTAAATCCTTTCAGTCATGTCCTGTGGAATGCCAGTACCTCCAGTCAATGGCAGTATTGTTGGCCAGGACTTCTCTCTTGGAGCCAGAGCCACCTACCAGTGTAATCCCGGATTTCGGCTTGCTGGGCCTGTTACCACCTCAGTGATCTGTCAAGAATTTGGGAGGTGGAGCCCCATTGAGGCCCAACCGAGATGCATTCGTGAGTAGTTGTTGTTCTGTGTTATATTGCAGTCTCATTAGTATTTTTACAAACTCTTAACAACACTTTTAAAATTGTGTTACCAAGAGTGAGCAGGATTGAGGTTTGAGAGAGTCACAGCAAAACAGATAATTATCGATTCCATAATGATAATACAGTAGTAAACTAAAATAGATGTCGAGATTAATAATGTTGGTTTGACCTTTGACCTTGCAGCTGTGACCTGTCCTGACATTGGCCACTCTGCTGTGGAGCATGGGAGATGGAGACTAATCTATGGAACTCAAAACCAATATGATGCTATTATGATGCTCATATGTGACCCGGGATATTACTACAGGGGTCAACGGGTCATACGCTGTCAAGCCAACAGCACCTGGAACTACCCAGACCCGCGCCCAGTCTGTGAAAGTATGTGAAAACTGCACATCTTACGGTCTAATTGTCCTTGTGTTGTTTCCGTTAACTGCCTTATTTGCACTAAAATACCAGAAAACCCTCCACCAGAAAAAAGTAATTTGCCAGACTTGAAAAATAATTGCATCTAAATTCATTTTATTTCCACTGTGATATTAAGAAAATAATAGAACTAAACGGGCACAGATCTTCTTACCGAAACAAGCTGAATGAAAGCCAAAAAAACCCAAAACAAAACAAAAAAAAACAAACAAAGCAAATGAATTTTGCTGATCTTATTTTGACCTTGTGGGAATTCACTAATATGATTTTGTCTTCTTATTTCAGTCATCTCCTGTGGGGACCTTGGGACTCCACCAAATGGCAACAAGATTGGAACACTGACTGTGTATGGAGCCACCGCCATTTTCTCCTGCAACACAGGCTATACCCTGGTGGGCTCCCGGGTGCGAGAGTGCATGTCCAACGGGCTTTGGAGTGGAACGCAGGTCCAGTGTCTAGGTGAGAACTTCAGTGCCCAAGAGTGATTTCTACTTTCTTAAGTTCAAAACAACTGTGTCTGACCTTCTCTCTTCCCTCCTCCTCGCTCATCCACAGCTGGCCATTGTGGCACGCCAGAGCCCATAGTGAACGGACAGATCATTGGGGAGAACTATAACTATCGAGGCAGCGTCGTGTACCAGTGTAACCCCGGATTTCGTCTCATCGGGGTATCGGTGCGAATCTGTGAGCAAGACCACCGCTGGTCCGGACGCACTCCTGTCTGTGTCCGTAAGTACCCAGAGAAATCACTTAATTAAACTTGTCAATAGTAAAGCCATGCATGGTGTGGTTCCATTTTTTTTTTTTTTTTTTCAAAGTGCTCAGATGAACAGAGAACATACAAGGCTTAAACTTAACTTTTTTAGATAGCATGCGGACTGAAAGAAATACACCTCAAAACAAACCTTATTTTCCTAGTTTAATAGTGTTGCAGATCAGCAATTTGTTATAAGTACACACATATATTGCCAAGGGATGCTCTAATCAGGCCAGTTTAGGACCGCCACCGACCACCAAATTAGTGTGATTAGACTCGAGCCATCTGGTACTGATCACCACTTACTTTCCGTTATTGAAGATTTTACTCACGAAGCTCCTACACAAGCACCAGCATCGAATACGCTATAAAAGCCGGCATTGCCTCACATCGAACGATGAGGTTTTTTTCAGAGGCGGGGTCATTATTTCAAAATAATACACTGCATTATAATGCTCCTCATTTTTACAAGAAGATTATTTTTCCTGGAGGCAAGTAGCGAAAGTAGAGACATTCAGCCGGTGCAGGTGCAGTGGGAGTTTGGGTCTGTGTCTGTTGTGCTTTTTTTGTCTGTTGCGCTTTTGTTGTTGTGACATTACATTCTCTAATCCAGGCCTTGTATATTCGGGTGTTTGATATTAATCCTTCAGGATCCATCACACTGCTGTGCAAATGCGTTGTCGTGATTTCCTTTCACCTTCGACTTTTTCAGCCATTACATGTGGGCATCCTGGCAACCCCACCTTCGGTATGACCCAAGGAAACCAGTTCAACTTAAACGATGTCGTGCGCTTTGTCTGCAACACCGGATACGTTCTGCAGGGGGCTGTAAAATCTACCTGCCAGGCCAATGGGCAGTGGAGCAACGCCCTCCCCAGGTGTAAAAGTAAGTTTCGGGGGACCGTAAATACCGGATAAGTTTATGGCTGCAGAATGGAAGGATACATGCAATGAACCAGGACTGACACAATGTAGGATGTGTGCCCGGTGCTGTTGGGAATGAGACATAGATTATTTCTATGAAGCAATTTTACTTTCATGTTGAGTTTCCACCGCGCTCAGAGGGATTGATGCATTTTTTTCAACAAACTAAGAAGCAATTTCAGAAAACAGAAGTTGTGCTTGAGTGTGAGGGTACAACTAACAAATTTTGAGAGAACAATTTATCAAAATAAAAGTCTCTGCCTTCATAATCTTAAAATCTGTGTGCATCCAGCCTTTTTATACAAATATGAGCAGAATGTGTAAATATAGCGCAGCTACAAAAGCAAAGCAGAGCAGCTCTCACGTTGGTATTTATTTGTATCATGATGTGTGAATCATTCAAGAGCAAAATAAGCCAGTGACAGCAGCTCTGTGGATACCTAATGCAACGAGTGAGGGCATTTTCAGAAAGTGTGCTCGTTTCCACGTACTTCCCCGTGGGAGTACGGTTCTCTTTTTGTATTATCCTCCATTTGTGTGGGTAGGTATTAAATTACCTATTGTATTGTGGAAGGTCACATCTTCTGTGACCACAGATGACCCCAATCACAGAGAGAGCGGAGATGAAGCGCAGAGAGACCCAGAGGGAGAAAGAGTTTAAACGACACACATTAGGGGAAATTGAAAAGAAGAACCAAAGAAAAGCCTGGATTATTTAATTACCACGGTCTCATCCACGTGGCCCGCTGGATAATATTTACATGTGATGCTATTTCCTCTTAGCTTTAGCTTCCCCTGTTGAACCCCAAGGCTCACCTGTCTGTCAGAGAAACAAACCTGGTTAATAACCATGCAGAGGCAGCCAAAAACAATCACAGGATCCTTGAGCTTGTGTGAAAGACAGCAGCCTTTGGAGACCAGCATTCTGGCTTTTGCTCAGAATAAGAAGCACCCTGCTCTGCTTTGAATGAGCAAAGCAAGGACTTTTAATTTGGCAGTGTTTTTTGCAACAAGCGACGTATCTCGGCACCCACGTCTGTCTCTAAGTCCCCGCTAACTGAGGGCTTTGTGACAGGCACAGAAAGAGGCCGCTCGCAAGGTCGGGCCCTGAATGTGACAAGGCAAGTGACAGAACCAGTGACAGACTGACTTATGAGTTTGTTTTAAATGAGGAGGGAAAGGATTTGGCTCTTTTTTTTTTTTTTTAGACATTTATGAAGGGATGAGGAGGTTACAAGTCTCAGAGGAATCCTTCTTCAGTTGTTAAAAAAAAAAAAAAAAAGAGAGAGGTACATTTGGCTGCTGCATGCATAAGCAGGCGAGCTTTTCTCCCAGACATATGCCTTTAATCTCTCCGCTCTGCTGGTGACATCATATTAGCATTGGCCTTGTTTCCATGCAGATGCCTACTCTGAGATGCATTTTGCGGGAGACTGTGTGCGATTCTCTCCGTGCATGTGCGAGGCTGGGTGTGGGCATCTGTTTTGATGGCACATTATCCTCACCGTTGATGCGGAGACATAAGTAGCTTAGAGGTCTTATCGTCAATCAGATTTATCACCTTAATTACAGCATGCGGGACATATTTGGTTGAATCGCGCTCTCCTGCCTGGCATGTACTTCCTCCCCTGAGTGGAAAACTTTAAGTGCTTCGATGACATCCGCTTCATCCATCTCACCTTCGCCTTAGCTAAGCTTCACCATCGGCTTTTCTTTTAGATGGAGCGAGGGAGAAGTGAATAGATACAGAATGCAGGAGAAGAGGTGAGGGTGGGGCAGGAGTTCAGTCAGACAAAAGGTAATGATTTCTGTGGTCCAGATTTTAAAGACACAAGTCTGTAGGCTCCATCAATAATGCAGCGGGAAGGAGAGCACCGGCAGCACAGCGGCTCTCCCGTTCCCTCTGTAATCACCGCCAATTTAAGTCACAGCAATGGAGCCACAACACCGCCTTCCTTGGATGGCGGTGTTGTTGTGGGGGGGGGGGGACAAAAAAAAAACACCCTCTGACACACCACTTACAGGGCCGTTACTTGGCAGGAAGCCAGGAGGAGGAGAAGGGTGACTGGGGTCCCCACATCTGAGTGGAACAGAGATGAATTACCTCTGCCCCTCTTCCCATCTCACTTTTATTTTTATTTTCCTTTCATCCCTTCGCTTCCTCTCTCCCTGCCCACTGGGCCACACACAAAAATTTGCCAGGAGGTCAGTCGTTTTCGATGACTGTTGGATCGCTTTTGAGCCCGTGCCGCCCGAGTACATTTATTCAAAGCTGAATTCCTACCCTGGAAAAGTCTCGTGCTGAAGCAGCTCCACTGCTTCAAATGCGCTTTGTAGCATTATTATGCAGTAAGTTGTAAATGATGGCACCACAGGTCAGCTCTGGACTGGAAGGAATGCATTATAATAGGTATTTGGGGGGGGGGTGATTTAGCTGTGCTGGCCTGTTTGAGAGCATGGAATGAGAGAGCTTTTAGGCACATTAGCATACAATGGGTTCATTTTGGCTGTAGCAAAGGCACACTCATGGGGGCAAGACTGGCAAAGCAAACTGGGGCATAATGGCTGCGTGGGCTGTCCAAGGCAGAGTTTGAAGGGCCAATAGAGTTTTGGCATCGCGTTTGGTTGCGAATCGCAGTATAGAACGGCAAGCGTCCTCGCTGTGTTCTGACTTTGTTGAGGCTTTGTAAGGTTTTGGTTTGTGTCTTGTATCTGAGACACTCAAGATGGATTGCTGCTGGTTGCAGTCATAGCCTGACATTCTGTCATGAATTTTAATATATTCTGCACCATCAGGGTCTCTTCCTCTCTAACTCTGCAACACACCCCCCTCGCTGTCCCTCACTCCTCACTCATCCCTCATTCTCCTCTTCCCTAACTCTCTCCATCTGGTGCTAAACTGACATGGCGCCTCTTCTCCTGTGAGCTCTCTATCCATCACCATCTCTGCACCACTGCGGCCAGCAGGAGACTGGCTCTAATGAAGCAAATGTTTATTTCCGGACTCTGCCTCCTACTTCATTTGGAATGGGGTGGATGGATGGATGCTGGATGGGTGGAAGTAGAAGACAGTAAATGCAAAAAAATAAATCAATAAAAAAAGCTGATAAAAGAGGTCTGATCCATGTGTGTATCTGTACCATTGTTAGAAAAAGATCCTGGCATTAAACCATTTTGAAATAAAATTCAAGTAAAAATCAATAATCGGTTAAATTGAACCAGAATCTTTTTTTTTTTGTCTTTCTCCTTCACTTCACATCCCCTTCACCCTTATTATCCATTATCCTACAGTCGTGAACTGTACAGAGCCAGGCCATGTGGAGAACAGCATTAGGCAGATCCTGCCCAGCGGGCCCCATCGCTACAGCTTCCAGACCACTGTGTCGTACCGCTGTAACCCAGGCTACTACCTGCTGGGCACCAGCTCCATCTCCTGTCAAGGGGACGGCACCTGGGACCGCTCCCTGCCCAAGTGCCTGTGTAAGTATTTCAGAGGTTGGCTGGAGGTAAAACTGCATAAACGGGTCAGGCAACTCTTGCCCACCCATCCACTAAAAAAGAAAAAAAAAAAAAACTTTCCACAGGAATCTGTTGTTGCCCCTCCTGTTAGCAGGTATGTTGAACCTCACTTTTGTGCCAAATCATTGTAACAAATATACAATGAATATTAAGTATAATACTATATACTATAATACAATAGTAATGGTGATTAGTAGCTTATTTTTACAATGACTCAATCAATCGTTTGGTCTATAAAACGTCTGAAAATTGCTCATCACAACTTCCCAGAGACCAAGTTGAAAATAAACACACTCAAACACAAATCCAATGTAGCCCAACATTGGGGCCATATGAGCAATATGTAGTGTGTTTATCAGTTCTTCGCCACTGGCCTGAAACATTTCCATTTGTTCATTGCTCGTTCTTTCTTTCATCTCTCTGCTCTGATTGGACAGTGGTGCTGTGCGATCGCCCCAGCATGCCACCTTACGCCCAGATCTCAGGCGACCGTCGGACCGTAGGCTCGGTCATCCGCTACAGCTGCATCGGCCAGCGCACCATCATCGGCAACACGACGCGAATGTGCCAGCTGGACGGCCAGTGGAGCGGCTCCCCACCACACTGCTCTGGTACGGAAAACTACACCCAGATTGACCGACTGACAGCTTTGAACAATAAAACTGCAAATAACCCATATTGTGAAGTTGATTAAAAAAAAAAAGAAAAAAAGATTTGAACAAACACCATTAGATTGTTAATGTTTGGAGCTATGTGCCGTGTGGCTCTATTCCCCTCTTCCTGTCTCCGATACTTGATTAATTCAGATGTAATGTCGCCACCCAATCACATGGATGTCCTCGTCATGCCAGGCCAGCAAATAAAGAGTTTGGGCAGCAGCTGTTAGCAGGTAATGGGCACAGTACTGGACATAGGTGGGCCAAAGACAGAGCTGCCTTTCTGCTCCACAAGCCTCAAGGGCAAAGAGAGTGTCCTCCATAAAACTACTTTAATCTGCTCATATTAGAAAGAGGAAGAAACAGGGATGCCCACACCTCAGCTGGGTTATGAAGTGCTATAAAGACATCGGCCCACATGCTTCCTATCCCCTTACGACGTTTCGCTTCAGGGCTCCTGGTATATCTGATATACATGCGAAAAGGCCAGACATGTGAATGCATATCCACGTATACAAACACATTCACAAAGATGTGACAGAGACACACAAACTAGCCCACGCACAAACCCATAAGCCATGTGACAATAAAATAGCACACTGACAGTTTAATGTTACAATTCATGACACTCGTATATATCCTGGGGATTGCTAGTGTTCTTTCATCGGGCTATAAACACAACCTTTTTATAAAGATTTGCCTGACTTTCGTAGCTAAGTACCTTTATAGTGATGTTGACCAGCTCCTAAAAAAGTAAGTGAGAGCAGTACAGCGCAGCGCTAAATGCTCTGTGATTGTTTTGAATTTAGGACATCAAAATGTGTAGCAAGGTGCAAAATATTTGTCGGGCCAGTGAATTGTATATAGCCCAATTTCTGCATGGTGAACAAATAGATATAATATAACTTAATGTATTTGGGAAGCTAGTCGCTCCTTTGGGAGATGGGGTGATATTATTTCCATGTTGCTTGCAATCAGGTGGGAGGGAGTCCGTGTTCCTGTTTTAATCACGTTGTTATTGTGTTTTAATATGAAAACATTGGTCATGTGGAGAGAACCTTTCTAATGTGTTCTCCCCAGGAGTGATTGGCTCATATAGTCAAAAATCAGAGCCATTTTTCTTGCTACATTTGTCACATTTATAAATATAGCATTTAACATATAAATGCCTTTATTTATCTATGTATCTATTTATTTATTTCTATCGCTCCAGGCGATTCTGCCGGGCTGTGTGGAGATCCGGGCATTCCCGTGCACGGTATCCGTCTGGGAGAAGAGTTTACAGTGGGCAGTGTTGTCCGTTTCAGCTGCGAGCCCGGTTACATGCTGAGGGGTTCACCAGAGAGAACCTGTCTGGCCAATGGGACCTGGCTGGGAACCCAACCTGAGTGTCATGGTAAGGAATACATACACTGTGCGCCTGGCAGGCTGAGACTAATAGAAGGTGGTGGTGGATCCCATTTTTTAAAAAAAGAAAACCCTCTGTGCACTATTTATAGGGAAGGATCACACTGCTCAGCATTTACAAAAAAGTTTTTAACTTTCCTGAAAACTCTGGTTTGAGGAGAATAAATATAGATTTTTGCCTCGTCTCCTTAGGTCTCACCCTCACAGAAATGCTGGAAGGGTCATCTATATCTGCTTTATGTCCTTGGACATTTCCCGTGAGATTAAGAGGCACTGAGAAATTTGTTCCTGCTTATTTGGTCTTTACATAACCTAAGCAAAAGCTTGGTGGTAAATTGAGTCGAGTGTTGTACTCCGCAAAACCTGTGGCTTATTAGCGATTCCGTTAGAAGAAGAAGTGTATAAATGCTGGGCTCTTGCGAGGTGATGGTAGGGTAAGATCAGTAGGCAGATCGGTGCGGCAACCACCAATTCAAAGGTGAAGCTTTCGATTTATCAGTCAGTTTAGGCTCTGGCTCTCACTTGTGGCTATGAGCATTTGGGTCGTGATCAAAACAGTTAAACCCTGTAGCTATACAGCAAGCTATCTATGAAAGCGAGGAAGAGCTTGGAGTAGAACAGATGCTCCTTTGCGTCGAAATCAGTCAGTTGTTAAGGAATCTGATCAGGTTGCCTTCCCATATGTGCGTTGGAAGCATTCCGGACGTGTCCAACCGGAGGCCCCGCAGCAGATCCAGATGATTTTGGAGAAGTTACATATCCCTTCTACTGCGGGAACGCTTTGGGATTCCTTATGAGGAGCTGGAGGACCTCAGCGGGGAAAATCATGTGTGGGCTGACCAGTAATGACTGAACACAATCTCTAACCATGTAGTAACATGTGAAATAGAGCAGCTGGGTAGTTCTGAAGTTGAAATCGATGCTCACTGAACTTTTAATTCACTATAGACATATACAAGACAGCTTTATTTCATTTTGTTTCTTTTGACTAACTTGTATTTCTTTCAAGTACGTCGCTTTCCTTCCCTTTCTTCTTCATTTGCTCAGTTTAATTACTCCCACTGCATTAGTTTTGCAAACCTTTGTATGCATAGATTGTAATTTCAGGGGTAATAGACACCCAAATCATTTCCTCGATTAGAGTTAATTGTGGCCTTAGTGGATGTGATGTGGGCACTTTACTAATGAGTATTTATATTTCCTCATCTCTGCATTTTGATGTCTTTTTAGAGCTGATCTCAACAAATCCCAGCGCCAAACTGCACATTTTGCGCTTTTCCTCACTCGGAGATTGTGGTTAATACTGTAGTCACAGTCGCTGATTGTGTAATTAGACGCTGCCTTCTCAAATTGAATGAAAATGCGCACGTGTTTTGCGTGTGTTTGCAAAAAAAAAAAAAGGAAACCAATGATGACATAAGAGACAATTGGGAACAGAGCAGACGTTATTTTGAAATGCATGTCCGCTCTGCCGCTAACGCCTGAAAAAGCTGACCCTGTGAATGTGGAGTGTGGGGCAGATTGATCTGGCCCTACACTAGCCATTATTATTGCTGCAACAGGACAAAGACATTACAGACAGTGTGAGAGCTGGGGTGCGATGCTTCCTTTTCTGCTGTCAAATAACTTGCGTGCAGCAAGAAAAATAAAAGAGACAGAGGATGTTAAGGATCATCTCAAGAGGTCAGTGTTTAATTCTGGCCTGATTTAGATTATAATCAAGTCGATTACTGTCAAAAGTATGCGTGGTTCATTTTTTTTTTTTTTTTTTTTTTTTTTTTTAAACAGTATCCTCGCTGCTGCTCTAGGCATTCGGCATTTAGTTTGTTGCCTGTCAGAGTCTTGTTTATTCCATTTTCCTTTCCCATTGGGTCACGGTATATTCCATGAATGGCGCATTAAGGTGTTTCCAAAGGTTTTTACTCATCACCTAGCAACACTAAATTGATAAAAAAAAAAACCTCCATAAACTTGGCTGCGGTGTTACACCTTCAAGTTGGCAGATAAACATACAGTTATATCCAGCAGTTATATTGTATTATTCCTTACTTACTCTTTTTTCTACTCTCCATTAACACATGGTCCTTTTCTCTCCTCAATGCTTTATCCAGTGTGATATTTCCAGAAACTTCATCCTGTTTCCCAGGCTGTTTTTTTTTTTTTTTTATACGTGCTCTTTACACTCCCTGCACACTCATACACACTCGCACACACGCACAATCACACACACACACACACATAGATGCACATAACCTCCCCCTCTTCACACCACCACCCCTCTACCCCACTCAGTCTCCTCCCTTTTTCTGGTGTGTGTGGTATGCCTGCTGGCGGAGGTTGCCCACCTGTTCTCCGTTGGCACAGACTTCAAGGGCCAGGCCACATCTGGTCATTACGGGAGGGCAAAGCCCACGGGGCTCTAAGGGCCCAGGGCAAGCTGGAGACTGTAATGAACAGAACCATCGCTGGCGGCCGGACAGACACCAAGGGAGTTTTCTGAGCAAAGGATGTGTCCATCAAAGCAGAATTACTTATGAAGTGGGACGCAGGGGAAGACGATGAAGGTGGTGTTGGTGTGGACGGATGAAGAACAGAGGGAAAGAGAAAACAAACAGAGGATGCATATCAGGCGCATGGAGTGTAAATGTCGGAGAACACCGACCTATATTGCGTTCAGCGTGAGGAAAGCTGGAAAAAAAAGACCTTTTTTTTAAAAAAAAAAACTAACCCTTTGTGAATCCCTGAAGATACTCAAAAGAGGAGCACAAAAGACTTTTGTTGGCGGTCAATTGCCTTTAGTGCTCACTGACTACAAGTTATACATGAGTTTGTTTACTACTACAAATCTGGCTACAAATGTAATTAGATGTTTGAAGCATTTGCACAGGTTTAATAGAGAGATATGTGGATTGAAAAAGGGAAAAGGAGAGAGAATTCAGACTTTAGTCCCTGATATTTTCAAAAATGCTTTGATGAAGAAAAGTCCACAGTGGTACAGTGCCAATACTCGACTACTCCCAACCCTTCTCGCCAATCTGTACCACACAGACACACACACTCACACACAAAGACACACGCAATACCGTACATATGCACTTTCACCTCTGGTCAATTAGGATTCAGTCTGTAAATGAATATTACCTAACCCTTGTCTGCTGCCGTCCCTGTTTCTTTCTTGTCTTCAGTAATCTCCTGCGGGAACCCCGGAACTCCGCGGAATGCCCAGATCCTGATCCACGACGGTCTGACGTTCTCCAGATCCATTACTTACGCATGCAGGGAGGGCTACTACTCCACTGGCTTGCTCACCCGACACTGCACTGTGAACGGGACCTGGACCGGGAACATGCCTGAGTGTTCGGGTAATCAAAATTCACGCTCCAGTGTAGGAAGTTGCTTACACACATTATTCTCAGTTGTCTTTTCGTTGGCCTCTCAGCTTTATTTATAGTGCAGTAGTGGTTTACCAAGTGCATTTTAGGCGACAGTTGCAACACCATTATATTACATATGGAGGACTTGTAGAAGAGGGAATGTAAAATAATTAATATTATGCAAGAAATGCAAAGGAAGGTTGAATTCATATTCATCATTTCTAAGGGCAGATATTCTTCAGCAATGAATGACTCGTGTGGTTCCCTGGATCAGTAGAAGGACACCGGTGGAGAACATTTGAGTCTACTCAAATGGAACGGGCCTGACTGACAGCCCTTTATCGTTATGTTTAACAAAAGGCACACAGCTGCTCTACAGAGCCAAGAGACCCTGGCAAATAGAGGTCACAAAGAGAACCAGCTTCTTCTGAATGGATGAGGATAAACCCTTAGCAGTGCCACTATGGATTTCAGACCTCAGTAATCCATAGGAGTGAAAGGGTACATGTTGACACACTTCCGTAAAACTACCTTCAGCGAGAGAGAGAGAGCGATGTGAATAGGAGCGATTTAGTTCAATTAATTCTATTGATCTAGAAGAAAAACTATATGCTTCGAAGGGATGTACTTGACAGACGTGGTTAGAAGAAGTCTCTTCTCCATTTTAGCTGTAACTCATTTAAATTTACACCCATTCACAAATTTTCTTTTGCATCCATGGTATCATTTACCAAAGGAGTGAACTGTTTGCCAGTGACAGTTGGAAGAATATTATTGTGCAAGAGCAGAAACTATCTTGGTGTGTCTCAGCCCTGTAGGTATTGTTTGAGTATAGAGAGACATTGTGGCTTCAAGCAGCACACTCTCACCAGCCCAGTGGGACATATAAGTGCTTGCTCACTACACCTCCAAGAAACCTAGTTTCCTCGCCCCCTCCTGGGAATTTTGCTGGAATGCTGGTCATATGCATTTAATAATGCATTTTTGTCCCAAGGAAACTTGGTGCAAGTTGTCCTTCTGTGCCCTGGATTTTGCTTCCCAGACATCTCCGGCAGAACTGAGCCGCAATGCTGCTGAGTCACACGGTGGAACCGTCGCTGTTGTTACTCAATCACGCTGTTTTCCCCCCTCAGGATGTCAAAGTATCATCAAGGAGAAATATGGCTCATTTTGGAGCCTGAGGGAGCTACTGTAAAGGGACACCCATCACAAGATGTAGCCTCTCTGCATCCTAAAGGCTCTAAACTGTAGACAATCAAAGTCAAGTCAGATAGAAAGCATTAAATCTCACCATGGGTGACTGTGATCGAAAAGTCTGTCAGCTGCATTGTAAGTAATATTTTAAAGCGTATGTATGGTATGAATAGATCATCCAAAAGTAGCTGTCAATAAATAATTGTCAATTTCCTTTGAAGACACAAGTACCACATTGCTTTTTAGGTTGTTAAGTTTTGTTGGTGAGGTGACGCGCTTAGGGCAAGTGCCTATAACAGTTCATTAAGTTTGAGGCTCCATCCATTGTGCAATTCTAAATACTTTTTTTTTAGCTGTTTAAGTCTTTAAGTGTGTGTGATATTGCTTTCTTGCTTTGCCAAGTGCAGTCAAATGTGTGACATAATGAGGTAGCAAACTTTATTTTTAATTTCCCTGAGTTCAGACAAACTTCTTCTCCTGTATATAACTACATCTGCAGTCATTGTCCAGTTGTAATTTGTTCTTACTTCTTTTCTTTTTTTTTTCTTTTCTCTCACATCAGTAATCAACTGCGGTGACCCCGGAGTTCCAGCGAACGGGGTGAGGTTAGGGAGTGATTTCACCTACAACCACACAGTCAGTTTCCAGTGTTCTCCCGGATTCACTATGGACGCCGACCGGGCCTCCACTCTCATCTGCACCAAGGACCGCACCTGGAACGGCACTAAACCGCTCTGTAAAGGTACAGTTGTTGTAGCGACGAGATGAATCTAGTTGATGATATAGGCTGCAGGAACGAAGGAAGCGATTATGGATAGCAACAGTTATTGCTACAGTTGCAGAAGTAGAAATTTGCCATTGCATGAATACCAACTAGGACGGGACTGTGTCACATCATCAGAATTATAGCAATTCAAGATCCTGCGATTCCTCTTTGTCTCCTTGTAGCGATCGTATGTGGTCCTCCACCCATCATCCCTAACGGACAGGTGGTGGGTACAGACTTCACCTGGGGCTCCAGCATCAGCTACTCCTGCAACCAAGGTTACCAACTGTCCCTGCCCACTGTGTTAACATGCCAGGGCAACGGTAACTGGAGTGGAGAGAAGCCCCAGTGCTTCCGTAAGTGGCACCATGCTGGAATGCCAAATGACATTACATGTCGTGGATTTGTCTCTGTGACATTGATTTGAAGTATACAGGCGTGCAGTATATGTGACATTTCAGTCCTGCTCGGAAAATATCAAGTTAAATACAACATGGTCACCACTTATTTCTCCGTTTCTCTGTTTCCTTCCTCATTTCCCCTTTGCAGCTGTGTTCTGTGGAGACCCAGGGATCCCAGCCCAGGGGAGGAGGGAGGACCGAGGATTCACCTATCTCTCCTCTGTCTCCTTCTCCTGCTACCCTCCTCTTGTCCTAGTGGGCTCCACCAGGAGATATTGCCAGTATGACGGCACTTGGAGTGGCACGCAACCCTCTTGCATAGGTAAGCTGCTACTTCGTATGTCTCACATATTGAATAAGTTTCAATAATCAAAGCAACAAGGTGGGTTATGGAGGTCGCTGTCATCAGTGTGTACAGCTAGTAGCCTCTATTACCTGAACACTGAAGCCACCCAT
Source organism: Rachycentron canadum (assembly GCA_038496675.1). Lineage (NCBI taxonomy): Eukaryota > Metazoa > Chordata > Actinopteri > Carangiformes > Rachycentridae > Rachycentron > Rachycentron canadum. Next base: position 15,512,106 of record CM076663.1, on the reverse strand, counting down.
TGTCTTGCTTATGTTCTGCCCCCTTATTTTCTCTCTCGCCTTTCGCAATCAGGAATGAATGCATGCAAAAACCATTTAACCTTGCTAACAAGCTGTATTGATTGTGTTTTCAGTTCTCATCTGTGTAATTAATTAAAACCCAGACTTTTTTTTTTTTTCCCACCAATTTCAGAATGACCGTGGGTTCAGTCAGATCTCTCTTCACCATTTAGACACTGGAGACACTGTAGGACCGGCAGAGCAAAGGGACTGTTTCGCCAAATATCCAAGACATGATTTGCAACACGCAACACATCGGTTGCTCTGATTCACTTCACACGTGTCGAACTTGACGCTGCTACTATTTAAGTAGCGCTTGAAACATACTTACATACTTTTTTTCAAACCGCTCCCACTATACGGCTGTGGTCCTATTTCTTACAGCAAGAAAAAAACAAAAAAAAAACAACTTTAAACAGGGAAGAGTACTGCTATTACTGAAACACCTCCTGCTGAAGCACTTGAGGAAATCATGCTGCGTGATCAAAAACACATTGCGCATAAAATAAAGTGAAGTGTTCTAGCCCTCAGGGCCGTTGTGGCATTTGGAGGTAAAGTTGGAAGCTGTAAAATATGCGTGCACGTGCAAACCTTTGACCCGATAATAGTTAAACATTAATGCCTTGTGGCCATGGGTCACTGATAATTCCACTGCCTATGCACCTTTTATCAGCCAGTTTGTTTTGCCACTGATGAAAAACCATAGTGCCTGACATGTGGGTAAGGTTAAACCAAGATTTAGTCAGACTGCATAAATTTAAGACAGAACCCGTGTTGTACACGCACGTTATGCAGCCCCTCCTGAAATTGCTTTGCAGAAGCCTTTGCAGCACCTCGTAGTTGCTCTAAATTCCCTGGAAAGACTGGCCTCTTGTGGCATCTTGTTCAACTTCTCGATTTGATGATGGCTGCACTGAGACTGATTGAAACCCATTGAGAAATTAGTAACGTTGCCTTCAGTCCTGACCCATAACTTCGTTAATGAGGATATGATGAAAGTGGTAAATATTTAGTTTTATTTTATTGTCCTGTAGCACTCTAGGCTGCAGAAGAAAAACGACAGTGAAAATGAACTTGAAGGTGGTGAATATGATGCATTTGTTACGCTGTAATGATTATAAAGGTGTGCGGCCTGAAAGTTTGTCATTGTGTTATAAGCTTCTTTGCACAGGCATCGACGGTAGGTTCAGATCACGTAGAATTTCTGAATGCACATGTTGTCTCGTGTGCACTTTATGTGTAGATGTATGTGTATGCGCGGTTGTTGAATACAGTAATTTACGGCCTTTACTCTCCTCTCTAAGGTGATATATGTTGCGGGGCGACACGTATAATAAATGGGCCTCACTTTAACATGAAAGTATTTCCTAAAGCTTTCTTGCGTATGTGTGTTTCAGATCCCACACACACTACCTGTGGAGACCCTGGCACACCTCTTTTTGGAAATCAGAACAACAGTCAAGGCTACCAGGTGTGAATATGTGTCTGAAAGTGTTTTTTTGTTTTTTTTTTTACACAGCATATTATACAGCATGTATTTTTCCTCCCTTTATTATTGTACCTTGCCTTTTTCACAGTGTGAGTTAATGTTAAATCAGTGACTTTCTAAGGCCATCTTTCTTCTGATCCTATGAAGCACAGTGATGGTATTTTCCTCCTCCATTTGTCCTTCTATTTGTAATTTTCTACACATTAAAGGGAAAGACCTCGCTTGTGGGCTCGAAAAGTGATCCGTTATATGATGTGCAATATTGTGTTAGACTTAACATCTATTTTGGATGACTACACTTCATTTAAACATGCATTGCAGTAGTATTATTACTTGCCTCAGTCAATTTTCAAATTCAAAGTGTGGTGAGAGTAACTGGCCCTCATTGGCAAGTGTTTGACATTTGCCTCAGTGGGAAAAGTACAGGAGTCAATGCTGAAGCGAAATCAGCTGCTACCGTTCAGGGTATTGCTTCAGTATTGTGTGTGCTGGTTAAAAGCCACTGTCGTGGCTTACCAGACTCTGTAGTATTTTTACTACTATGACTAGTCAAAATTAACCCATAAAATATATGTTGAATGATAACCCTATTACTTTCATTGATATTGTAGTATAGCTAATATCGTAGTTTAAACTACTGAAACATAACTTATAAATATAAATAATAAACAATACATGATCATTAAACAGCTATGTGTGTGTGTGTGTGTGTGTGTGTGTGTGTGTGTGTGCAAAATCCCCTTGCACAATGTATGTCCATTGCCAAGCTCACATCCTCCTGTGCGTCCTCTTGCAGATCAGCGGCACTGTGTTCTTCAGCTGCAGAAAGGGCTACTTACTGCAGGGCTCCATTTCTCGCACTTGTCTGCCCAACCTCACCTGGAGTGGTTTTCAACCTGAGTGCATTGGTAAGCACACTGGCTGCTCATATTGGGAAAAAAAAAGACAGTTAAGTGGGAAACATAACCTTGAGCAAAAGTTTGCATTACTCACAATCTGACACCTACACGTTCCATATATTCTTCCCTGACCCCACACCTACCTCCACCTTGGCTCTTTTACGCTTTTATCCTCCACTGTATTTTCTCTCTCGTGTCTGTTGCTCCTCTGATCCTGCTCCGTCCCAACTTTAACCTGTTTCTCTAAAACCCCACGCTCTTCTTCTTTGGTCTCTTTAATCCCGCTCCCTCTCTTTAACGTTCTCTCTCTTTCCAGCTCACCACTGCAGCCAGCCGGAGCTGCCAGCCCAGTCCGATGTGAGAGCCATTGAACTGCCTTCCCTTGGCTACACGCTGATCTATACGTGTCAGCCTGGTTTCTACTTGGCCGGGGGATCAGAGCACAGGACCTGCAGGTCCGATGGGAGCTGGACAGGGAAACCACCTCTCTGTGCAGGTGCAGTACATCAATAAGGGAATATGGGGAACACGGGCCTACTGCACAGGCACACGCATAGATTCATTTGCCAATCCTCCGAACACTACAGACATGTGAACATGGCCACCTTGTTTCCACAGGAAGCACACAGATGTATTACACACTTAAAACACCGTACCTCTTATTCATAATGTGCAGTTTCCATTAGCAGTGTTTACTGAAACCACCGGGGTCTGGACTGGTTCGGGATTCAGTAGTGACTCGGGTTGGGAAATTGGGGATTCAGCTAATGTTGATGAATAGCTCTGTTAACACTTGCTTATTCTCAGACACATGCCAGGGTAGAATTGCCCATCCATCACACAATTACACTGCATGGACTTACACACACACACACACACACACACACACAGCCTGAAATGCACTCACACACACAAGCTTTGAAACATTAACAAGGGTGCAAAACCTGATTAGGCCAATGCATCCCATTGATTAGGTTAGCAGAAGTACCTCTTATTAATGGTGAGGCAGTGTTAACAAGGTCTCGCAGACAAATAGACTGCCATTAGGACACCCCTAAGTATTGGCCTAAATACATATAGGAAAAAAATAGAGTCATCGACACACAATTATCTGGGGTAGACGAATGCTAATAGCTTAAAGAGAAAGGCGTACTAGAGGGGGATATCCATGTGATGGATTCTACGCCAAGCTGTTGCTGAAATATAGAGGGTGATGGGTATTTTTTAAGGCCCCCGCCATTAAGAGTGAAGGCAAGAAGCAGAGCTGGCCTGAGCACATACAGGATATTAACAGCACCTGTGGGCGCAGAGATGGAAGGGCAGCTCAAAAGACTGGCAGCTAATAAAGTTGAAGGCTGGGGGAGTGTGTGCGTGTCTGTGTGCTTGCTTGTGTCTGTATAAATTTATCAGAGGTGATGTCTGTGCGCATAAACTACCATTCAGTGCGCCTGTCTTTGTTTGCAGTTGCGTGTAAAGCCCTCTTTGCTCTGTTTGTCTGTGTGGGTGAGTATGTTTACTACTACGGTGTAGTCCTGCAGCCCCATGTGAGTAGTAAGGTATTATTAAAGTGCTTCCCTAGAAGCTGCAAAACTGACTTTAACTCAGCTCTTTGACGCATGAGTCAGGTCCTGTCGCAGGCAGCTCTCGCTCTGACCAACACAGGGGTTATTTGGCGTAAAGGCATTCAGGAAGTGCTGACGGTGACATCCTCCTACTGCAATTACCTCAGAGCTGTTGTGTTTAAATTGAAAATCTGATCTTTTCTTCTCACTTCCCGAGGCATACACTGCACCTGTTTCCAGGATAATCTTGTTAAGTATTTCCTTTTTGTTAACTTTGTGTTGTTGTGCTCTGTAGCTGATAATCGCCCAAGTGGTAAGAACCCAGTGGGGACGGTGCAGGAGCCACCCTCCAAATTACCCGGTAAAACAGCTTGCTTTTGTATTTCAAATTGTTTGTCTTAAGAGTTTAATACCACTAAATTTTAGCTTTAGTCTTCCTGTATGGCCTGTCCGCCTCCCCTATCCTAACCCTTCGCCTTTTCCCATGTCCCCCCTCTCTCTCTCAGTCCCTGGCGGTGTATTTGCTAAGAACTCTCTGTGGAGGGGATCCTACGAGTACCTAGGGAAGAAGCAGCCGGCCATGCTCAGCATCACTGCCTTTGAATCCTTTAGCAACCGGGTGAACGGGACACTCATCGACCACAGCGGAGTGGAACTCAAACTGGCCGGTTGGTATTTCATAAACAGAAGTCACAGTCAAAATCTCTCTCTTTCTCACACACAGACACACTCTGACTTCATGACTCTTTTTTGAAATTTATTTGGCATCATTTTCGTAGGAGAGACGATTATCACACAAATATTTGAGGACAGGGAACAAAAAAATAAATAAAAAAATGAATGTGTTCCATCCATCGAGTAGCAAAACATCTTTTCTTTTCCCCCTCTGCCATAACCACTGTGCAGCTGTGATTATTAAGAATTTGTTTGAGCGTGGCCTGGACACTTCACTCCTCTGTACCTGAGCACTGTCTTCATCAAAGTGTAGTAAAAATTAGTTTCTACAGCTTCAAAATGAGCCACACTCTCCTGATAAAGAGAAGCTAAATTGCTTTACTGTAAAATTTAAGTATGACTATTCAACCAAATTCCAACTGTTTATGAATACAACATTGGTCTCAGATTACAGAATCTATTAAAAACACATCAGCGAGTCATTTCATTTCACTGGGTGACATGTTCCCCAATTACCACGAACATGGGCACCGCAGTTTCATTTGAATTCATCCCATAAACACTGTCATCCTGCTGTAAATACTGCTCGTGTACCAAAATCCACATCTGAAAATAGTCCGCAACTAATGCAGACATCTGTGTTTAGAGTTTTTATTTGTCTTCTGTAATACTCTCTCCAGCAAAGTGCTACTGCAGCGAGCAAACAGGAGGAAGCCACAATGTGAAATGCAGTGTTTGCTCACAGATTTGTAATTGCGCACAACTGTTGCTGCCTCAGTTACACTTGTATTTGCGCTTCAGTTGAAAATACAGTTAACAACAATGAAAGGCTGTTAGACAAGGGGGAAGGAATCACGTTAAGCTTTGACAAATTTTTCTTTTTCTAATTCCAACTGTCACATATAGTTGCATGCAAACCTCGGGGAAAGTCAAGTGAAGAGAAGAGCCAAAGAGCTCAGTTTGAAGCCTCTTTGCCTAACAGATGGTTTTCTTGCACCTTTTTCTTCACGACATTTTGGACAGTGGAGGTTGCAAGCTGAATGCGCCTCGATGTCTTCCTCCATCCGGCTTTGAAGACGTCAATCAGCCTCATATCCAGATGGTTACTTTGAGCGTTGAGTCTTACCACAAGTTTTGTCGAGTCAGAGAATTTATCACCGAGTGAAATCGTCTAATAGTTCCTGAGGACTTGCCTTCCCAGTCCTGAGGAGTCAATTAAGGCCTAACAAGTTTAGTGTTTTACCATTAAGTAAAATTAAGGAAGTCAATTTCAGAGTGAGTGCAACCTTTCTAGCTTTAACTATTAAGGGAAGTTGAGTTGTACAGTGCTGGGATCACAAAATGCTTTTAGTTCACTTTCATGATGGGATGTCACACAGTTTTGTCGACTGTTTGTTCTTGACATTCGATTGTCTATGTTTGGCGCTTTCAGAGATGATGGAAATCAGTCCCGGTCTTCATTGTCCTTTCCCTGACAAAATCAGATGTCTTGCATTTGAAAATGTTTTGGCTTATTGTCAGTAAACCTAACCCTTTTGCACACACCACAGATACCGTATAAGATTTTCATGCAACAAAGAGATAACATGGGAATAACATTTGAAGAAAGGTCCAGTTTTTATGTCTTCGCTTCAAAAATCCAAGCACCCCCCCAGCGGTTTAGGTGCGACTGCTGCTCCAGAATTACTGTAAGCCTGTTTTGTTTTTTTTTTCCCTTGTAGGTACATATAAGAGGGAGGAAGCTCAGCTGCTGCTGCAGGTCCACCAGATCAGAGGCCCCGTGGAGATCTTTGTCAACAAGTTCAAAATAGACAACTGGGCCTTAGACGGACATGTAAGTGCAAGTCCAGGGTCAGATTCGACACAACACCACTCTTTGTAACTACAAAGACATTACATCAAACTCACACACACAAACACACGCTTATTTTGTGAAATATGCACAAGCACACATACACACTAACCTTGTCACTATGGGGAGATGGAGGGCCCACTGAGAGTTTTCTCTTTAATTAAAATGTCAGGTAAATCATTGCCTGGTAATCAGGGCCCGACAGATCCCCCTCCACCCCCGACTCCTCTCTCCCATATTATCGCCCAACCTCTAATGCACACACACTCCAGATATAATTAAAAAAAAAAAAAAAAAGCAGGTCACAGTATGTGCGTGGGTTGTTGTGTGCAGGTTTCGCAACATGGGTGTTTACGCACGAGCTCACAAGTCTGACGCAAAGCGGAGCATTTCTCTTGCGTGCCACACTCGCGCGTGCGCGGGGCCTGGCCCGACTGTGTTTATGCTTGTGCTCTTGAGCAGAAAAACATCATATTAAATGTCAGCCATAAGAGCGCCTCTCAGCTCCTTTGACATGATATTTCATTTTTCTGCGTGCACCAGCTGCTGACACTTTGATGATACGCTCCTTTGTGAAGCCTGGATGTGACGCATAAAGTGTCTGTCTTCCATTCCTCTCTCTCCCTAGGTGTCCTACATCTCCTCGTCCAACTCCTTTGTGTACCAGGGATTTGTCAGAGGAAAAGGCTTTGGCCAATTTGGTCTCCAGAGACTGGGTGAGTGACCTCTCCATTTAGTTATAGAAACTGCCACGATTAAGTGCTCCCCTGGGCAAAGTATGTTCTTTTTATTTATTATTTTTTTTGTCTTGTCAGGATCTCTATCACTTAAATCTCCCCCGCAAAGTACAAGACTTGCCTTTAATTATAGAGTAGGTTTCTATCAACATAGGACATATAGCCCTTTAAACACAAAGTGTCCAAAGTTTTGAGATATAGAAGCAACTGGACAAATGCACATGACGTCAGTGACTCCCTGAAGATGACACTTTGTACCTCTCCTGGCGATACCCTCTGTTGAAAGCCATCAAACTTTGTCGCAGGCGTCGTTTCTATTTGTGTTTTTGTGAATTTCAACCTGGCCTTTTCTGTTTTGTTTTTTTTTCCTTTTTTGAGTCCGGCGGTCTGCGGCTTGCCACAAACCCTGTGAGGTTGCTCTTGCGCCTCCTCTCGATCATTGACATGGAAAAAAAAAAACCTGTGCGCCACTTGACTTTGCTGTGCAGTCATAAGAAGGTTTTACTTCACCATGTAATTTTTTTTTTATTACTCCTCCACAAGACCTGCGCTTTGCAGTCACAATTTTCTTCTTCTCCTTTTCTTTTAAGCCTCATCATCATCTCCTTCACTTGCATAGCCGGCTTCTTGCCCTTCACACTGACAGACAACTCCACCTCAGTCTAAATGGAAAGTGTGTGAGCTCAGGTGTTCAGTTGCAACCATTCAGTTTGAACCATTGTAATTTGGGCAGCTGTGTTAAAAGGTGTTAAAATGGCAAAATCTCCCTCACAGTTCTTTCTATATTGATGTGAACCTACTCACATTAAAGCTGAGACTTGACAGTAGTAGCTGTAGCATCCACTGTTTCATTTCAAACTGGATGTGCTGGAGCAAAGAGGCTGAAGGACCAAAAACGTGCAACTGCGCAATAACCCGCGCTCCGGACTGCATGTAGTGTCCTAAAACAAGCGCTTTCACAGCATGTAATCCACTGTGTTGATTTGTCGTTAATTAGCTTTTTCATGCCAGAGCACGGCTGGAGAGCGGGGCTGTGAAGTCAACAGACGCGATTAATAGTCAGAAAATGGCATCCACGCGCGCACACTCCTGTCACACACAACACAGCCTCACAGAATCTCTCCTTAGAGAGTCGGTGGATTGCTGTATCAAGTAAGCCCACGTCATGCTGTTTTGATACAGTAAACATCATCCGTTCTTTGCCCTACTTGTTTTTCTTTGGTTCCTTCAGCAACTTCAGCTGTGCTGTCATAGGTACAGAACTTTTTTTTTCTTTCTTTTTTTTTTTTTTTCAAAAGGATGCAGCTATATACCCCATATTGTATTCTGCTTCATGTATGTGACCTAGAAATTCGAACCACGCGATCCCAGTGCGCTGTGGTTTTATGCTACAATACATATACAGCAAATCCTTACATCCTGATCTGTGGAGCTGTTACCTGTGTGTGCACGTAAGGCTTTTTTGTTACCAGAGCTTTCCCTGTGGTTTGACCCACCTACAACCGCAATCACTCCCCACTGAACATGTCTATGTGAACACGACAAGGGACACACGGAGGAGAGAAATAGAACTGATATGATCTGATGCTCTGATGCTGAGGTGCGTTTGAAACAAATGCTTGAATTTTGGCAAAGCAATAAAGTGTTGGGGTGGGGAGGGAATTTTCCCTTATATTCTTATTTGGTTTTTGCCAGCTGACAACTTTGGTTTACTGCTGCCACCCACTGTTACAATCCATTTAAAAAGGTCCATGGTGCAGTATGCGTGAACAGGAAAAACACAATCATTCACCTATGTAAAACTGCTGAAAAAATGATGAAAACTCTTTTCCACCTTCATCATCATCATTTTAGGCTTTAATTTGACTTAATCACGCAAGACTGCAGAACAATCAGATATACATTAACTGAAATATGTACCCGTTCTTCTCACAGCACTAAACTCTTGTTGTTGTTGTTAATTTAAAAAAAAGGAAGATAAACACGGAGAAATAAGAATAAAAATATCTGACTAAAGTTGTATTTAAAAGGCAGCGTAATCAGATTATTCGCTCTCTCACGCGTGGCGCTGAGCTCATGCGGGCTAAACCACGTAAACAGTTGCGTAGATAACGCTTCCGCTTTTGCCGTTTTCCTTTCGCTGATGCTCGTGACTGGTTTCACAGGAGTTTAGCAGCCTTGAAAAGGCAACGCTCAGGTTGGAGTTGGCTTCTGTCTTCTGGCTGCGGAGCCAGAAGCGTAGGTGATAAAAAGCAAATCCGATACAAACAGGAATGGAGCGTGACGTTATGTGGCGTTAACACGGATTTAGTGTGTGTGCAGAAAGTTGGGTGAAAATAGTGAAAGTGGACGTGAAAATCTACTGTGATGAGAAAGGTACTTGAACAGCAGGTGCATAGCCCTCCCTCGCACCCCCCACCCACCACCACCCTGCCACCGCTCGCAGCCTGAGCAAACAGCTCTTTATTAATACGGAGGACTGAGGACTGGTGCCAGGGTGTTCATGTGTACGTGTGTGTAAGTGTGTATGAGAAAAACGGATATGAGCCTGGGAGGTGGGTTTGGACGCCTTGGAAGCGATCCTACTCGATTTGTTGATTGTGTTTTGTTTTAACTCGGCGGCGGTGCGTGAGTGTGAGTTTACCCGCCTTGTCGGTGTGTTCGCGTGCTCGAGCTCATCCAACAGGGGGGCTGATTGGCAAACACCACAAAACCGGCTAATTGAATTCCTTCTCGTGTGTCACTCTTCCTTTATTGGAGCTTTTTTTTCTTTTTTTTGGCGTTCTGTGGCAAACAGGTGGACTGTCACTCCTCCGCTGTTGCTGTTGCAGACACACCTCCATAAATTACAGAATGAATCTGAAATGAGTTAATAGCTGTCGGCCTTTGATGTCAGTAATTAAGAGTCATTGGAAGGATAATGGGATTTGACGTTCCCAGGGGGGGTGAAAATAAAGCATAGAAATAAATGTAAAAAAAAAAAATTCACTTGTCTGTAAATGGAGTGTTCCTGGGAGCCTTCTTCAGCCACTGCAGCTCATTTTCACTTTTTTTTTTTTTTTTTTTGTGGTCTTGAAACTTTGTCAGGTCAGGTTCTTGGCAGAAGTTTGAGAGGCTCATTTCACTCCAATCAACTTTTGATCTGTGTTTAATTGCGTTATTTATGGGGTTTGAGCTGCAGCTGAAGTCGCTTCGTACCGGTGGAGTAACGATGAAGTAATGGCTCGGTGTCGCATCTCTCTTTCTTGCAGAGAGTCTAGATCCCAGCAGAGACAACCCGGGCTACAACTTTGCCTCCAACAGCAGTTCAGTGGCAGCAGCCATCCTAGTGCCTTTTATAGCCATGATCATTGCAGGCTTCGCTCTGTACCTCTACAAACACAGGTAAGTTTGACATCACTGATTTGTTTCCTACTGCAGACGTGGTTGACATTGCTTTGATACCACTTGCTCGAAAAATCATCTCGAAATTGGAAGAACTTCTGCAAAGACGTCTTTTTTTTTTTTTTTTTTAAGGAATGAATTTAGATTTTCCTTGATTTCTTTCGAAAGATATTGATTCGCTCTCCAAAATATATTAACTTGATATGGATTTTTGCAGTCCACAAAGGCACACGTTGGTTTCAAAATGAGGAAATTATCACCTGTGATAGAGAGAACTTCCTCTTCCTGCCTCAGAAAGATAACTTCTTCTTTATCGCCGTTAGATAAAAGTAGTTAAGAGTCAGCGAGGGGCTTCCCACGTGCGATCATCGCAGTGCTAATGTGATGATGAAAAAAATGTTTTTCCAAATCTATGACACATATATCTGGTGTATAATGGATCTATACTACATGAACACAACTCACTGTTTGCCATCATATCGATTCCCTTCATTTCAGAAGAAGACCCAAAGTCCCCTTCAATGGTTACGTGGGCCATGAGAACACTAATGGACGAGCTACGTTCGAGAACCCTATGTACGACCGCAACATCCAGCCCACTGACATCATGGCCAGTGAGACAGAGTTCACAGTCAGCACAGTGTGCACAGCTGTATAGCAACTGCTTCCTCCAGAGGTAACAGTCACACTTCACCGGGCCAACCCAGCTGCATGATACAGTAAGGTCTTAGATCGCCAGGCATGCTCGGATTCCATGTTTCTCTGAGTGTAGATGAAGCTATCACCTCGTGGCTCTCCCGAGCTAATCGCACATCCCGGGCGTCACGAGCGCTGAAGCAACAAGGCACTGCTCAGAATCTAGTTTCTAACTATACCTATTCCACAAAGTCCCTCAAGAACTTTCTGCAGAGAGAAAAAATCTGCGATTGGTTCCCTTCTCCTGCATTTCCTTTGATCTGTGTCTCCCATATTAATGAATCTCATTTGGTTTGTTTACACTTTATTGAGAAAGAAGAATATGTATGCTTTATTTTAACACTGTTGAGAATATCACATTAATGCTTTTATCTTCTCTCCTTGTGATTTCCTTCATCTCCTTCCTCACCATTCTTTTGGTTATTGTTTACCTGTTTTTTTTCCTTTGTCTGTTTCCCTCTCTCTTCTGTGTATACTTTCTTTCAATCTCTCCTTCCCTTGCCCCGTATTTCCCCTGCACGCGTCCTTTGTCAGATCTTTCCATTCATCCTTGATTCAGTTAGGGGAGGAGAAGTGCACCACATCTTCGCCTGCCTGCCAGCAGAGGACATCCATAGTTCCTCGAGCAGAGGGCAAGACAAAGATTATTTTATTTGCTGAAATATATTCAAGAAACATCTCTAGCGGTGAAGGCTCTTGCCCGAAGGGAGACAAGAAAAAAAACAAACAAAAAAAAAACAAAACAAAAAACGGAAACCACGTGGAGACAACAACGACTGTAACAAATGCCAAAAGCAAAATGCTTTTTGTAACTTTACACGGTTTCTTTCTCCATACTTTGAGGAAAAGCTTCCACCTGAAACTGCAGCTGGCAGGAGTACTGCTGGAAAGCGAAGCCGTGATGACTTTTGTCACCGCTCTCCACCTAAACCCAAAGGGAATTTTAACGGTCAACGTTAAGTCAAGAAATTGACCTGTAGCTAACAGAGATCTCTCTGCAAGTGAACTGCGTGGCGGACAGCCCCCTCTGAGTCAGAGAGAGACAATCTGGACTGTTTCGATTCATGTTCCTTTTTCCATTTGCTTTATTTTTTTATTTAAATTTAATTATTTTTTTTCCTCCTCCTTTTTTTTTTTTTTATAAATGCTGCTTGCTTTCTGTGATGAGTAATTGGGAACCCTGCTTTTCCTCCGACTGTCTGCTCCCGAGGCTGCTGAAAGGTTTCGTCGGAGGCCTCTGGTCTCCGGCTGAAGAGTGAATTAAAAATTCAGTAAGTTCTGAAGGCCGTGGTGAAGACACACACTCTATACTTACTTCCTCTTTATTTTTCTTTCTTTCTTTTTTCTTTTTTTTTTTTTTTTCTTTTTTGAAGCAGGGGTGAAATTCTGCTTGCCGAGGCAGCTGTGTCCAGAGCAGGGGTTTAAGAGGTAGCTAGGGCTGCTGGAAAAAAAAAAAAAAAAAAAAAAAAAGCACTCACTGAGAATTTGTATATGCGATTGAGAATGAGTTTGTGCTTGTGCGTGCGCGTGGGTATGTGTGTGTGTGTTTTTGTTTTTTTGCACACATTTGTGGTGGCTAAATCTGCAATCTATCCCAAAATACTCCTGTCCGTTTGGTCCCAAAGATTCAACCAGACACACGACAGGTGGTTTGCGAAAACGACTAGTTTTCTCGTCTTTTCATCGTTTATAAAATATTAAGGATTGGGTTAAGGAGTATCACTTCGTGTCTGCCCGGATGCTCCACACCCCAGCGACTCAAATGTCCACCCAGAACAAGTACTGACGACAATGTACAGATCCTTTCGAGAAAAAGAAAACCCGGAAGCGGTGTCGGTTTCTAGTTCCAACATTCGCCCTCTTTCTCTTTGGCTGTAGCAGGAGAGAAGGAGAGAAATCCACCCTCCACCCAAAACCCGATGCCCCTAAATCCAAATGGTAATCAGGAGGTTATACGGTTTTGCTTCACGCAGGCATCGGTTACAAGCAGCCACTGAGGTACTTGAGGGGAAAAAAAAGACGCGAGCTGGGACGGCATCTGTGATAATTCCGTGGATATACAGGATATACGCCTTGGGACTATATCATATTTCATAATTTTTACTACTTTTTTTTTTTTTTTTTGTCTTCAGAAACTCTGAAGCCACCTCTGACTTTCTTTTTAATCCTGGCTCCACCTTCACACGTTGCTCCGGCTCGAAGGTGGCACGTACTGTATATCTCTAAGATCAAGATGCAGTATGAGCTCCCTTATACCTGGCCTTAGGAAAACAAAGATCAAAGAGTGGTCATGTTCTCACTCCCTCGAATTGTTTCACTGAAGGCGTTTGAGTCTCGAAGAATGGATGAGTCAGTGATGTTTTCCCTCTGGATTACATTCAGGTCTTTTCCTCCAAGTTAACTTCTGACAGCTCCATCCCTTTGAAAAAAAAAAAGAGAGAGCAGTGTTGCTTTGTTTGGTCTTTGCTCATCATGAAAATGTTGCAGAGGGCTTCCTCGGAGCCGTGACAGCAGGGGAGAGACGCCGCCATACTGATTACTCCAATGCATTCAACTGGAAATTATCAATATATAGTGGAGAGGAAAAAAAAAAAAAGAGTTTATGCCTCTAATTCTAACACTCTTCAAATCTGTGGTAAATGAGGAAGTGCAACACAGGAGAGAACTGCCACGAAACTGACAATGGAGGTGAATGGCATACCTGATGAGAAGAGCGGATTCAAAACATCGACGCTTTTGTGCCCCTTTTCACGTGCGCGTGCATGAAATGCGTAGGAGGAAGAAAACCTGCTCCCAGCTATTTACTACTTACTATCCCCATTCCCATCTATCCTGTGGATGCTGAGTGGGGTGAATAGTGCTCGGATTTCACTGCAGCAAATTGAGACATTACGTGCAATTTGCTTTAATTTAGCCTCGCCTCATTTTTGAACCCGTATCGAATCCTGACCTCATCTTACCATTATCACCGAAAGGAACAGATCCTCAATTATGTAAGGCCTAACCCCAACACCCCCACCCCCACCCTCTTTCAAAAAAAAAAAAAAACAAAAAACATTCATCGTGCTTTGATTTACCATGCCCTTCTTTTTAGCATTGACGTTGGTGGAAATTATGAGGAATGTTGGACTTGCATGGATTTGTGTTGGCACATTAGCATATACAGCACATATATACGAATGCAGCAAAGTGGCTCTCACAGTCAAAATCTGCCTCTATACCAACAGGTTTTAATGAAGTCTTTACAATCACCTACAGTACATAATTTCCCTCAGAAATTCGGGCCCTTGAAACCAATCACTCTATTGTTCCTTCAATCAGTTTCGCTGTGGGTCGGTAATTGCTTTTACAATTTTATTACTTTTAAAGCTCTCGCTTATCTCCACAGTACAGATAGAATATTGCCCCTTGCCTGCTCTGGTTGTGAATTGATGGGAAAGGAAACGATTGAATTACCCTGGAGATTTCACGGGGAGAGGAGCAGTTGCGCTCGTATTATCTTGAAGGCATTGGTAGTCGGTTCTCATAGTTTTATGCGACTGTTGCATTGTGCGTTTCATTTATTTTTATTCTGAAATTGCTCCAAATATTTTAGCATGAGTGAATAGCTTCATTACATTCCAGTTAGTTTCTGTTAAGGCCACTTTGAAGTGGTCTTTCCCCTCCATCGATTTCCTCCCATGGCAACATTTAACACCCATTACATAACACTTTATTAAACTGCGTTGAGTATTAAACAAACAAATGTGATTAGCTAGTGCATTAGCACATGATTCCCCCACTCCCTTAATGGAACTTATTCTATTTGACTAGATTTAGACTGTGGATTTGGACAAACATATTACAGCAGCATATGCTCACACAGCTATGATTGTTTTTACCAACAAGGGCTCAGTCTTAAAATTTAGAAATGGTTTTAAAGGGCCAGACTCGTATCCCCCCCCCCATGTTTTTGTACCTCCTCCAGTCTCCAATAAGCACTTTACATTCATTATAGTGCCTTGGTACAAGCCCACGATATGATGAACCAGCTCGAGCGGCTCTTTTTTTGTGTTGAAGAATTCCAATCATCATCATTTCTTTACTAAGATGGGGGGGTGTGTAATTATATTTGTATGTCGTGTATTTGAAATTAGAGCTCTTTCTCTCTGGTTCTCAGACCAGTCGTAATCATTTCTACCTGATACACCTGCAGAAAAAAACTGGGGGCTCTTCGCATCTGTGTTTTTAGAAAAGGCTGAGCTTGTTAGCATCATGTTACAGTAACTGCCCCCCCACCCCCCAACCCCTCCTTTTTCTCCCCCTTTTCCTGAATGAGCAATGTCCTCATTAGTGCTGTATTTTGATGTGCAAGGATTAATGTCTTGGATTTTATGTGCTTGCCTACATGCCTGGCTGTGTGTTTGTGTTGTGTGTGTTTTTGATAAGTTGTAAAGTTGCTTTTTTTTTTTTTCAACCAAAGAAAATAATTTAAATTCAACCAGATTAGAATTAGGCAAAATTACAAAATTAAGATGAACGTCTTATTCAGTTCTTGGTGTTGATTTAGTTTTCGCTATTAGGAAAAGATTTTAGTCGAGAACAAGATATTCTCAAAAATTCATGCTGGTAATTTTGCAGAAACGGGGGTTTTCACTTAATGAGCACTACATCTATAGAAATATTTCCTTTTTAACCCATCTGGGTTAGTCCAGAAAGTTCTCAAAGAAAGTGCAGCACAGTTGTATGAAAATGAAGATCACTGAGTTCTGGATGGAGCCGTGCTTTAAGAGTTAGAAGACGGTCTGTCTTGATAGCAGCTGGCTACTTCCTGGTTCACTTTGCATATTTTAAGACAGAAACTGTTCATCCCTGGCTCATTTTCGTTATCAACCGGACACAGCTCAGAGTTCTCTCCTGCTCACCATCTCTTCTATAATGGAACACACCACAGCTATGGTCTTTGAGTTCCCATCGAGTTCACAGAATTTTCTCACAGTCAGGGATGAGACCAAAAGCTTCCCGTTTCTCTCTCTGCAGCCAGAGCTCTCACTTTTCAGCAAAAGCCACACTGCACATGTATTGAAAACCCAAGGAATCCATCAGTCATGCTGTGTGACATATTCTGCATCAACTATTATTTATAAACCCCCGTCTTTTATTCTCACCGCATATTGACGGCAACAACGAAGCCACACTTCTTGATGTGTTTTTTCAGTCCCATTCCATATAATTTGCCTTCACTATTCAGCCCATTTCAGCGTGTGGACTTCAGCGTGGGGGGGGGGTGTATTTTGAAAAGCTTTGGAGCGAAGATGAATTTTATTCTGTAAATGGAGATAAGAGTGGACTGGTGTGATTTGTGATCAGATCGCTGAAAAACCGGTGAATGTATTTCATTTCACCGAGTGCATCACAATTTATCTATCTATACTGTGTTCAATATCTGTAATCCCACAACTGCTCCTCAGTTTGTGCGCAGTAATGGAAAAAAAAGCCTGTGTTGCCAATATGTGTCATCCATGGAATAAACAGAATGTCCAATATAAGTATAATGGTAGAGTATAATATATCAAAAATATTTAGAGAGCTGCTTTTTATTACCAGAGAATTTACATTCTTGTATGTTTGTCATGGTTACAAAGTTATAACAAGGTCCCAAGTTTTACTTTTCTATTTCATAATATTATTTCATGCCAGTCCAGTAGATCTCTCCACTAGCCTCTACGTGAGACTTAAACGCATGACAACCCATAGCGTCTAAGTGAGATCATCATGGCCCTTAAATGCCTCAATAACCCAACAACACAGTGAAAGGCAAAGATTGAGTGTCATTGTCTTGCTGTACACCAAAAGGGATACCTGTAAAGAAATGGACAAACGTGGACTTGAGCAGACTGTGTGTAACTACAGAGAGCAACTGCAGCGGGAACGTGTCTCTGAGAAAAGTGAATATGTTAACGAATAAAAAACCTTTTTTTGTACAGAGATATATTTTTATGAAAATACATTTGTAATATAAAAAGAAAAAGTGGATTGACATATATGTAAATGTTTTTCTTTTTCATTATTGTAGTACAAATGCTAGTGGGGAGTATACGAAAAATCTATATATATAAATATATATATATAAATATATACAAAGAAAAATAGAAACAAGGCTTTTTGTATGTGTAAAAAAGATTGTAAATAAAAGTTTACATACATACTGTACATATGTAAGACCCACCATGGCTTGTCTGCAATATATAAAATGTATTTTATCCGTCTGTATATGATGCTTTGCATTGTGTCTAAGCTTATTCTACTTTCTTGAACTTGAAACTTATTTTGAAGGTTTTGGAATAAAATATAAAACCTACTCAACTGTGGAATTTCATTGAATACATGTGTTTACTGTGTCAGGGCCAGGATCCATTAGTCATGCTCAATTATCCTCTGGGATAATTGAGCAAGGCTGTTGTATATAACCAGCGTTTGATGTTCCTCCATACAACATACAAGCCTCCTATCCTTTGTCTAAGTGTATTTTTCTCTGTTTAAAATCCACATCTTCTCTGCATATTGACTGTTTACCTGCTCGCTTACGGTGACATCCTGCCCCCGATTTGATATTTGGCTGGTTTTTGGCACGAGGAGCACACGTGTTGACACGTATGACCAACCTTAAAGGTGGAATTGTTGACAGTGATGCTCCAGGATTGTGTTACACCGGCCATTTGTAACTCCGTTACTAAGTTTGTATATAGTATTAGTGACCGCTCGGTAGTTGGTAAGTATTATTTACATTACAGCTGAGCAAATTTCTTTTGTGAGTAAAGGCATAAATAATGCATGAATTAGTTGCTAGTAAACCACCCAATGGAAATCTATGTAAACAAAAGAGCCACAGCTGTGGGGGTCCCGGTGATAAATGAAATATGAGCTGCAGCTTGACGTCTTACTGTAACACAGATAAGATTAATAATATCGGTAACACCTTGGCTTTTCCTTGCGTTTCCATCATTGTGAGAACTAGTTTGTGTGGTGACATTGGTTTTTATTTAGAGATACGTTAATCTTAGTAAGCATTTAGCACTATTAACAGCCTAAAGTTGAACTTAATGCATCATCCACCCAGGTAGCTAGTGATTAGATAAAGTATTATATTGCTATGATTGTCTATGTCAGTTGTTTGTGATATATGAAATGTGTGAATTAATGCTCTTACACTTTTATATGATATTGAGAATTATAGTTTTGTAATATTTAATCCCATGGTTTAACCACTTCCTCTATCAAGACGTTAAAATTCACTTTTTTATTTTGCGTATTAATGTAATTTGGGCTAACTTAACAGCCATCGCAACCAGATCAAGCACTTTAAAGTATTTTCTTAAATAATTTGCTGTAGCAACAGCTAAGATGCACTGAGTGATGGCAAGCTAAACTGATCATAGTCAAATTAATGCGCATGTTGAAGCACTGACCGTAACAAACAACAAGCAGAGCTATTATGAAGAAAAAAATGTATGAGCCAGGGGTGGACTGGGGCAAGAAAGCGGTCCGTGAATTTGTCCCTGGTCTCTCTGGACAAAGCCTTTGCCAGCAGGGTTTGGGTCGTTAAAGACCATTGTTCCAGCATACGTTAATGCAATTTTTATATTACAATGGATCGCAAAATTAATCATGAAAATCAGAAACAGCTATCCGGCTCTCCTCGAGTGAAGTTATCACCTCACCCGAACCCTTGATTGCAGCAAATAAATTGTGGCATACATATGTAAGAGTCTATTATAGCTATATGTGTACTAAATGTATAATTACACAGAATCTGTGTATATAGTTGTTGCCTGACTTTTTAGTCCTCCAGTGTCAATATGTGGATCGTTTGTGATATATAAATATAAATATATATAATATAAGTTTGTGTATCCCTACGTGCACCTGACCCCCGTGATAAGGTGGGCCTCCCGCCCCTCCCTCTCCCTTTGTGTTATTGTGCTCCTTGAGGGGGGGGCTAGCAGTGCTGTGAACCAGAATGTTTATGTTCACAAGCTCAGGTGCAAGCGCGTTAACGTGTCGTTTCGTGTCATTTGTGTTCGGGCTATGTCACTTTGTCACATTTGACTGGAGGATTGTGTTATTTGCTACTTACTTTTTTAAGTAGTGATTTGACTAATGAGAAAAATTTTAAGACATTCCCAGTTCCCAGAGAAAGATAAATAAACCCTTGGGACCCCAAATCACCAAATCTGTGCCTGACGCTAGTGGTAGCTACTAGTACTGGCGTCGGCCTAGCTGACAATGTAACTGCCTGCGAGACAGGTGTGCGCGAAACTATTTGCTAGGTATATTACAACAGCCCTGCCCTGCCCTGGAGCAACACCGTGGGCCAGTCCAATCGAGTTTTCAACAGCAGTTTATTTTTGGTCCCTATTTTTTTTATTTCTTTCTGCCTAATTATCCAGCAGCCCACCAGGAAAACCAGCAAACACAGAGAAACTAAGTAACTCATCGCATACTAATGTAAAGACCAGACTAATATGTTTGAGCATTTGAAAGTGGGAAGATTTCAAGACACAGCAGGAACCATATATGTACTGCTGATCTCAACATTAAAGTCATAAAACTTCTTAGTTTCTTTGTGTTTCATCATTTAATGTATTGTATATTATAGACATAAAATTACGCCTCCAGAACCTCGCTTTGTTGTCCTTTTTTGCTGTAGCACAGTTGATAATGGCAGAAGAGAATGCCTTGCAGTCTTTTTTTTTTTTTTTTTTGAAGTATTAATAGACTTCTGAGAAAATGCCCTAATCTTACCTTTTATACAGATCTGTCTAAGTGTAACATCTGGTAGGGAACTTGTTATTTTTTCCTCTTCCCTTTACAGGTCATTATCGCTACTTTTGTTTCCCCTTTCGTGAAGTGAAGAATACGGGTGGGCAGTTTCCTTTTTTTGGCGGAAATGTTGAAAAAAGCAACAACCCATGACTCACAAGCACTCGATATCGCGCAAAATGTTTAAAAGCCTACTCCCACTGGTCCAGATAAGTCTGTAGGTGTGTAAGTGTGTGGCTGTTTCGCCCAAGTGTCGGCGAGGTTAGAGCCTTTTCTTGATTGATTAAATCAACAGCCATACACGGATCATTAGTCACTCCTGTTCACGACCAGGTTTCCCACAGTGATTAATCAAACTTTGTCAAGTTGCCCTGACCCTGCAGGAATGCTCCTCCACGGCAGCCTGTTAGCCTTCCATCCTCAAGACTGGACTTTAAAAAAAAAATTGTCCGCGGCCTCAGCGCACAGTTTGTGTCCCAAGTCAACGTGGAGTATTTAACAGAGCGGCCGCTCTACTTTATCACAGATTGACGATGCAGATCGAAAAGATGCTATTGATTTCATTTCCAGCCAGATAAATCACACACGCTGCTATCCTGTGAACTCAAGGTGCTCTCCACGATTGCTTCCTCATCAGATTAGAAATCTGATTCTGCTCAAATGCACTGTAAAATGGCTTGTCCTCATCCGAGGTCACTTGCAAGATCAAGTGCAGTGCCGTGTTGAGGATCTACTCTTGGGTTTCTGGGCTGGGAATTAAAC
Source organism: Rachycentron canadum (assembly GCA_038496675.1). Taxonomy (NCBI): domain Eukaryota; kingdom Metazoa; phylum Chordata; class Actinopteri; order Carangiformes; family Rachycentridae; genus Rachycentron; species Rachycentron canadum. The sequence continues at coordinate 15,491,209 of CM076663.1, read as the reverse complement.
CGCCTTGTAAGTTGCTTGTTGCTCTGCCACACTAATTCTCTTCATGCGCATCATTGACTCTGTGGATTATGATTATTATTTTTTTTTTTTTTGCAAACTTCTCTGATCAGTTTGCAGTTGCAGTAACATAACTCCCACGAGCTGACGGGATGGCGTGCTAATTCCGCCAAACTAGAGTCTGACTCGCACGCATTACTCCAGTCGGTAGAACATCAACATCGGTTTTACTGCTCTTCTCTTACTGTACCACACAAATGTCTCCCCCAGGCCTTTTTCATAGCAATGAGAGAAGTTCTGAGGAAAAGGAATGGAAGAGAAAAGATCTGCAGAGGTCTGGAGAGTTCCTTTGAGCGTGGAGATGCGAGACGACAATTAGCTTTGTCACTTTTATCACCGCGCGGAGTCTGACACATCACGCTGACAGCTATGCACTCCGCCGCGATGCCTGAGATGACAGCTCCCTCCAATTACCCAGGTGTCCGGCAGCCATGTTCCCTTTGTTGCTTTTTTTTTAATAAGAGGAGCTTATTACGCTGCACTGAAAAACAAGACTGCACTATTCATTGCATAGATCATTGGGGACTAAGCAAATCCCCATCTCAATTTACAATATATGAACCGTTTACTTGAATTCCTCTCAGACACGGTGTGTGCGGTTTTGAGAAGGAAGATTGAGTCATTACAGCTTTAGCCGGCTGATACGCTGTTTAAACAGGCAAATATGAATGCTGCATCTTGTTAAAAGCGTTATTTGTAGATATGTGGTGGCTATATTGGATATTTTCCTGCACTAAACGCTCTCCCCTTTTAGTAATGGGCACAAATATACTACATTATTACCCTCTGTCCTCCTTTTTTTTTTTTTTTTTGCCTTTGTTTAATTACTTTATCTGTGTTTGTTGACAGCAAGGTCAGAGGGGGCATCTCTTTTGGATCTGTCCACTCGATTTCCCGCTATCCCTTGTTTTACTGTGTCAAGCTGGGATATTTGAGGAGACATCAAAGCAAGAGGTTTACCCTCGCAAATCCCCCCAGCGTGCTGGCCTGGGTCTTGGCTAATATCAGGCAAATCCACCCGCTGCTGTCCCAGAAGACATTGGACCGAGGATGAAGGGATTGACTGATGAGAGGAAGTATATATTTGCTCTGTCAGTTGAATTTGTCAGCAGGGGGCTGGCTTGCTCACTGCAGCCGACGCACCGTGGGAAGGCAAACTCACTGTAATTATGAGTAAATATCAGAGACCCCAGTCGTTGCTGTTTCTCCAGGCCAGTCTCTCAAATTTGGGATTATGTAGTTGTCATGAGCTCACAATAGTATTAAGGTGCATTATATCAGTTTAAATGTGAGAATCCTTTTTTTTTTTAATTCAATTAGAATAGTCAGGTTTTTCATTCTGACCAAACTGCATTCTACACATTTGTTTTCAATCATTACCCTTTTTTTTTTTTTCCAATTTTTTTTTTTGTTCAAAATAATACAGGAGAGGGGAAAAAAACAAAAAAAAAAAACATTCTGATAATGTGCTTGCGAGTCTTAGGATGAGAGGAAACTTCTCATTATCTTAAATAATGAATGAGTAGAAAGAAAATCCTAGTAACATGATAACAGTCGACAGTGAATCTCCAATTACCACCATCCTTGGCTCATAACAATAGGACAATAACGAAGAGGGAACTGTCATCAGTCTGTGGTATAATGGGATAGAGATACCCGAGGCTCATCAGGAGGAGATGCGCAAACTTGGAAGCAGACATAGAATCAACTCTTTCTTTCTTATTCTCCCTTGTTCTGCCTTTGTCCCTCTCACTCCGTCTTCTCTTCTTTTCCGTCCACTTGAAACAAGCACTCTTTCCCGCGCATGACTGTCAAATTGATTCATTAGCACATTTGCGCAATTATCAGGGTAATTAATGTCGAATCAGCGGGTAATGCAGATATTGACGAGGCGGCTGAGTCATACATTTTTATTTGGATTTTTTTCACGCCGAACGTGTCAACAGATATTTACTTTGCATGTCATTTACTATGCATGATAATGAAAGGCACACAAATGAATAGACAGACAGCTCATTCAATTTCCACTGATGATTAAACTGATGTTTAAAACAGTTAACTATGACAGATACTTTTCTTTTTGATGTTTCAAATGTTTATCTTGAAAAACCATCAGGAAGATGAGAAATGTTGATAACAGTCAGTGTGTTAGCTAAATGTAACAGAATGGAAGAAACTATAACCTACTATAGAAACGTGGCCTGCGAGTTGTGTGTCGTGAGGAATTGGCTTTACATCGCTTTCTAGCGCGGCCCATCTTATTTTGCTCTGATTCACAGCTTTATTGTATCGGTTCCCTCTCACGGCATCATTTTCAGCCACAATAAGCAGCTGTTTTTAGTGATAAATCTCTAAAAAGCCACTGTTCGTTACCTGCTCAGTACCACACAGCAGACAGATGAACACAGATATTAATGGCTAAAGAGCCAGACAGTTCCCACAGGAGCAAGATACCAAAAGCAGAGCTAAAAGTGAGTAAGATTAGATTCATTAGGCCGGAAACACGACTCTAAATGCTAACGTTGCTCTGTGACTCCTGGATATGTTCATAACCAACTGTTTGCTCCCAAACAAATCCTTTAGTTAAGTCTCGAAAAAAACTGGCAGCTGTTTTTAGCAAAAGAAAAAAAAAAGAGCTACTTTTTCGCTCAGTCTAGTATGGTTCATTCTCTTTTTATTGGCTGTGTCCGACTTTGTCTCTCATTTAAAGTCTCATTGGGATTTAACTGTACAACTCAGTGCAATTGTGATTAAATTTCAGGTTAATGAGCCATAATTATGTTAAATGGGAAGCCTTTAAATTGATAATTGTGGTAAATTAGAGGCCTTGAAATGTATTCAAAATACTGTTCCATGTATTTATAAAGAACCTGATAAAAACTAGTGAACAGTCAGTGCACAGATTGATGATGCTGTTTTTTCTTTTTTAAATCAAAATATTAAATTAAATAATACTGCACAGTAAAGTCTCATTCGGCATCGCATACAGAGATGTAATATATGGTATATATGCACCTATATCAAGAGTGATGTTGCTTTATGTTACCAATTATTATCACATATAAATCACCTATATATGAAGATATAACTTTATAGTATATGGAATACTCTACTAGTAAAATCTGTATATCTGAAAATAAGTGAAAATTAACTTTTTCTTATTCCATTATTAAGTATAATGTCTATTGCCCCATATAGGGAACATGGTAGCATGCTTTTGGATGCTACTATATACAACATATAACATATATTGTCTTTGGGATGGGTGTGTATATATACATATATGTATATATACAGTATATCTATATACAAGATACTGTATTCTCCACTATAAGCATACATACAGTACATAATCATACATATTTGTATAGGAAAGACATTATATATATGTCAACATATGAAACTGCCAATTTGTATTATGTTTCATGGACATTTTTATATTCTTATATCTTTTATATGTACACATATTTTATACATGGAGATTCAATATATGTATATATCTTACATTTACAGGAGAGCTGAATCTAGCAACCACCTGTAAGTAATGTCAAAGTAACCTTTATTCAACCATTTAATTTTATTCAGAATCTCAGAATGTGACATGAAATGGAATTTATGTCACAGAGCAGAATGTGGAACTTTCTGACAGTGGAACAAACTGGACAATCAGTGTGTTTAAAAACTTCAGACAGCGAAGACTCATTTTAACACATTTTGCCAACGTTTCAACTCGTAACTTCAAACCTGCAACAGACTTGCATTTGAATTTCATCTTTCTGCGTTTATTGGGAACGTTTCTGACAAGAGACTCACCAGAAACTCCCTGTGACATCAAGTGCTGCGCTTGGTAAGCATTATAAGTTTGCTGATCTCTCTCAAATCAGATATTTCTCTTCACAACGGTCACTTATATGCTTGACTCAACATCATGTCAGTTGTTAAGGCCAGCGATAGACATAGTGGCTTATTACATTGTTACTAAATCTTGTGTCCACATCCATCCTTTCTTTCAGCAGCAGATGTCCCATCCCATGATGGCTTCAAAGATGTCCTCCACTCCATGTGCCCAGGATGCCCAGTTAGTCAAAGGAGGCTGGCTCAGCTCCAAATCCTCCAGATACCGGGTGCAGTCTTTCCTGGGAGAGGGCACCTTTGGAAAAGTTGCAAAATGCACAAGGATTGATGACATGAAGACGGTAGCCATCAAAATGATCAAGAAAAATGGCGATCGAGTCGAGCAGGCAAATGCAGAGGTAAAAAAAAAAAAAAAAGAACTCAAAGTTAGAGTTGTACCATTTTTGTGATAACCCTTTGTATAGTGAATGATGAATTGTGTTGCTCGTATATAATACCTAAGCTAATATAAAATCTGCCTGACCTGTCGTATATACCCAGGTGGCTATGCTTGAGAGACTGAAATCGCTGAACATGGACAAACACAACCTTGTTGAATGGTACCAGGTTTTCACCAACAGAGGCTATATTTGCCTAGAATTTGAACTCCTGGATAAAAGTCTCTACGACTTCATGAAAGAAAGTTACTTTCGACCTCTCCTTCTGAAGGAGATCAGACCGATTGTACAGCAGGTATGACTTGCTGTGCTCCTCTCTGCATTAATAAACTTAGAAAATATTTAGAAAATAAATACTGGTGAAATATTGTTGAAATTACTATTAAATGTTTGATTTTCTTTACTTTCCAGCTCGCCAGCGTCCTTGATCACTTGAAGGCTGTCGGAATAATACATGCAGACCTCAAGTTGGAAAATGTGATGTTGGTCGACCATCGACGGGAGCCCTACAGAGTCAAAGTGATTGACTTTGGCCTTGCTTGTGACGTGTCCACCGCCACAGTGGGCTCATACGTTCAGAGCCGTCCGTACCGGTGAGTAACTGGAACCATAACTGTTCTCTTAGTGGTGTATTGGTGGCTGGAGGAGAGGGTAATCTTAAAATATATATATATATATCCCCTTCCTTATCCATTAACAACTAATTGCTGATGTCTTCATGAAGGTGTTACTCCAGTAGAAGCCATTGTGCTCCTAAATGAGAAATGCCATCTGTCAAAATATTGGAATTAGCTTTCGTAGCTATGTGGTCATGGTTGCTTGTCATCTCTCAGGGCTCCAGAGATTATTTTGGGGCTTCCATTTACAGAGGCCATAGATATGTGGTCTCTGGGCTGCATGGCTACTGCCATGTACATCGGCACTCTGCTCTATCCTGGCAGTTGTCAATACGATGTAGTAAGTACTTAAATGTAGTTTAGTGTAGATGTAGTAAGTACTTAAAGTCTGCTCTTAAGAATCTGTTAAATATTTTTTTTAATTAATTATTATTTAGGGTGTGCTATAATATGCCTTTAAGACAGTATAGAAAATAATCAGTAAAAAGTCACTAAAAGCCCTTTAACTGAGTTGTGCTGTATTTCCAGATGAGGTACATGGTGGAGACTCAGGGTCAGCCACCGGACCACCTGCTCACATTTGGATATAACACTACCAGCCTTTTCCAAAGAAACGGCCACTTCACCACCTCTCTTTGGAAACTCAAGGTACCTCCCCAAAACCAGCTGATGGGTTCAAATGTGCCTCTTTCTTTCTCTCGTTTCTGCCATGCCATGAAATATTGTGTTTAGGTCTATGTGTTTGTCCAAGCTTGATGTACTCAGAATGTCAGTGGTAACACATACACTGTATCAGACACCAGAACAGATATACAAAGACACAGGGATCCAGTCAAAGGAGACCAGAAGGTTAAAGCTGACCTCTCTGGATGACATCCTGCATGTGGGTGTTCATTTTCATTGCTTACTGTAAAAACATTGAACATATTTCTAAAGCTTAGATGAAATGCAGTCCCTCCTGGAGATGTCTCAGACCATTGTTGTTTTATTCATGCTTTAGATCCGAACCATCAAGGCTGAAAATTCTGCAGATAAAGCTGCAGCAATGGCCGATGTGTTGATGTTTGTTGACCTGCTGAAGGGAATGCTTCAGCTTGATGCCGCCAAACGGATTACGCCCCATCAGGTGCTGGCGCATCCATTCATCAGCATGCGTCACATGAACAGCATGTACACCCCCAGTTACCAGTGAGTCAATACCAGGATTTGATTAAATATTTGAAATTGCTGGGTGTAAGGTATGAATTTCCAGATCAGGTTCTGTAGAGGGCATCAAAAACATCCTAATAACCTCACGTGTGATAAAGGATTCATTGTCTCGCAGTGTTAGGTCCTGCTTTAAAATGATGGAGGCTTGTTGCATCAAAACCTCGACTTCTGACAGTGGGAAAACTGTGTGTGGGTCATCGCAGCAGCCCCACTCCAGCACTGCCAGCGTGGTCAACAAACATCCCTACTACAGTAACCAGACCACGCATTCAGACAGGTCAGGGGTGAAGAGAAAGGTTGATGATGAGGATGTAAACAACACATCCCATCCATCCAAAAAGATCAAGTCTGTAATCAATGATAGTCAATGCAGGTAAGCTCTTCTACATCAGTTAGTTTAGAAAGAGGATTTTAAGAATTTAGACTGTGACATGTGAGACAGTTAACCTCCTATTTGTTAAATTACCAAAGACCTGCAGATTCAGCCAAGACACATCTCACCCAAAGCAGCCAGACCCAGAGTTGGGTCAGGTCAAGCCTAAAGAGGAGGCTGGCTGATAGTGAAGATAGTGAGCGACAAAAAACCAGGACTCGCCACTATGAAAGATCAGATTATGACAGAAAGAGGTTCCGGGAAGACTCGACAGGCCTGCACACCTCGAGCTGCGGCAGCAAGACCCGGATCCATGTCTCACTGAGGGTTAAGAGGAGGATGGCTCACGGTGAAGACTCTGGCCACTACGAGAAGTTACATCATGAGGAGAGGAGGGCTCCAAAATGGCATGCGGGCAGATCCAACCGCCACGGTCTGTCTGGGAGGAGCAGACCGGCCGAACACCACCGCCACAGTGCACGTCCATCATGCAGCACCCAGGCCGAGAGTCGGGGTCAGTCAGAATTGAAAAGAAAAGCACATGATGAGGAGGATGTGCAGCCTAGAAAAAGAGCCTATGATCCCTGGAGAGATAATGACAGAAGGAGGCATGTTTAGAGGAGGCCAGGGGGAGGAACTGAAGGCCCAAAGTTAAAAACAGGAGGGGAGGAGGAACATGTAAAGTGTATGTATGTAAATATATTAATTCATGTGTGTGCATTGCATTGCATTGCAAAATGTAAAGAAAATAAACAATTTAAACATCAGAGGCAACTTTAGAATGGGTTCACTGATGTCACACAACGCCCCGACCCAGAATGCTTTGCTCTTTGTTACATTTCTGACATGGCAAGGGTGTGTTCATTCAGTCCAGTAATAACCACTCGACAGGGAGACATTGCTACAAACCACTATGCCCCACTTCACTGCCAGATTGAAAAATAGCTCTGCAAACAAGACAGTTTCCAAAGCCATGTTTCCATAGTGACACAGGCAATCTGCCCCCTCATTTTAATAGAGGTGATCTCAAGTGGCTTATTTTTATGGCAGTTTGGAAACATTTTTTTTTTCTTTAGGGGGATAAGCTACTTGTGTGTATATAGCCTTTAGGTAGAAAAGTGTGGGTTATTTCAGTGAAAAAACAAATCTGATCATCCATGACCTTCTTTGCCCTTTGGGAGATGGTAAACAGCAGTTAGGTGTTTAGAAGTCATCAGCCGCTGACATAACACTGATATACTGAAATTCACAGGATCCCACAGATAAAAGCCTGATGGTAGAAAATCCTTGTATCTGCTATGATATTATTAGAATCTTTAAATGCTGGAGATTTTAAAGCTTTTTTTTTTTCTTTTTTTTTTTATCTTGGCATTTAACAAGCAACAGCTATATCCATGTACCACATGGAAGAAGAGTTATGGAAATTTATCAGGTCAGAAAAGAAGCAAGCTAAATCCAAATCCCATATGGAGCTTGATGTAAACCTTATCCAAAATTTTAAGGGATTTAAAGATTAATTTGTACTTGCTGGAAAAGTCATGCAAGTCAGACATTTCACTAAAGTACACGCAACTATAGATCCAACCCAAATTCTACATGGATTTTTGTTGGGAGAGAAAAACCGGTACTACCGATTGGATGGTTTAGTGAGGTCCTCAGATCGGCCCCGCCGGGGTTGGCCACGCCCCTGGCGGAGTGCTGAGAACATGATCAAACTTGACTATCTTGAGGAAGTAAAAGCCGTAACAAGACTTGGATAACTCTTAATAAAAGAAGCTGTTGCATGGAGACGGATGAACTTTTTTACTTTACTCCGCAATTTGGCCGCTTCAGCAACGTTTCCTGTTTCTCACAAGTCACCAAACTAACCAATCAGAAGCTTCGACTGAGGTAAAGAGAAATTGATTTTGGAGGTTATTATAACGTTTTTTTAAAGAAACAGATGGAAATATTTAAACCTTTAAATATGTAAATAATGTAAAATAACTAACTCTAAGCATAAATGTGAACATAAATGAGTGAATATATAACCGTATAAACACTATAAATATATTTTTAGGAAAGTAAACTAAATATATTGTGTGAAATATCATCTGAACCTTTTGACATTTTTCTCTGTCTGCTTGTAGCTTCCCTGTATGTTACCCACCTACCCCGCTAGCTCGCTATATTCTTCAATCACAGCCACACTTTGAGCCATTCACAAGTTTCCCACCTTGAAAGAGTAAAATTATTAGAGTAGCAGCGGACCCAGGGTGAATGACACCGCCATTTGCAGCTAGTGCTACGACCAGCTGGCCCCTAGCTTCCCTCAGCTGAGGCCTGTTGCAGAAGACGTGTGTGTTTTTATTTGTAGTGAAATGTGTTCTTACTGCATCAATAAAAAAAATCCACATGACACTGAGGAACTGTGGTAAACAACACCTTGCTGAGAGCATTTTAATGGAAAAATTCCTACGGCACTAGCTAAAAGGTTATTCAGTGTATCACTACCTGTGTTTACTGTTTGTGTGGCATAAGACTTTTTTTTTTTTTTTTTTTCTTTTTGTGAGGTATTCCAGGCTCAGTCATTCAAATAGAAATTGAAGAAATAATTGATTTCTTTTAGCCAAGCTTTTAATGTGAAAAAAGTGAACATTTTCATTTATAATGCCTGTGCTGTGCTTTGTTTCCACCATTCAAAATGCAAAACATGCATTCACGTCGGAGGGACTTTAATGTACTTGACACCCAAAAGCGGCTGAAATTTTAATGACGCCTACTTTTGCTTCCCTCTCTGTGTTTGATCCCGTGACTCTATCATTTCTGCTCCAGTTCGGCTCTCGTGTTTTTTCACACAATGCGCGGTTTAGCGGAGCCGAGACGGCGTCAGGGGGCAGTAATCAGCTTTGTGTGGGGTCAACAACGCGATCACATGGGCCCATTGTTAATTCTTGATGAGGATTGCTCAGCACTTGTACCCCCTCCCACCTTGGAGTTGGGGAGAAGATAAATTATGAATAAGGCATCCATAAAACATGTACTTATTTATGGAGATTAGGGGTTATTTAAGACAGCTCTAATTAAATTCAGCTGATCCAAGGTATTTTGCCAGAAATCCCTGTAGCTAAGGCTTATTTCAGTTATTGTAATGAAAGAAGAGCAGCAGGGAGCAATACAAAGGTGGCAAATGAAATCAGTTTGCATGCACAAAAACATGTTCGCCCTCTGGTGTCATAAAAGCCCTTTCGTGACCCCATGCAGCATCTGATTGGCCTTAGTTGTCTTTCATAAATCATGGGCGATATTGTTTAAATCTTTTTCCCTCAGGTTATTGTCTATCACAGTGATTCTCTGCACTCCGTCGCTGAAATAATCATTGAATGGATAAATAGTTTCAAGTTCTTTGAGCACACTGAATAATGGTTTCAGGCAGACAGTATTGATTTGTTTTTCCTGCATATTTCTGCAGATATGCAGGCCTCGGTCTCAGTGACCACACAATAATCTGGAATATTTATTTTTGCTCATGTATTTGTCATGTTCACGCATGCATTTTTTATACACAATATGTTTTTTTAAGCAGTGTACACAGTGTGCTCATACATAAATCTGTAAGGCAAAATGACCACGCTCTGTGGGGGCTACTCTCTGTACAAGATTTGGATGGTGAAGTGCTACAGAGAGAGATCAGACGCTCCATTGGAAAGCAGATCCACTGTGTTGAACAGTCCTCTGGCATGTAAAAATGGCTTGATTGTGTTCCTGGTCGGCCTTAGATAACCAGCTAATTCAGCATGCAGCTTTATTTGCCGTGTAAACCACCCAAGGAAACCAAACTATGGAGCAAAACCGGTCGCCTCATTCTCTTGTTCTGTCTGTCTTTGTACTGTTGTATATTTAATCTGATTAGCTGATTGTCCATTGAGTATAGTAATTTAGAGAGTGACAGTTTAATATGTTTACACTCCTTACACATAGCCAAGCCCGCATCAATCGAGCTAGACGTTTGATTTCCCCACTGGCTTTAAACTGTGATTATGTGTCTTTCTTCGCTGTTCTGGCACTGGCTTCTAAATGTTGATGACAGATTGAGTTCAGTCCGGAAACTACTGAGGGATGCTAGTTCCTATTGTGATAACATGGCATTTGGGCAGAGAGTTATTTGAAGTCAAAAACAAATGTGGAGGACTACAAGTAGATCCCATGGTAATTTGTTCCAGATCTTAAAACGTGCTATTTTCTTGCAACATCCTGTGACGGTGGCGATGCGGTGAGTACGTAGTTCTTCAGAGAACGCAGGAGGAAATGCAATCAACTTCACTCTCCATAATGAAAAAGCTCCCAGCCACGTCCTTTTATGGGGGCTGGTCAAATGAACATGCTACACCAATCCCAGAGGGCGCGACGCCCGCTGGATACGGTGCTTTGTTCGCCTCCTCAGGTATTTGTAAAATAAAACAATCAGTCATTCCACTTCAATCATACTCTGCCTGACGGCCAGCCCTAGAGTGGATGAGGCAGCATAGCAACGGCAGCACACCCACTCTGCCCCAGTCATGCTTCAAAATATAGGCACATGTCACCCTTACTTTTCCTTACTGCTGTTGTACAGTAGGTCTGCGGAAAGGCTAGGGAGAAAGGCAGACATAAACTTTCCCACCGTATTTCTGCACCTGGATCAACACTTAGCTCTGCGAGTCCATCTCAACGGCACCGCTGTGGTAACATTAGTGCTGAGCAGGAGCTTCAAGACGTGTGGATTTCCCTCACAAGAGGGGATTGACCAAGAGTGAAAGCCAACCCTCTGAGATCCTTGCAGACAGGATGTTAAGACTCCCCCCATCATTCTTTCTCTATGTCTGCCTTACTGTGCACTCAGAGGAACATATTCTTTGTTCTAATATTTGTATCTTTTGCTCGTTGCCATGTTCTTTGCAAATCATGAAACTGTAGGGGTTTTTTTTTGTTTGTTTTTTTCTTAAACCACTGGTAACACATTTTGAATTAATGACATATAGTATTAGAGCCATTGTGTATAGAGTTAAAAAATAATCTTAATGGCACTTGCAAAAGTCACACTTTTAACTGTAGCCGCATAAAGTTAATCTGCATTGTATTTTATTGTCCTCATTAAATTATTGCAAGCCGTCAGTCTTTCAGTCTATATACTTCAGAGCACCGGAAGAAACAGTTAAACCTGATGAGCCAACAGCTGTGCTTTTCGAGTCTTTTATTGTACTGTATGGAAATCATGATGCCCCATCTGCGACACTGTAGTTAAAGCCAGCGGCCAATGACTAACACACTCGGGGAAAAGAAGTTTTCGGGTGCTGTTGCTTCTCTTTATAGAAACTTAAGGCCCCTGATGGAAAGTCAACAGCCAAAAGGACGGTAATGTGGCTGCTAATTTTACTTCCAGCCTCACAGGGAGTTGATGTAATGTATCAAAATGAACAGCGAAGACGGGGTCAAATGATTTTAGCAGAAAACCACTCATGCAAGTAAAGCATTCTATTATTGTGATCAATACATATATTTCTGACTACCCACACACTTTACCTTTGACCCCCAGTGATCCACCATCTGGTTCTTACACAGAGCTATTGGACAAAATGAGGAATAACATTGCAGTGCTCTGATAATGTTTTTTAACACTTTTTTAAGATAGTTATCCCTATAATAAGCAAAATAGGCTGCGTGCTTTTAGATAAGGGTGAGATTGAGATAGATGTGAGATTGTTTACAGAGAAAAAAATGTTGTTGGTGAGAACACATTCTAGTCCCTACCCCCCCCCCAGTAAAAAAAAAAAAAATCCTGAGGTAAGTACATTTCTTCATCATTCTGACAAACCAAAGTCTCTTGATCCTTTAACATGACATACTTGACCTCCAAAACATCCAACATTTCATCATTTTCCAGCTTTTCTTTTGAAGAAACTAAACAAAACCCAGCTCTGCTTGGCCTCTGGGGCTCGTCCTACAAAGCGCTGTAAGTGAGTTATATGGATAATCACACTGAGTAAAACCCCAGACAGCTCTTTATACTTCAGTCCATGTTTCAGATTTGAAAAGGTTCTGGGTTTTATTCGTCAAAGTCGCACAGATAACAAAGTAATCCCGCTTTGTGAGACAGGCTGCTCGGTTTCTATAGTAACGGCACGCACCGTCTCCGAAATATGAACAGCCTTTTGTGACAAACTTTTGCCAGCCAACAATTTGTCATGTAATATTTTTAGCGTTAAGGTGAAGTTGGTTCATTTAAACCTTGTGTAAAGACAATATAAGATGTCTTTGAAATCAACACACAATTCACTGAGCGAGAATAATAAAAGGGCAGAGAGTTATAACATGAAAGAACATGACACATGTGGCAATGTGTTTTCCTCTCATCTTTGTTTGTGGCCCTAGTATCTTTGTAAGCGTCGATGCATGGCTGACTCCAAGAAACAGGGCCCAGACCAAAGCCAGCAGTCAAAACCTGTCATAACAAGAAAAAAAAAAAAAAAAAAGATTACAGCTTTCCCTCCATCTCTCTTCACTCCTCTCTCCTTTTCGGCCTCCTGTGGCACAGAGGGTTTCCCTGTCCCGCACTCTGCAGCAGCCTCTCCGAGCGGAAAACACACACTTGCCCAAGGCCTGCGCCATCTTCTGTCTCCAGCTGCTCTCTGTGCTGCCCGCTCCACAAATGACAGATGCAACCAACACCAGAGACGCGCGGCGAGTACCAGGATTTGGCGTGTGAAAAAGGAAGCTGGACCGCTCGACCAGACATCAGACCGAGAGCGAGTAGCTCACTTGTACAGGGTAACCTGTTTTGAAACCATTGTGCAGGAAGTGAGACCTCATGTAAAGCTGCCGCGGCTGAGGTATAACATAGCAAAGCCTTAGTAAATAACTTTGACCTTAATGCACAAAACTAACAAACCACATATCAATCCATTGTCTATACCGCTTATCCATTCGGGTCGCTGGAGTAAATCCGTTTGTCCAGGTTGTACACCGCGAAGGCGGTGTACAACCTGGACAAACCACATATGTTAACTTATTATTGTAGTTGTAAGTAATCCAAGCCCAGTTAGGAGCTTTCACATGAATCTCCCAGCCCCCTTTTACCAATGGCTCAAGATCTTCCCCGGGTCTTTCTCTGGCCGTCCACCGATCTGCTGATTCCTGGTCAATGACATGATGATCAATGAGGTTTAGTCACTTGTCAACATTGTGTTTCCTCCAGTTTGGCTGCTCTGGACGTCATCCGACACTCGTGCCCGTTCCCTTTTCAGGACCTGTCTTGGTTGAGGTGGGATTCTATCTGTCCACTCCTTGTAATTATGGTCAGTAGGGCTGGCTAGACCTCTGTGGCCTCCCGCTCTCGATCCTGCTCCTCATCTCCTCATTCACAATTTTTTTCTTTTTTTTTTTTTTTTTTTGTAGTGATTGGTTTATACTCAATGTCTTTACCAGTAGCCGATACCTTGGCTGTTTGCTGGCTTCAGAGCAGTCACTTGTTGGTGAAGACAGAACATACCACCTGGGCATGCACGAAACTCTTCTGCCCGCCGTGGCTCACTGCGGTCGCTTGCTTTTAACAACGCTCCCCTCGACTCTTCCCCTCCACTTTCCTTTTCCCATCTCCTCTTTTAATGCGGCGGCCATTGTCAAGCCCCTTTGTGTCTCCTTCCTCACTCTAATCTTAGGCCTCTATATTTTTTCATCCTGTCCCCCGAAGCCACAAAACGTCTGTCAGATTTCTCTCTTCCACCAACCAACCCCCCCACCCCCCTGCCTTTTTTTCCCCTCCTTTTCTCCTCTTAGCTCAACATCTCATCTCAGTTTTCGTCTCATCCCTGGCGCTCTGTGCCACCATCTTATCATCTTTGGCCCGTAGATTAGATTTCCTACCTATTGGGATGCCATGGATGCCAGAGGGGAGCATTTAGATGAATCTCAGATCGCAAGCACACACACACACACATAGATATTGAACACATACATGATGCACACATATCCACACACTCACCTGTCGTTTTTTATATAGATGTATTTTACCAGGGATAAATATGTCATTCATGTATCACTATACTGCCCAAAGCCAAACCTGAAAAGGAACTTTCTTTATTTCTCTCTCTCTCTCTATCAGACACACACACATAGCTTTGCTCTATTTCTTCTTTCAAATTGTCACCCAGATCATAAGAGAATCTCAGATTCAGATTAGAATCAGATATAATGATGAAAGCTGGTTGTAACATATCCATCCGTGTGGCCATTCTCGTTCAACAAAGCAGACATGAATGCAGTTTTTGTACATCCTTTTATCTGTCTTGCCCCCTCACAACGTTACTTTTATCTGGAGTTAAGGAAAGGTGGACAAAAGACCACACTGACACAAATAACATGTCTCTAGCCAGGTTTCAAGGGCCAAATGTGCAGCAGTAGGAAGCAAATTCCTCAGAAAATCCCAAAAAATGAAGCTAGTTAGCTGACCACAACTTTGGCCCTCAGTCTAAAATGGCATTCTGGGGGTGCAGCTTGGTGTCAGGCTGGTTGAAGATGAAGTAGCCCAACGCCATGTAAACCAAATGTTTTATTTCACAGTAAAGATTCATTTGGCGTGTGTGGAGCTGATGTGCATGAGTCCATCCCAGCTGCTCTGCAGAGCATCTGAGGAAAGGAGCCACATCAGTCTCTCAGGTGATAGATTGGAAATCAAAGTTTTAATCATACACTCTGTGCTGTTGCCTGGCAACAGGCATCCCCTTGCTGAACTTGTCTGTTGGCTGAGGAGAAGCAAAGATGAGCAGAAGATGATGAGCCAAACTGAGAGTATGGAGCTGAGCTGCATGACATGTTTAACTTTTAAGGGTTGCAATCAAATATTAAAGGCTAGAAACAATCAAAATATATCACATTCAATCAGCAACAAAAGCTGTAAAGTACAATTTTAAAGAGGTTCATCTTGTGTTTTTTTTTTTTTTTTTTTGGGATTTGAGAACTTTTAACACGTGCTCAAGCGAACTCTCTCCACGGTGCTGCCTTCATTTCTCTCCTTTGTTACAAAAGAACTCATCATTTTACTTTTTAAAGCAGTGCAGCTGAAAAGTATTTCCTGTTAACAATAGAGCTTGGTGCTTTAAAGTGCTTCTTAGAAGCTGCAAAGCAGCACAAGCCACGAGTCCCACATTAATATGCATAACGCTGCCAACAGATTTCTGTGCATATTTCCTTCTGTCTATTAAACTAATAATGTGAGTAGCTAACTGTGTATGCTTTGCTCAGCCTGCACACACCTACACAGTTCATCCATGCAGAAAGTACAGATAGGTAGACTCTAAACATCTGTTACCCTTCAATAATACCAATAATAAAAACAATAAATTTCTCAAACCTTTAAGAATGTTACAATTTATTGTTAACGAGTTAACTGTAGCTATTTGTGATATTAATTAAACATGTTCATTGTTGTTATTTTACATCTCCTGCCCTTTGCCAGAATGGCCCAGCTGTTTCATGATCATTAATCATTATCATGCCAGCAATGACTGGAAGAGCAGTTTGGAAAAAGACGAGAGGCAGAGACATCTTGGAGATGATTTTGGAGCGTTCACTTCATTTCTTGCTTGGTCAGTGAATGAAGATTCAGTCTCTTTTTCTGCCGCAGTATTTCCCTCTGCAATGAGAAGAGACAGCCTCACAATCAGTTGAAATAGGAAACTGATTTTGTCTAATGTGACTGTCCTACTTTGGATAGTGGAGGGTTTTTTGTTAAATAATGCTCTCTGTCTGCTGCTGGGATCTACATTTCTAAGCCTATTATACTGAGAAACTTTTCTACTCAATCCATTTTAATGGGAATCTGTTTGCAAAAATAAACATCGACGTCTCGTATGACCTCTGATGTGTGTACTTGTGTGTTTTCCTGCTAGCACACCCTGAGGGAGGCAATGTCAATCAATCCGCTGGTTGGCTGGTCTGTCTGTTGATGCCATATTTTGGTCCAGAGCAGGATATTTCAAAAAATTCAGAATAGTCTGAAAATTTAGTTTTCATGGTCCCTTGGGCATTTTTACTTCTGCCAAGGAGATTATACTTTTCACCCATGTCTCTTTGTTAGTTTGTTTATTTGTCAGCAGGATTACGCAAAACATATGAAACTGATTTGCAGCAAATTTAGTGTGCATGTGTGTGTGTGTGTTGGGGTGTAGATACAGGAATTATTATTATTATTATTACTGATATTATTGTTATTTTGCACTTTCATTTACATTCTGAGGCATTTTCTTCAATTTCTCCATAAATAATTTAATAATAATAATCTGTATGTGACAGACATGAAGGAGATTCCATTCTAACTGTGCACCACTAATAGGTAAAATTTAGTCATGACCCACAATTATACAGTTGCCTGACCTAACTAACAGTTGTTAGACAACAGCCAGATTTACATGACAATGTTTTGTATATCCTTGTCTGTACAGAATAAATCCCATCATTTCCACTGACTTTCCCTGGGCACATGGGTTAAGGAAATGTCAAAACAAAAAAAAATAATAATAAAAAAATATATATATATATGGAGCAGAATTCTCGGCAGGATAACTTCTGTTTCATTGATCGTATTGTTTCTTTTTCTCTTGTACCCTCAGAACAAACACCCCACATTTTTAGCTTCTGTTAAGCCTCTAAATATGCTGTTTTCTCCAATCATCTGTGAATTGAATATTGCAGCCATTACTGCTTGAGGCAAAACAATTTTATTATAGTACATTTCATACAGAACGGCAACTGAGGGTGATTTACCAGTTGCATAAAATTACTTAAAATCAAATGAACTCCTGCCGGGGTTCAATAAATACTAATATGTAAATAATTAACAATAACTACATTTTGTTACTAACCCATCAAAACTTTAACGGTATTTTAATAAAACTTCTCTAACTTATTGGCAAACAGTTTAGAGGGTTGAGAAATGCTGTTACTACCTACATATACACCTTTTAGATTGGTCGGTGTTTCTTAATACATTTTTGTTGTGGTGCAACGAGTATTTGTGGCTGTTACTTATTCTTTTTTGGTGGATGTTCGCAGCAACCGAACACACGTAGTTCCAATATATTCTGTGATACATTATAATGTGTAATGCCAACCAAGCAATCATTAAACAGTTATTTTGTCTATGTTTCGGTACCATTTTTCCTTCCCAATACTGATTTCAGTAGCTGAGGACCAGCCATCCAATAACATAAAAATATATATCTTCCTTTTATTGTCTTTAAAAAAAAAAAAAAAAATCTAGGCATATATAAC
Organism: Rachycentron canadum; assembly: GCA_038496675.1. Classification (NCBI taxonomy): domain Eukaryota; kingdom Metazoa; phylum Chordata; class Actinopteri; order Carangiformes; family Rachycentridae; genus Rachycentron; species Rachycentron canadum. The sequence goes on along the minus strand of CM076663.1, from coordinate 15,473,375 downwards.
ACTTCTTTTAAAAAAAACTGCAGCCACAATAATAAAATAATATCAAGAGACATACTTACTTTCCCTTCACACTGGTAAACTCATCCTGCTCTTTTGTGTGTTTTGTAGCTTCATGGGATCACCGGTCTTGAAATCACCAACTCTCGTGCCTCGCCTCGAAATTAGAGCCTTGCATACTGTGCACGTTGCTTATTTGCTTTTGGAGTAAAGCGTTGCCAGATTGCTGACATTTTGCAAATGACTAACGTTACACAAATGTTTCAATGGCTTTACATTGAACTGAGATTGCTGTCCAGTTTGCCTGTTTATTTTTCAAATACCTATTTTGTCATTGTTTGGATCTCTGACTCATGAATTAGACTTTTTGCCTTGGTTTGGTGAGAAAATAATAACACTTTCTTCACATAGAGCCTCAAAAGAAAAAATATCTTATTCATTACCAATAATTCCATGTTCATTTACAAAATTTCTTCATTCAGGGAGGTCATATGTAAATGTTGATCATGTATAGTGGAGAAAATGAACACAGAATCTTCTCCTGATAGAAGTTTGCTCTGGATGCACCTTAGCCACTTGTACTCTTTTTCGATTCCTCCAGCTAATTTAGCTATTCAATTTCTTTTCTGTAATAGTTTACTCTTCACTTGCAGTAAAAGTCAAGCGTGCAGCCATTTGGAATGGGTTGAAGGCTGAGCTGCTCATTGTTTAAGCCTGTAATGTGCTCTGTAAATGGGTTCGTATCAGTGCAGATGGATGTCAGAATGGCCCAAATGGAGAGACAGCCCCCGCGGTAAAGACCCGAGCATCGCGGCACCTCTGTTGATTTCCAAATGCCTGCTAAAATTGTATTCAAGAGTTCATCCGAAGTGACAAGGTCTTTCAAAAATCGTCTGATCATGGAGATTTCTGCACATCACCAAAAAAAAAAAAAAAAATGGAATTGGAAACAAACCTTCTCCTCATATTGTCACGCTGTGTCATCACCTCTAACCGCTCTTGTACTTAATTAACATACTGCAAAGAAACCAAATTGAACTCTTGCCGCAATTCAAGCAAACAACGCTATTTGTAGTCTTTGAAAACTCCCACCATACTTTTCGATAGTTGCTTGCTAACTCACGGTCGGCTTATATTCCTTTTGCTGTAGTCGAAGTAAAATCAATTAACATTTCATTTTCAAGGGCTTAAACAAGACACGTATCATCATGCATCGATTCTATTCTCATTTACCTCACTTGCTTTGACTTGCTTGAAGAGTTCAATATCTTTGGTTAAAGAGAGGTGTTTTGTCTTGAGACATGTTAAATTTATGAGGCATCATTGTTACATTGAAAGGCTTTTTCCCAGCAAATGAGACATCAAGGTGAGAAATTTCTCCCTTCCATAAAAAGCTGTGAATCAAGTTGTTTCCATTGGAGACTGCTTGGACTTCACTTACTGACAATTGCATTTTACTTGCTTCGGTTGTCTTAGATCAGAGCTATGTTAACAGTGACACATTTTTCCATCACTCACACTGACAGTCATTGTTTCTGGCTGCTTTACACTTGGAAAACTGTGCCATGTTAGAACCCGAGCTGTTGTCACCAGTCTGAGCTCTGACAGGGCTAAATATTTAATAGGGTTTTTCATGTGGTAATTTAGATTTTTTTTTTTTAAATGTAAATATCTTTCTCTCTCTTTTTTTTTTTTTATTCGATGAAATATAACATTTTTTAAATAAAACTTGCAGCATTGTATTTTTCAAAGTTCCCTCTGGTTTCTCAGAATCTACTCTGGGAGTCATTGCCTTATTCTAAATACAAATCGTAGAGAACAGCAAATAGTATTGTGCAGAAGAGAAGACTCAGGACTAATAAGTTGGGCCCATTTTGTACACACATATATGACATCCATAGAAAACTGACTGAGAATGGGAAAGGGACAACAGATGAAAGTGCAGATGCAGCAGCCGGAGTTGATGTCCTCATTCCTTCTCCTCCTCCTGTTTTATTATAGTTGTGTCTGGGATGAGCCTTCTTAATTGTGTTCAAGATCACCATGTCTCCCTTTGATGATGAGGGAGAATCAATCACAAGCAGCCCTGCTCTCTCTCTGCCACACAAAAGGCAAGCACGCACACAGAAAAATGTGCAACACACACGCTCGTCTTATTCTTTTTCTTATCTCGACTATTCTCTATATCCTCGCTTTTCTCATTCTGCCTCACCCTCACACATGTAATCACATGCACACAAATCTACAGCTTTCCCGTCTCGGCCCTAACATGATGTGAGCAAAAAGCTCGAATTTATCCCCTGCGAGAACTCACCCCCACCCCCTTCTTATCCCTCCCTCCCTAGCACAGACACAAACACACACACAAACACAGACAACCGGTAAACATGTATTATATAGCTTTTGTCAGCATGATCCTGAGTGGAAATGAAGCTGTGCAAATGTGCTCTATCGTTTGTGTGTGTGTGTGTGTGTGTGTTTGAGTGAGTCATGTGTCAAATGTGAAGTGTAGTGTTTCCAAAAAAAAAAAAAAAAATGTAATGAAGGGGGACCTGCCAGCAGTAAAGAGGATTCAATGCGGGGTGGAGGTGCAGATTCAATTAGCTTTGTGGGCACCATGAAATGGTGATAATATAGGCTGGTAATGTCAACAAGCATCAAATCTTTCTATTTTTTTTTTTTTTTCTGGAAAGAGCCTCTCACTCCATTCTCTCTCTTTTTCTCTGCACCCTGCATAGTTTGTCCTTCACGTATGGTGGTAGTTAGGGTCACCGAGGCCGTAAATCGCTGGTAGCGGGACGCGCAGCCAACACCATTCATCAATGTAATTAGCGTTCGGCATACGACCCTGCTGCTACGGACATAGCTGCCTGCTTTCTGACAGGCTATCTAACAGACTCCCATCCTCGCTCTCCTTTCCTATTCTTACCGTCTCTTAGTTTGTCTCCACAAAAGGGGTGTGTACACCTGTCACAGCCTTCACCTGCTCTCTTCGATTGCCTTCCTGCAGTAAAAATTTCATTATTTGTGTGTGCGTGTGGATAAGAGAGAGAAAGATGATTTCTGGATCCTAATAGGTGTGTGTGTGTGTGTATGTGTGTGTGTGAGTGAGTGAGGCTGTTGGACCAAAGAGGGAGCGAGCAGGTCGTGGTATTGTGACATTTGCTCATTTGTCATTTCGGTTGAGTGGTGCAGTAATTACTGCCACTGGGGGCTCGCTCTAGTGTTTGGGGCCCGGCCAGAGAGCAAAGAGCGCTGTCAATGGGAAAACACAGAGGGAGAGTTCAGGAAAATGCAAGGTCCCTGGAGGAACTGCTTTGCTCTGTCCCCTCATTGATAACACTGCCATTGTGAAAACAGCTTGAGTCGTTGCCAAAATTGCAGTATTTTTAAAAAAGTATATATGTATATGTATATATACATATATATGAGAAATTGGATCCGCAGATATGCACTGTGAAAAGCATTAGACATGCTTATTCTCACTTGCCCACACAAATCAAATTGACACAGGCTACGCTGTAACATGCGTAGAATTGCTCAAACATGGAAATCAAGACCAAAAAAACCAAAACAAAAAACAACAAGGATGCACAAAGTGACAGAGGATTGGACCACTGTGGCACAGGAATCACAGAGTATGGCATCCTTCCGTGCTCTCCTTCCACAAAGCCTCTTTTGTGGGGTTGCATAATGACACGATGCTCGTTTTTTCATTCATCCATTTCCACCCACGTCCACATCCATCGCATATCCCCTCTTCTTAGGAGATGCTTGTTAATTGTCACATCTTGGATGAAGAGGCTACGAGTGTTCCAGCTCTCTACAGTGAATGAATGTGGCTTGTTGATTCCCAAGTCGCGCTGGAGTGTGCGTTCAGAATACCAGAATGCCAAGTCCATTAAAGTGAGAAGGGTTCATTTGTCACAGTTTCCACTGGTGTTGCCGTAATGACCAGGTATGCGGGTGATGAATGGCTCGACCTTTTCCTCCACCTTATAACCAAGAGTTCCTGGTAGTATCCAGTGCCTAATACACGCACTTTTTACGAGACCTAGCGACCACACCGAGATAAGACAGGTCTTTTGTGCTTTTCGTTTTTAGGTACAAAGGCTTGTAAGTAATTTTTTCCAAAAATGGAATTTCTCGAGCACCATTGTAACAAATGGATTCACCAATGTGTTAGCATTTAGCATAGGATGCAAACATTAGCACGTCCAGCTACTACTGCTAACACTGTTCCTTCATTAACATGTCGTCTCAATGGATTATGAACTGACCTTGATGCTGACTTTTTGCCTGAGACATGTAGCTTAGGCCTCATTCTTTTGCGTAATATAGCTCTTTGCTTATTTAAGGCCCCTCCGTAGTCGGCTAGACGCATTAGCGTAAGTTTTCAACGAGCTTACATAGTGTTTATTAGCTCGCTAGCTACAGCTGCTAGCACCAGTTGTCATCTCTGTTGCCAGCTAGCAATGGGAAGCCTGCCTTTGTTTACATCCAGGTGAAATCCAAGACGTGCTGTTTCAGGGGTAAATCTGCCACCATTGTTATTGTAACACATTTAATACGCTAGTAAAATACCACCACGGTGTGTCTGTAGGCTGCAAAGGGTTTGGTGTGTTTAAACAAGCTGCTTTGTTTAGCTTAAATGCAAATGTATTCAAGATCACATCAGGAGTGCCAATAGCAAGGAAGGGAAAATGTTGAAATTAAGCTGTTTGTCGTATCTATTCTGCATGATCTCCGCACTAATCAGGCTTCACCTATATAGCTCCATCACCAACACACCTCAAGTATGGAGTCGCGTTGAACAGCCACTATGGATGGCTTACAGTGGTGGTTGAGGCATTCAATGCACATTATGGTGTCTTTGCAGGGGTGGAAAAGAGTCCTCATACAAAAGAGGGTAATATATATAATACCTGGCAAATGTGAGAAAACGTGATGTAAGCTAGTCAGAAATAACATGTAGAAAAACACACACCAGTGTTCACATACAGGTGCCATGCAAAGCTACAAAGCTGCCATTCTTCCCTGCAGGCACCTCGCTGTGCCATGTTCCTCTCTAATTCTGTCATTCCAGGTGATTGAGCCGGGAGCAAAACACACTGTGGATTATCCGTGTTTGATCGTGAATGGGCAGAAAACCAAAGAATCAGCATGTGCACGGGCTGACTGGCAAGTTCGCCACCATCCCGGGTATAAAAGTACCTAGAAACAGCAGAAAAATGAATGATATCAAAGAAAAGCACAAGGGAAAGAGTGCCTGCCGATGTGATAAGGCCGTACTGGAGACAGTGGAAATCAAGAGGACATATTGGAGCCACTCCTTCTCTTTGCACTTCAACGTATGTAATATCTCTTATGCTGACACTGTGCTTGTGGTTCATGTCTATTCAAACTTCTCTGTTTATTGAATTTGCCTGGTGTTTGTTCAGTCTTTAATATATAGGCATAGCATGTACAGAAAACAGGGAGTATGTAAAATGGCAGGAAAACACACTGACGGGCTTGGGTATGATAGGCAGAGAAAAGGGGAGGAGAGCTCAAAATTGAAAAGACAAAAATAGGACAATGGAAGATGTAAAAAGGTTATATCGCCCCCCCCAATCCTGGAGAAAAAAGCTGACTGAAAACCTATTTTTCAGGCATTCCATGCACAGGGAGGAAAAACCATTTGCATTTCATTTCGATAATATCTTGAAAGCTTTTCCTATACTAAGTTATGCCTAGGCACTCATAAATAATTAAATCATTACACTAATGACTTCAAATACTTCAAATAGCATTCATATTTTTTGTTCTCGCTTTACGAATAATTGGAGTGGAGCACAAATGTTTTTTATATGATCTTTAAAAAAATAAATAAATAAAGTCAGTATTCGGGGCAGCTGAAGGAAACTTCAAAAGGAGAACTGCTAAATCTCCGGCAACATCAAAAAAGACCTGTTAAAATGACAAACAATGCTTATTATTATGGGCAGAGAGCCACGAAACAATATGACTTTGCAGCGTGCTTTCCAAATGTCATTTATTCCAGCTCTGCAAAGTGCTGTGAAGTGAATAGCTAACTAGCGTAGATCCTTTTTCTGACATGGCGCTGCTCCTTCCCGCAACAACCTTCTCCCAACCCCTGTCAAACACACACACATGCACACCCACACCCTCTTGAAGATACAGCAGACCAGACAACCTGCCGATTTGTTCCCCCGGTGTCAGTAGATGCAAGGAAATAGCGGGGTGCAGAAACATGCAGAAACAATATTCAGCTAAATGTTTCTACAAAGCAATAGCCAGCACTTTGGCCTCAAGTGGCATTCACGTTATTTTTTCTAACACTAATGACTCACGGAAGACCTGCCAAGTCAGTAAGTGATCACAAACAACATAAAGAGAGAGGTAGAGAGATCCAAGATGGCTTTCTCCAGCAGATTTATCAATACATTCACAAAATATATAGATTGGTTACATAGTCACATAAATGTCACAACATCTGACCTTTTGTGTCATATTTATGTCATTTTCTTTTTCTTCCAGAGATGAAGAGGCTGTGCAAACTGGATATGAATTAGTGCAAAGAGCTGGGTTGATGTCTGTGCATCCTTGTCTTGTTGCACCCTAAACATCTTTGTTGCTGGAAAAGAAGTCCTTCTCTCTTTCAGTCTAGCCACCCCACCCCCACCCCACCCCCCCACCCCCGTTTCCTTTGCCAAAGCAGGCAGAGGTTTGGATATAGCACTGACTTGCCTCGGGGCACTAACTGCACACGCTGACCTCTGCTACCAGTGCACTGCAGATTGCTGTGCCAAGCCCTTACCACCCCACACAGAGACAACCGTCAGGGGGGGGGAGAGAGGGGCTAGGCTCTCTGGCACTCTTAGCCTGGCAAGGCAGCGCTCTGGCACTGGGGGAGAGGGGAGGGTTGGAGGCCTGTACAGACTTGGCTCCACCATTTTGCCCATCTGCTGTTTCAAAGCCCATAATAGCAGACTAGCATATAAATGTGTGTCCTCTGTGGTTTGCATTCACCTGCTCCCAGTTTAAAAATTCTGAGTTACAGATAAAGAAATGGAGAACCGGACTGTAAGAGCTGAAGATACAAACCGGTGGCAGTTTTGTCAATATGTGAAAACCGGAGGTCCTTTATTTAACAGTGGATATTGATTTCTCAGTGTTATTGATGACTCAGCCAAAGTTCCTTCATGACTGCAACTAAAAAATAAGCTAAAATACTGAATAATTGAGTGGCAGGTCTTATTGTAATTTGTCAAGTCGTTTCAAGCAAATTTTTTCTTCACGTGAACCCTTTGGGTCTGATATTATGAAGGTTTGCATATTATAAGAAAAAAACAAAACAAAAAAAAATATATGATCCACCACATTTGCAGGAAGGGTTGTGTAAGATTGTGTAATGCAACATGTAGGGAATCCTTATGGGGGCTCTGAGAGTAAGGAGCTATCAGGTGAATATGTCTTGAATGTACCCTTAACAAAGTCACTAAAAATGCATAATTTCAGTTTTATTATAATTTTTTCATCCAAGTTTCTGAGGAGCAGAAGTTCAGGGCTGCCACCTTCAATTATGCACAAATGTATGGGGGGCATTAGCTATAGAGACCCAAACCAGTACCAGGCAGTATACATGCTGACTCACTTTTTAAGCAGCTGCAGTTTTTTTTTTTTTTTCAGCCCTAGATTAACAACATATCCCAAAAGATTTGACATTTATTTGTTTGAATTGGATGTCACTGAGGTGCCAGCCCCATCACAACAACGTCGGAGCAGGGTGCGAAGGAGACCATGCAGAGGAGCTGCCACAAGCTGCCGAGGGAGGCTAGATGCTGAGGAGACCTGCCAGGTGAACATTGTCAAACCTGACAGAGATTTGGACCCGTCACCTTGGTGGACGTAGATTGCACCAACAGGTAAAGGACTTTCCTAAGTTTATGGAAGTCAAATCACTTCTGTGTGTACGATTTTGACCCACTTCAGTAAGATGCAGTGTGGTGAAATGTATGAGTACACAACTGAGTTTTAAGCTAATTTAAAGGCAAAACCAACTGGAAATGAGCTTGTAGAGAGAAACTTGTCTGTGCTCGCTACAGGATGGGGACAGGAGATATTCCTTGGACTTTTCAGTTGAGTTTTTTTGGAAGATCCCAACTGCCAGCTGCTGTTATTTCCATCATCATGTCCAACTGAGGGCACAAGGAGGTCATGAAGTAAGTGCTTTACATGCCATGCATACTATATAAATATATACCGCAATGCTCACAGGCATCAATTAAGCTTTTAAGGCTGCCGCTTTTATATATTTTATTATATGATAGACTCTGTGTTATTTATTTGCAGAGTGCAGTGTGTGAGAGAGGACACAGCTTCTTTTACATCTGGGATTTTTTAGTAATTGGCAGTTTAAAGGTAAATCACCTTGGACGCTTGCATTGGGGAAGGTGTAAACTTTACATTTTCGTCATACTTTGCTGTGTTTTGTATGTTTGTGTATGAGTTTGTGTATAAGCAGTGCTGCAAGGGTTCAGGGCCACAGAAGCAGATAGAGTTCCCTATATGTACTATGTGTGTCTGTATCTGAATAACTGATGCTACTGGACATTGCAATAAGTGAAATGTTTGACTCAGTTTCCATATCTCAGAAAGCATTTACACGATAATTAGTACATGTGGTTTGCTTCAAAATTTGGACCAATTCAAAGAATGCTAAACCATGCATAAAATCTGCTCCCTTGTTTATTCAGCATTGGGACACTTAAGTCACGTCTCTGTGGTAATAGCGGGGAGTGAGCAAAGCCTTTGGACTCTCACCAGCGAGTCTCAGCTTTCACCAAGATCTGTCTCAGCACTCTGCAAAATAATGGACTGGGCAGAGGGAAAAATAAAACAAAATAGAATTTGCATTACATGAGTTGGACATTAAATATTCATATGGAGCAGTTTTATAGACCCAAAGCATAGCTGCTGGAAAAGGATTTGTTGAAGGGTTAGACGAGGGAACAGGAAGACAGTTTACCCTCCCTCCCATGTAAAGCATTTTCATAATTTTCATAAAAATCTATTATGATATCTTATCTACCAAAGGTACATTTGATGCATAAAGAGCATTTAAAACATGAAGTGCAAGGGTTCAATTGCCCTTGTCTTGGCGATGGTGGAGAATTACTCCGCAATACTGTATAAGCTCAGCTGCCTCCATACACACACATGCACAGCAAGAGACATTTACATGCTGGTCACTGAAGTAAAGGCTGACACAGGAATAAAACGCTTCATGTTTGAGAACGTTTAAATGTAACAATGACTCAATGGGCTTTCAAATAGCTGTTAACCTGCTGGCATACCATAAAATGCTTTTGCAGAGGATGTCTCTGGTGCCTTTTAAATGCAGCTAGTGTGAACATCACAGCACACTATAAAACAGTGAGATACTTGCTGAATCATTAGTCCATCTATTACTTTAATTAATGTATTGTAATACCACCATCATGAGGATTGGCATTTGCAGTTCAGATTACAATCCATTAGATAGCAAAAGTCTGTCTACTTTGGAATTGTTCGGTTTTAGGCAACTTTAATGTATTGAAAGAATCAGGGTCAGAGAATCAAACAGGTAGGTGGAAACGCAGGCAGGCAGGTACAAGCACCAGGTTGCTACACACACGTCGGAAGCACACAGGAAAACACAGGAGAACATATTCAGAAAATCTGGCAATGTAGTGGTGGATGAGGCTGATTTTTAGTATTGGCAGGGAAAATGAGGGAACTGGCAACAGATGTGTGAGTGGGCAGGGAAGCTCAGGTGATCCTATTGCAAATAGAGATAGTTGAGCAGGTAGACTGGTGCCAGAGAAGCCAAAGAGCAGGAAACCTTGGTTGAATGGCTGGAGAACCAGAGAGCTGAAAAACCTTGGTCAGATGCTCTGGGGACTGGAAAGTCATAGAGTTAAGGACTCCGGGTGGATAGACTGGCAACAGGAGAGCTGGGCAGAGCCCATGGAGGACATCCTGGAGGCTGGATGGACAGGCAGTATTGCTTGGGATGGCAGCCTTGAGACGGGACAGACAAAAACTGGTCCAATATGTGAAGGCAGGAACGAAAGTGGGTTGTAGAGGAGGCTGATGGCACTGGCAGGTCCCCTCCCGGGATCGGGCAAGAGACAGCAAAGACTTGTCCACTCTTGGGGTAGCGAAGCCTGTGGGTGGCGGAGATAATCTCGGGAGCAGGCTTGACGGTGGCTAGAATAACCTCGGGAGTGGATTGGAACAGACTCAGAATGCCAGTAGGGGCAACTGACACAAGAACAGGCTCGTCGTAACCTCGGTCAGCCAACTCAGGAACAGACGAAATGTCGGAAGGGGATGGGTGATTCAGGGTCTGGCACGGGGTTGACCTGGACATGACATTGGGCAGTGGAGTCATGGAGTCACTGGGCAGCTAAGAGTCTGTGACAGGAGCAGGGGAGACTAGCCAATGAGGATGAAGGCTGGGAGTTAGCATGCCCGAGGCTAGATGAGTGGGGTGTAGGCTGGCAAACAGTTCTCTGGGAGGAAGCGAGCACTGCAGTTACCGAGGCCACAGAATTTACAATAGCAGGAATCTTCATTATCCAGGGCACTGACACAAGAGACGGTGCCAAAGGCAGAACGGTATGTTTCTTTCTGTATGTTAGAGGTATGTTGCCAGTAGATTTGAATATGGTGGTTCACCACATCAAGTTCCTCCAACGAAAACATCCCTACTTAGCCAGATCATACTATTACAGCTCAACGTAGCAACACAGACACAGAGAGTGCAGTGGAGGAACTTTAAAATAAATAAGCACTGAATGGAGCCAGGCTTACAGACAAGAGGGTGGACAAGCAGCCAGGAAATCTGACAGGAAGGTTGGTACGTAGGTAAGCAAGCATGTACAGACAAGAGGTCCCTACGCACAGTTAGTAGGTACTCACAGGAATATATACAATCTGGGAAGAAGCTGGTGGAAAGTACTGCCGTTGCAAATGAGAAACTCGGAACAGGTGTGAGCTGGCGGGGAAAGCTCAGGTGATTGAAAACAGGACACAGTTGAGCAGGTGGATCAGGCAATCAGGTGACTGGTGCAGGGAGTTAAGTCTGAGGACGTCTGGTCGGCGGATGAAGAGTGGTAGGAGACAGAGGCCAAAATAAGCAGGACTGAAACAGGAATCCTAATAGAATAGAAGAGCACAAAGGAGGAAACAAGAGAGGTGAATCGCAACATCAGACTATGTGAGAAGCCTATGAAATAAAATCAAAGGGGAGTAAATGAGTTAGTTAAATTTCATAGTCCGATTAATGTGCAAATATCCCCTCAATATTGAGCATAACAAAAACAAAGGCTAAACCGCATAAGCTAGTCTTTATAGAGCATTTATTATGGAAGTGTTTTCACTTGGCAGCAAAAGCCGTTAACATGTCAGAAGTCTGAGTGTCAGAGTCTAATTTGTGATATTGCCCCGAAGCATGTTTATTTGCTGAGAACAGCAATGCAGTTTTCACAATAACTTTCAAATCTATTGTATCGCTAAAACAAAAATGTGTCAGGATTTGTTAAGAAGGCTTGGTTACTGTCTCTTCCTTTTAATTCTCAGTGGAGCAACACCAGCGCAATGACAGCTGTAATTTGGGGAGTCCTATTGTAACAGGAAATAAAAGGAATAAAGCTGAACTACAAAGGGGCATATGACCAGCATACTTCAAAACAAAATCTATTTTAAATTAAATTACCAATAATTTCTCTTGACAGCACAGAAGAAATGCCTGTGAGCTAGTACAGTCCAATGCATATTGTCTTTATTTATTTATTTATTTTTTTGTATAATTCTCACATGAGCATTAGGGAGCTTAGTAATGCAGTTTTTTTTTTTTTTTTTTGTTTTGTTTTGTTTTGTTTTGTTTTTTTACTGTAAAAAGCATTTAATGCAACTAATATTTTCTGCTATAATTATTATCTTTGCTCCACAGGCACCAATAAGTTTCTGTGCCTGTGTGAAAGTGTGCATAAAATGCGTGTGTGTTTGTGTGTGTGTGTGTGTGTGTGTGTAATGCCTTGCCCTTCAGTAGCAGGTGTGTTTTAACAAGCTAATCAAACTGTGTCCACCTGTTTTTAATTCGAGTGAGACGTTTTTTGAAAGACCTGTGGGCAGCTGGTAAAGGCTGAGGATTACTCCCGGCAACTGTAGAACACATGGCTACGCCACGGAGGACGCGCACAGACGCGCACGAGCGCAGACACGCGCGCCTTATATTTGTTCCGCATTACGCCGCAATCCGCCGTGTTCAGGGGGAAATGTGATGAGCTGAGCCGCCGCTTTGGGAATGCTTATTACGTTTCTGTCAATAACTGGCTTTCCATCCAGGTATTTTGATCCAAAATATGAATTGAATTAGGAGGGCTGAACGGAAAAGGCAAGTCAGATCAAATTTCTTCATTATCACAAAAGGGAAAGTTTTTTTTCTGTTTTCTTGAGGTCGAAATGCGTTTGGCAGATGCATCAAAATACATTTGGTGACTTGATATTCGTATGGCAAAGTTCATTACGACCTTGTCATTCAGTGTGTGCTGTCAGACGTTCAGAGGTTCCGGTCCTCATAATTGTGTCTGTGCATTTGAAATTTGCCAATTGCATTTTTTAAAGTAAAACGCAGCCACTAACAGCTGACATTGAGGAGGTATGAAATTGACCGTCAGTTACTGGAAAAACCTCTCTTCCGTTCAAGCCATTTTTGGTGATGTATTTTCTGCCTCATTCTGTCCCCCCCCCCCCCACATTTCAAAACCTCACTGAAAAAGTTTGCTGTAAATGTTACATTTCACAATTATCCATGCTTTAGGTCTGTGCACATGTATGCACATGTGTTTGATTGTTTGTATGAGACTACGTGTGTGTATAGAAGAAACCATAGACCTGCCCGACACTTAATTCTCCACCTCTGCTTTGCCAGGACATCTCTTCCTCTTGTCTGCAGTATTGATTCATTCATTTCTTTTGCATTTGTTCCTCCATTCTTCCTACCTTCCTCCTTGCCCAACCCCTTCTTATTATTTTAATGATGACAGACTTATGCATTGGCCAGGCGCATGTAGAGTAATTATGGGGAAATGAACCTGCGGGATGCATGGGCCATTGACCAGCATATTGACTTTGACTGCCACCACAAGCAATTAAACTTAAGCTGCTCAGCGTCTATAGAAGCCCCCACTTTTCTTTATTACCACCCCTGCATGCATGCAAACACACTCACACTGGATGCAAGGTCGCCAGAAAAGAGTTAGTCAGCATGTTTTTCTTGGGCTCCAAACAAATTTAACAGCATTGTGCTTTCTACGAATCAAAACAAAACATTATTTGCATTAAAAAGTCAGATTTTCCTTCGCCTCTTTTCTCTCAATACCTCGAGCAAATGTGCAGTCCTTTACCATGCTCGAGAAAGCGCAGAGGCTGACATGCTCTTGGCCCCCCAGTGTGGACTTCTTAGTTCCAAGTACTCTACAACTGTTTTGACATGCTTTTATCAAACACTTCTGCTCCGTGGCCGGCAGCAAGACACCGACAACAGGGATATAATCCATCTGTCGAGCCATCGCTGAGTCACAGAGTGCTCATCCAGTGGGATGGGTGTGGAGAGCTGTGAGTCTGTAACTATGGTTGTTAACTTGAATCAGTCTTAGGAGGAGTGTTAGTGAGAAGTTAGGGGACCTAATGCTGAAGGGATTGAAAGTTTAGGGAAAAAAAGAAGGTAAAGAAAGGGACATACTACACTTATATAAAAATGGTATGACTCAACAGAACCATTGAGGGTATTTTTACTTGTGTTCATAGGTGGAACTATCCTGAGATATTCACGTAGAATATGTGCTAAACAGTTTATCCCTAACGTGCCATATGTAACTGGAACTCAACTTTAGAAGACGTATATATATATATATATATATATATATATATATATATACACTTTCCTTTGGTCACCTGTCAATGATTTCATATCCCCTATGCCCATGCGTTTACGTTGGGGTTGCCTGTCAGAAGCTCAGAATTGACTTTTATCCAAATGTAAGCCACATATTTTTACCCCTTGGTCCCTTTTAAACTATATATTTTAACTGCATTGCAGTCATTGCGCAATCTGGGTCTGAAATTATCAGAGAAAAAAAGCCAGGCAAATCACAGTTCCTATCCGCTCCAAGAAATCCTTTGTCTGCCGAGGAGCGTTGGTGAATCACTGATTTTCAAAGTAAAACTGCTTTATTCAGTCAAAACAAAGGATAATCGAAATTATATTAATGCACTTCCTTGGTTAATACACCCACCTGTTTGTCACAGCTGATTTGTATGAAACGGTTATCCGTGTCCTATGTCTTAAAATGTTAAAACCTTTTTTCGATTTATTTTTAGCTCTTTCTGCATCAGATTGTGGGATTAAGAGTGCGGTGCATTTCAACATGGAATAGTTAACATAAAAACAAGTATCCTGTGGTATGGCATTAGATACTAAAAGCAAAGGATGCAAAGTATGTATGTGTATATATATATACATACATATACATATACATATATATGTGTGTGTGTGTGTGTGCATGTATGTACAGTACTGTGCCAAAATCTCATTAAGATACAAACAGAAAATACAGGAAATATGTGCCCAAAATTAAAAACAAACAAACAAAATGGCTTTCTACAGGCAAAAGTCAGTCATTAGTGTGACCTTCCTTGGCATTAAACACACCTTGAACTCTTTTGGAGAGACTGTCCTGAACTTTTCTGTAAAGTAATCTTCTGGTTTATTACACCAGGCTTCTTTCAGCACTTCCCAGTGTTCTTCTTTAGATTCAGGCTGTCTTTTATTTCTTTCTCTGTCCAAGTGATCCCATACTGCCACTATAATATTTAGGTCTGGAATCTGTGGACTATTAGAGTTTTATCAGCTGTTTTTCTCGCCAAATGTGATTTCACTGCATTAACACTGAACATGGGATCGTTATCATGCTGAAAAATAAAACCACTCCCACCAGCCATTCTTTCCAGAAGGAATGAAATGATGAATTAAAAACTGTCTGTACTTTTCAGCATCATGATCCAATCATGATGCTGAAAAGTACAGCATCATGATCCCATCAATTCAGGCAATATCCCCAACAAATACTGTCAGAAATGCAGACAGACCCTCCACCACCATCAATAAAGGCCACAAACACTCATTCTTCAATCTCTTTCCAACTGTTCTTCTCACATATTGTTGATGATTGGACCAACAGATTATAAAAAAAAACTTGGTCACTCATCACTCCATAATGCTCTTTTCCACTGATATTCACTTTTCCACTGATCTTCACTTTCACCCAGTTCCCCTTCTGAAAAAGTGGTTTCTTGGCTGCTGCCCTTCCCCAAAGCTCATTCCTGATCAAGCTTCTTCAGACTGTAGAAGGGTCAACTTGGCTTCATCCTGATGAAGCTGCCAGATGCTGAGCCAGGTCCTTGCTGGACTTTTTCCAGTCTCTGAAAGAAGAAACTCTGAGAAACTTTTCATTGGATTTTGAAAGTTTTCTTGGCCTTCCAGTCCTTTTTTTGTCCTTGACCTCTCCTGATTCTTCAAATTTCTTTATAACAGCTTGAATGATGCATCTTGAGTAACCAGTTTCTTTGCTGATTTCCCTTTGACAGTGGCCTTGCTGATGCTAAATTATGATTTTACGTCAAATTCTGTTATCTTTGTCATTTTGACTGCAATGATGTGATTGAAAGTTGGTCTTATTCATATTAGCAGCTTCCAATGAGTTAAACTCATACAACATGTGTCTGTAATGCTCAAGCATGTCTTGCACAAACCTGGTGTAATGGACCTTTTTCACAGCATCATTTTGACATGAAATAGTAAATACATGTGTTAGCCATGACATTAATTAGGATTCATTCCATTTAGGTTGAAGAGCCAGGTTCCTGCTATTGCTCAAGTGTAAGGGGAGTTCACACTGAATACTTGTCACTTTAGCTTATAAAAACTGTTCTTTCTGATTTTTACAACTATACTTACTAATATATACTGCATACATACATTTTGTGTATTTTCTGATTGTATTCTAATAAAGCGACATAGGAATAGTTATATATGGTCATTATAGCATTGCTAAAACAACAAATCGAATAGTGGCCTGCACAGTATTGGATATATCCAAAGTATGTATGAAGTGCTGTTTGAAAGAACCCTCTTAAATTAGCATGTGAATGTGTCTAAATAGATAGCTTCATTCCCATCACTTGAATCTGTTTTTGCTACTTGTTTTTGTGTTTCCTAATTGATACTTGTATGCCATTCAGCGTCTCCTTTCTCAGTGAATGGCAGTAAGATTGCTTGTGTTTTGGTCAGCACTCGCGCTCAGTCGTCCATCCGTGTCATCTGCAACAGAGTGGGGGCATTCTTCCTGCTGGGTTTGCATGAAAGATGTAATTTATAGGAAGAACTAGCCCATAGCATAATTTCTGTCCTTACATTCATCAGATGTGACAGACGACGGGGAGCTTTACATCGCTTACAGCTCCAAATCGAAGCTACTTTTTTCGTTTTTCATCCATCCAACATGATGGGTTCTTTTTTAATATCTATACAGTATTGTTGCCACAGTTGTGTTTGTGTGTGTGTTAGTGTGTGTGTGTGTGTGTGGTTGAGTGCATTTCTGCATTGGTATCCACAAACACTCACATTACACAAAGTCTCTCTGGAACTAAATGTGAGTGCAGAGTTGCATATTTTTTGGATTGCACCCTCTAGCCATTTCTATCCCTCTCCACCCAGAGAGTGATTCAGGGCAGTGGATTAGTGTTTGGTTGACTGTCAAACAAACAGGCCCACTGCTAGACTGGCGCTGTGGCTCTAGCAGATCTCTTTAGTGTCCTGGGGACAGTGAGCACATATTGACTGAACACCTGTAGGCCAAGGTTTTAACTGACTGCTGACACTGTGTCTGAGGGGAGTGGATTTTAGGCTGTCACAGCACCCAAAGGTCACCTGTCATGTCAGGGCTGCCACTCTACCAGTATTTATATTTACTTTTAGGTTTTGCGTCCGGATTTGATTCTAAATGCTGACAACGGCCCTCTAACACACTTGCAACACTGACATGCAGGTTGTTATGTTGATCACGAAGTAAACTGTTATTGCGCACATTTAATATTTGGCTTGCGTTGAAGCTGATTAAGATTGTGAGACTTTCTCAGAAACCTTTGCAAACATGGCAAGAAAAGTTATGCCTTGTGTAGAAATTCTCCCTCTGAGTATGTCTGTACAGAGAGGCTAGGGGCTCTGCTAACATAGCATTGCTTTTAGCTAAGTACTAAAAAGTAGTCTTTTAATCTCACACATTAAGCCGCCGGTCAGGGGAAGAGTTGATAGGGCAAAAGCTCTTGTAAAACATTATTACCAATAAATCAATACAATTTTCCTTTTATTTGGGGGTTTTTAAATGCAATCCTCGGCGCAGACAGACAAGAGCTTTTATCACAGCCATTCTAGTGGAGCAATCATCTGTATAAAGCTTAATCGCAGTCCATCAAAGGTGGAGGTTTTTCAGTCTGGACTGAAGTGACTGGTGCACTGACTGCACCACAGACTTTGCAAACCAGCAAAGTAATCTCTACTAAATCAACAGTAAACACACTAAATGTAAACACAGAGATGAATCCCCTGAGGTATGTATCACAATGCAAGGTCGGGAGGCTAGCTACCTATCTTTTGGTTTACCTCAGGTTTTCCAATGCAACTGGGGAACTGAAGTAGAAAAGCAAGGCAAATTGTCTCTGGGAAAGTTGTGTGCAGAGAATTAAAACATAAACCACCTGTCAGCTGACCTATCAACCAACTAAGGGGGATCAAGATTAAGGGCATCAAGATGCCCTTAAGTGGACAAAAGTACAGTGTTTATAACAAAATGAGCAATGGCTAAAGTTTGAGGATCAAGGACTACTAATGTTGGGCCCACTGAATCCAAACAGAGGCTTGGAGTTGGATTTGTCCTCGGAAATCCAAGTGGACGTTCTAACTGACAGTCGTCATGCCTTTGAGTCGACACTTATACATAAAGAATGTGCCGACAACAGAAAAACACCACATAAATCTTAGCTTAGTCCTAAACATGCAACAAACAAGAGTCTCACAGACGGAAACCTGAAATAAACATTTCATTCAACGCGTGAATGGGCTCATAGAAACATATATTCATATACAGAAGAAACAACCCTAAATTCATGCATAGCCAGGATTAAAATACAGTAATTCTGGCTGCCATTTTTCTGAGTCTGGCTCTACAGTTAGCTGCAGCCTAAAAGAGCCAACATTTTAATGTATCTAATATTATATCTATTTCTAGGACTAAGGTAGCATGTCAGAGAATAATCACATTTGAAGAGTAATTAAAGTTGAGGCCTAGGCTAAAAGCGCTTTTAATTGATCACCCTGGATTCTCTCTAAAATAGGTTAAATACTCTCCTAAAATGAGCTCCATTAGTCTCTCGCTCACTATTTATATTCTCTCGCTCCTCTCTTATTATCCAGCTGAGATGGTTGTGATTAAATTGCCCTATACTGTACCTCCCTTGCCTCTGCATCTCTCCTCTCCCTTTAACTCACCACCTCACTCTCTCCCCCCACCGCTTGATATCCCCCATTGATCAGACAGTATAGTTTGCAACGTCTCCCCTCGCTCTCTCTTTCTCTCATGTACTTCTCTAATGATAATACAGTTGCTGTAATGTATTGGTTGGTTGCATCCGTGTCTGCAGCACAAGGCTTAGCAGCCTCTACTGATGGCTAAACAACCATGGACCCTCACTAATCTGCACTCACCACCGTAATGGTTGATCTGTTTATTGACACCGACCCCCCAACTAGCTTTAGAGGTATTGGACTTCTTTTGCTAACTTTTTTTGGAGATGGATCATGTTTTTTCAAAGCACCTCCCCACACCCTGGCCAAACTTCAAGCAAGTCCAACAATCCAATAAAAGCCAATACTGTGAGTGTCAACTGGCCCTATAGGCATCAGTTTTCAATTTGCCATTTGCAGCACTTGTGAGGGGAATTTCTTGTGAGGTTTTTTTTTTTTTTTTTTTCCCCCATACCTGGCACGGTCAACATTGTGAAATTCCCATTCATCATAATAACCAGTGTTGAGTGTCCATTTATCAAGCCCTGAATGCCAGTGCTTTACGGTGGCAAGTTGAGCCAAGGGGATTTACCTTCTAATGACTGTTACAAACAGCTTCTACTTATGAGACAAACTATATGACAAAGGAAGGGGAAGCAAGATGGCCAACAATCACCCACCTGCACTTCCCGTGTGGGAATTTTACAAACCTCAAACAATGTTCCCAACAAGCAAGGTGCTGCTTTTTTTTTTCTTTTTTTTTTTTGCAGCTGATTACAATTCACTTTCAGTAGCCAGTCTCTTTAAAGAGGACAGGGCTGTGAGAAAAGCTCACAAATCAGCAGGTTTTCATATCTCTTCATTTATTGTATCTCAAATTGGTTTTGCGTCTCAAAAAGGCATTCATAGATCTTTGGTTGATATTTCAAGTTTGTCATTTATATTCACTTTAACATCTCCACCAATAGGCATATAGTCTTTTTCTGTCTGTCTCCCTCATTCTTTCTCACCTCAGTCCTTGTGACTAGAGTAATATATTAATGCAATGAGTCTCTGGTGAGGCACCTCACCAGAAGACTAATCTGTAATGCATGCCTGTATGAGCGTTATGCAAGCCAACGTGAATTTGCCCAAAATGTGATTAATACAACCTCTGTATCCCACAAGGTACCATTTTGATGAATTAACAAATCGGGTGTGAATGTCTCCCATTTAATCACACTGAGAGATGAAATGCAGGACTGGTTGGGCAGGCTGGGTGAGTGCATCCAGAGTAATCCTTTTCCATCCATATTCTAGCTAAGATGAGGCGCAAGTGATGACTCAACACCCACTTTGGCTTGATAGAAATTCAAATGGTGAAGGTCTGGATGAAGATCTTAAGGAACTGGAAATAGTTCAAGTGGCTGCTGTAATTTGTTTCCTGTCAAACAGAAATCTGACTTGCTTGTTCCAGCCAGAACTATATAATTTGTAACCAGTCTCCACCTTTAGAAGCAGGATGTAAAAAGCAAAGTGTGACAACATATATATCTTATTATCCCAAGAATGCTGAAGTTCAGTCCAGAGCTTGTGATGGATAAGCCTGCTTTATTTGATATGGATCATATATTATATTGCATTGAATATCATAAGTATAAAATAAAGTGGAAGTGGGGAAAAAGGAGTGTAAGTGAAGTGTAAGATGTTGTTGTGGGAAAGAAACTGGAAAAATCTAATGAAATGAGTCTAATGAAAAAGATGTGGGTGTTAAAAAGGAAATGCAAGAAGTAGAAATGGATGCAAAGAAATAGGAAGATTAAAATAATGGGTCAAAGTGGAGGACAAAGTATTGGAAGAGGAAGTGGAAATGATGGAAAAATATGTGGCGATCCTAGTGAAAGAGGACAAAGAACTGAAAGTGGATAAGTCAAGTCAGTTATTATATAAAGTTCCAAATCACAACTGAAGTATTCTCAAGGCACTTTCCACATAGAGCAGATCATAGAAGTAAAAATGAATGAGGGAGGAGGAAGAAGCGGAAATGTAAAAGGAAATCAAACAAGAATATGGGGTAAGAGAAGTGAAAGTTGAGAGAGAAGAAAAAAGTAAACAAATCAGTGGAAGGCAAAGCAAGAAGAAGTGGACACAAGATGACCGCTGGTGCCTTCCGGCCAGCTGTTGGGTCATCAGGTGAGACCTGCCCTTCACTGATGTTTTGCTCCATTAATAATGGAACATATCATAGTAGCAGAGCAGCAGCTCGACCACCCCTTGCAGCCAGGATCTGTGTTTCCCCTGTGCCTTGACCTGCCTTTGGCCAGAGTCAGGAGCTGCCTTGTTCATGCACTTTGAGAGGTCTTCCTCAGATTGGAGCTCGAGATCCCATCAGACCTCAGGAGCTGGTTGTGGGTGCTCCAGTGTTTCCTCTGAACAGACAAATGCTCCTGACGCTGCTAGTGAGCAAACAGCTGACAGTTTTTTGTTTTTGTTTTTTTCTTTCCTCTTTCTCTTGAAGCCATTTCCTTCCTTCCCTTGGTCAATTCGGCCATAATGACCGGCTGAGTGAGACGTGCAGCTAAATACATTTTTGGTTCATTATGATGTGCTATTTGAACATCTGGACAGAAAAACGACAACTGTGGTGGTCTAAAGACGGTGAGGACACTTGGGATGTTCTTTGGGTTGATTTGGGTCCGGGTGTAAGTTTGGACCCTAGGAGTAGAGGAGATGAAAAGAAAATGGAAAAAGTTAAAGTAAAAGGCGAAATTGAAATAAATGAATAAAAAAGAACATAGTGAAGTAATAGGTTAGAAGTAGATGACAAAGAAAAAGAAGATTAAGAGGAAGTGAGACAAAGAAGGAGAAAGAGATGAAGGTGGGAAAGAAAACGGGGGAAGAGTACAAAGAAGAGGATTAGGTGGAGGCAGAGTTAAAACAAAATTAATAGCTGGACATGAAGGTTGAAGAGGGAGAAGTGGAGAGAGAAGAAGTAATAAGTATTCAAGATGAGTATTCCTCAGTTGTGTTAGAAAATGTGCCTTTGTCAAACAGTGTCACGAATGTCCTCACTGGCGTTTGACATCATGCCATCTAGAAATTAGTCAGACTTTCCCTGAGTGGAGGAAAGTTTTTTTTTTTTTTTTTTATATTAAGTAAAGATCAGCTAAATCAGCAGTCAGTCTTTGACACTGAATAATTGATTGCTGCTGATAATTCGAAGGGTCAAGGCACTTTTAAGAACTTTGATGAGTTTTTAATATAGGGTTGAATTCGCACACATGAAGGCTAAGAGGAGCTGGAGGGGAAAAAAAGAAAAAACAAAAACGTGCTGGTCTCTTGATTCACCAGGTAAAAAGTAAATACTTCTCATAATACTTAGCTCTTCAGTTCTCCCCAAAGTAAAGCCAGGCTCTTCTCTTTCTTGAAATCTCATTCCCTCGTGTCCTTCCATCTGTCTCTCAAAAAAAAAATAAAAAATGGGAGAACAGAATGGGTGTTCGCTCAAAACACTGTTGATCTGAGTCTTTTCACTCACGGTTTCTCTCTAACAAGCTATATATAACTTATGATTATGCGCATACAATAGCTGCTGCACCAAGAGTCAGTATGACAACAGACATCCCAATTAGTTTGTATATGTGTACGTATGTGTGTGTGTGTGTGTGTGTGTGTGTGTGTGTGTGTGTGTGCGTGTGTGCGTGTGTGCTCACAGCTGTATTCCTGGTACTGTGCTTGCATGGATAAAAACAGCAGTGCAAACAGGCTTACCATGCTGTGCCACAGCCTTGTGCATGCAGAAGGGGACAGACCTCCCTCTGAGGATCAACTTCTGTTTAGCAACATGATCTAAGATGCGTTGGAACAGCGGGAAGCTTGTTGACACATTCCTTCCCCTTTTTCAGCTTTAGTAGATGATCCTACACCGAGCGAGGCAACATGTAAAAGCCATATAAGATATTATGTACCTCTGCTTGAATAGACCTGCAGGAGAGCCGTCTTCACCCGCAATGAGAGGTGTTAATGAGTTTAGCAGCTGAAGCAGTCAAGGCTCAATCTTAAACAGGGATCAATCTGGAATCGTGAAGATAACGTCTAGAAAAAAAATAAAATAAAAATACTGAGCTCAGGTTCAATTTCAATTTTCAGGTTACCACAGGAAGCGTGTTTTATCAAGACTAAATAATTGAAATGGACATGCTCTTAAATCTAATCTCCCTGGATTTCTTCAGAAACAGATGTATCCACTTTCCTACGCATTTGTGACAGTTTGCATATATTTCTGTCGTGTTTATCATTGAATGATACCTAGCAGATATTTTTCTTTTTTCTATTCATGGTTTGCAAAGCAGAATAATGTTAGTGATGCATCCGTACAGAGCCATTTGAAGGAGTGTTTTTAATCAGTCTCTGTGTAAAGTAGTACCTACAGTTGGGTCTATGGGGTCCTGTTTCCTTGTTCTTAGATGTCTGTGGTTGGAATTAAAGGAGGTGGTGCTTCACTGGCTGCTCGCTGTAGATACCTCTCCTAATGCTTGGCTATCTCTCCACACACGATGAGTATTTTTAGTAGCCCTTATCTCTTTATGAAACATGAGGCGCACTGCAGAGGCTTACGCACACACCTCGAATGCTTTGGCTTAGTATAATGCAGGCATGTGGACAGGGTTGTGGAGGAGTGGGGTCTGGGTGTGCTAAGAGTAGAGAAATAGAATTATTGACTCCCTCAGCAAGAGAGCTTTTGAGTGAGTCAAATACATTTTATTTTATTTTATTTTTCCACCAAAAAACTGTTTCCAGTGGCTGAGAAAGACGGCTGAAGGGTGGGTGAGGAATGTGGTAAGGTAACATCAAGCGGGGGCGAGCACTTGAGAGAGAGGGAAAGCGTGACAGATAGAAGGAAGGATTCAGCTGTTACCTGTAGTCAGTTGTTAAAGTTCATCAAGTCAGCGTTTTGCAGCTTTAATGAGAATTGAAGCTTTGCAGCAGACAGAAATTTTGCAGCACAGTCTGTTACTGTGCTAAATATAATATGTGCAGTTTGTGCGCTCTTGTTTTTTACTTCTGTTGTTACTGAATGATAACAGTCAGGCTGTGAAGGTAAAGTGCAGAAAATCTCTCCGTAAATGAGACGCTTGTAAATGTCCCACTCCACTATGAAGGATTTGCAGCGGCTATATCAGAAAGGGGCATGTCAGGATACAAGAATGGCCTATTTTGTCCTCAACTTTCATCTCCATGAACCAACAATCCTTTGAATCCTTGACAGCAACAGATTCGCTTGTTAACCTCATCCCTTAGTCACCCCTGACCTCTTGTCACCCGCACAGTCTGCACTGATCTCTTAACTGACATTCGTACCTGAAGATTTTAGAAGTTTTCTCAACCCAATTGTAGGCTGTTATGAGTCAAAGAAACATCTTTCAGTACTTCTAATCTGGTCGTAGGGCACTCGATAGCTCAGGTTTTGCCCTCCGTGCAATGACCAACAACCTTCTTTTAGCTGCAGATGTGTGTGCTGCATTTTTATTTTGTTAGATTTTGCCAGTTGATATTTGAGTCCATTTTGTTAAACTGGACCCAAAAATAAACTGTACTATTTTCTGCCACGACAGGCAACCCACCTTCATCCTGCATGTGTGGGGTGGGATTAGTCACTGTATTGGAATGGGGATTGGGCACTGTCAGTTAATTTGATCAATCAATTGATTTTCCTCCACCACTGCATGAGATCAAATTAGAAAACGTTTGAATGCTAACCAATAAGATGAACATGGTAAGCATTATACTGGCTAAGATGAGAATTGTCATTGTGAGCATGTTAGCATTCTGCTGTTAGCATTTCATTTGATTTTAGTGACATCCAAAATCGTGCCTTTAAGACCCTGAACTGAACCCTGAACCCTGTATGTTTTCCCTGTGATCCAGTGAACCTGCAAGATGTTTTCACTGATCCCAAAGCAATGCAGACATATTTGTGTAAGTTAATCAATTTGTTATAAATACACAGTGAAATCATCCATAATGTGACACTTGCATTTGCACGTTGCAAGATATTCACAGCTACCTTCTGTCAGCGGTAGCATTTATTTTTCCAAACATCTAGAGAGAAAGAACAACGCTGCTGGTCAAATTTTCCATTAATAGCGGGGCCTTTTTTAAAGTCTCATCTCAGACAATGATGTGATCAGACCACCTCAAATAGCCACTGTGTCACTGCACCTTTAGACTTAAGCGAAGCCAAATGAGGTAGTAAGTATGGCTCCCCACTGTCTCTGCCTTTGACCGTGCTGTGGATGCAACTGAGTCGGATCTCGGGGCAGACCAGGACACGTTGGAGAAAGGACATCTTGTGGCTGACCTGGAAGTGCTTTGGCTGTCCCCCAGGAGGGGAGCTGGAGGACATCACCGCGCTGAACGATGTCTCGGCTGCTCTGATTGCCCTGTTACTACTGCTGCATGAAGTTGAATAAGTAGGGTAGAAAGGGAGTGAGTGGGGAGATGGATGACTCCCCAGGGTTGCTGATTCCCACAAAGATTCACTCATCTTTCTTATTATCCTTTGAAGGGGACATTTGTTCAATAGTAGTGTTTGATATTAATTCATGTATTTATTAGTTTGCGCCAGTTGTCGGGGTGATTTAAATTAAAATGGATAAAACAAGCACAAGAAATGAGCTTGAAGGTTCATTATTGACCTTGAAAATACCAGTTTTACAAAAAGGTGCCTCAACCACATAAAGAGTATAACAGCTATAAGCTAGTCGCATTCACATTATGGGGCAAAATTAAAAGTACCCTGTTGAGTTTGTGATTACTAGTAAGCCTATGGAGAAATGTGTTCACACTGGGTGACACCACACACACCATTTGCCCATCATTTCTGCTATTCTGTAAAAACTAGCCCAAAACTTCAAATTAACAATAGCAGTGCTTTGCATGCGCTGTAACCACATCTAAATGTGATGTCACGGTTTCCACGGGGGTTGCACATACACATCACCGCACCAAGGTGAGAATTGAAAGATTTTAAAGCAACATCAAGGGACTTTTCAGGTGATCAAATAATAACCTAACTGTAGCTACCATGCAGACTGTAATCAAATTGAATCAAAGTAAAACCCGAACCGCGATCATTTCATTATCTTCACCAACTTGTTCTTATGCCTGAACTCTGCAACTAAAATACTTTTAACAGTCATTTATGACAATTTTGAAATTGTTGAAACGGTGTCATTTTGCTTATAGTAGATGTCAGCTCAGAAAACACTTCACATATAATTTCGACGGCAGGAAAATTGCTTATTTTGTCATTTAGTTTAGACATTTGTTAAAGGCAAGAAAAGTAAGGAAAAATATATATTATACATATATATACAAATCTGAGGAAATGTGAACTAGACGAATAAATATATCACATCTGTAAATGACACTAGCATTCCTAATTAACATTTTCTCATTCATTGTATACCAAGTACCTCACATTTGCTTTATTTTTTTCCCCCTTCCCATCTGGCAGTTCATGAGGAGCTGGGGATCGATATTGCGCTTGCAACAAGAGGGTAGAAAGTCCATTGGTGGAGCAGCTTAACAGCTCCACAAAGACCTGGATGTTTGAGCTGGGAGGCAGGAGATCAATGGTGTAAAATAGGGGAGAATTAACAATGGTAGCAGAGCAAGGGGAGGACAGTCTGCTTTGACCTGGTGTGTGTTGAGACGACAGGCTTCACCCTGTCGCCCTGATAATCGCTCCACTGGAGGGGGATAAGGCCAAGCAAGAATGGCTGTGATAAAGTCAAAGCTCTGAAGTGTCTTGGTAAAGGAATAGTTACCAAGGAAAACTAAGGGTTATTGTTGGGACTGTGAAAGCTAAATTAGTTTCGAAACCTCCCTCAGTGAAAGGAAAAATGTGTTAACTTATGCAGGCATTGGGCAAATGCAACTCATTAATTAAACTTCTGAATTCATGGACAATAATATTTCGAGAGGAATTTTTGTTCTATTAACCAATGATTATGTTAAATTAGCTTGTTTTTCATGCCGCAACTGTTTCTTGAATATTATATCTCTTCAAGTAACTCATCTTTCTTGACATACTGCGCTGAACTGCACCTTTCTTCTCCTCTTTTTCTGGCTCCTTCATTAGATTAACATTGATATTCATTAACACCTGATCTACCCTGTGTGCCTGTGCACTGGGCCTGGCACTGTGCCTCCATAGGAAATCAATGTTATTTTCATTCATCCAGTTGGGAGGGCCCGCATCACTTTGCTTCCACATGCAGTGGTTGCAGTAGTGATTAACAAGCTAGTAAAGGAGGGTACACAGCAATCCTTAAGTAAAATCCGTGGCCGTGGGCCTTCGACGTCAATGTAGTGGTAAGTAAACATATCGAAGCAAAACGAGAATGATGGAAAAATGAAGGATTGGTTGAAAAAGCAAGAAGGCGGGATGAAAAAAGACAGAGATAATACATAGGTTATGGTTAATCATGTCTATCATTGCTCCTCTCTTCCATTACTGATCAGGGAGTGAAGGATGAGGATGAGTTGGCCAATTTCCCCAAACTCCCAGTGGATGCCCTTGAAAGTGACAAATTGCCAGGTTAATTGTGTCGGGGTCATGGCCATTTGGCTGGAATGAGCCACTTTATTTGGAGCGAAAATCCATAAAGGGAGTACACTCCCAATCTACTCTGTCTCTGTTCGGATCCAGTGAGGGATGGCCTGGGTCCTCTGGGAAGTATCCTAAACCATCCCAAGTGAGTACAATAGATACGGTTTATGACAGACAGTCAAGAAGCCTAGAAATCAAGTTAATTTTCCACAATACGGCATGTCCAAGTCAGCTACCTGACAGGAAAAGATGTATTTTTTCTCTCAAATTACCCACCCCTGGGATCAATTGCACTTCATTTTCCGTCTGATATAGATGAAGCAGGGGGCATCTCCATTGAAGAACTATTGAATTCCTGGAACAGCACTCATCCCTAAATCCAGCCACCTGCTCACTCCGCTTCCTTTCACTCCACATCTTAATGCATTTTCAAATATCTATTTCACAAATGTTGAAGAGAGGCCAGACAAACAGTTTGAATTTACATCTTAGTAAGTACATGCAAGGTTGAGTAGGGTCAGAGCTGAGCCATAAAGGAGACAAGCATTGGGGCTTGTTGGGCTGGTGTGGAGTGTGTGTTGGCATACAGTGGTAACTGTGAGCAGAGATTTTTTTTTTTTTTCTGGGCAGAGGCAAGCAAGTGGGGGTCTGTGTATCTGAAGCAAAGCCAGCTCCATCCTCTCTGCCATGCCGAGATTAGGGGAAGAAGAGGAGGCTTTCATATAACTGACTCTCCCTGTGGCATGACTGCGGAGAGGCAGCGAGAAAAGGCAGGCAAGCAGGCAGTCAGGCTGGATGGCTGGTTGGATGAATGGATGAGGGAGGCGAGGGATTTGAGGAAATAACGTGAACCGGTGCAGAGGAAGAAAGTGAGAGTGAGCTCTCTTTTTTGTCTCTAGCTCTACAAGGAGATGTACGTATGGGGTTGGGGGGGGGGGGCATCCTTCACGACTCTGATAATAGGTTGTGGAGAGCTGACAGACCTCATTCTCTCTCTCCGCCCCT
Source organism: Rachycentron canadum (assembly GCA_038496675.1). Classification (NCBI taxonomy): domain Eukaryota; kingdom Metazoa; phylum Chordata; class Actinopteri; order Carangiformes; family Rachycentridae; genus Rachycentron; species Rachycentron canadum. The sequence continues at coordinate 15,445,104 of CM076663.1, read as the reverse complement.
TGCCTATCTGTGTTCCTTCTTTCTTCCAGCCTGTCTCTATCTTGCTCGTTCACCCTCTCTCTCCATGTTTCTATTTATCCTGCTCAGTTTCTATGGGAGCAGCAAGCCAGAGGAGCCTTGAAGTCGAAGAAAAGAAGGAAGAAGTAAAACCAGGTGTGCAGCGGGAGCCTGATGGGCCCCGAGGTTGGGCTGAGAGGTGAGGGACAGACATTGGAGTGTGTGACAAAAGGATGAGCTTCACTGCTAATGACTCCCACAGGGGAGACCAGCTGCTCAGTTTGCAAAGGCTTACACATGCACTGCTGCCATGTAGGACGGACTCGGCGGTGTGATAGAGCGTGCACGTGAAAACACAAACTTTACAAGACTTGGACATCAGGAAATGCACACGCACACAAATGTTCCCCACCACCACCACCACCATGCTCTGTCCTCAATTTGCACTCTACTGTCATGGGACATGATGCAGTCTTGCTTATGAATTCAGATGTTATATTCTATCAACTCAGTATATATATATATATATATATATATATATATATATATATATATATATGTGTGTGTGTGTGTGTGTGTGTGTGTGTGTGTGTGTGTGTGTGTGTGTGTGTATTTTTTTCCATCTGCAGCTTTATAAAAGGGATTTTTCGGCACAGTAAAGCATAATCAATAATGCATTGGACAGTCATCTGTGTGATAGCGGGAGATTTCGAACAACGTCCCCAATGCTTAAACAAAGAAGAGCTCCACTCTATGGCAATGCATGTGAGCCCTCTAGTGTTAAGTCGTGCACTAGTTTCATGTACTTAGAGGAGGATGAAATAACAGCAGCAAAAGGCTCAGTGCCATGTTTGTGTCCTCTTTTCATAACACTGTGTTGGTTTATATTTCAAACATTTTCAGCTGAAAGACTGAATTACACCCCCCCTCCAAATGTTACAGACACAATTTCCAAACTGTGATTTATATCATGTGGGATTAAATGTAATTTTTCCTGAATAGAAACCTCAAGACAAAGGCACATATTTACTTTTATTTTATTCATATAGCATTTGAAATGAACATTTAGAATGACACAAAGTCCTTGCTATTCAATATACAAATTACCATTCAGGTGACATTTGCCTTAGATTTTCACAAGAGAGAGCGCGTCCACCGCTTTGGAAGGCATGAAAAACCTTCAAGGCCTGGACTCTATCTGGCGAATAATGTGATATTAAATAGATGTGACATTTTAAAAGAGGCTTTAAAATCCAAGCATTGATCAAATGCAGGGTGACAAGCATCATAGCGCAGTTAATGGCTTTCTCGATGAGACTTTCGATGGGCTGTGGGCATGCAATGGCCAAGGTGGAGCAGATTTTCCTATATCTGTGTTTACATTTACGGTAAGTGCTTGCAATTTAACAATTCATCATCATGTATTTTGTAACGTGAGCAATAACTAACACACTGTAAACAAATCACACTCACCGTCACTGCTAAGGGTCACAGCGGTGCATCAGCAGGGATGTTAATTCAATGGCTAAATGCCCTTTCAAATGTCCTCTCAGAGAAAACAGTTTTACCCACAGTTAGGACTTTATGATAGACCTGAATGGTCAAGTTATTCAAAGGGGAAGCCATCATATATGGAGGAGATTTGAAAGATACTTTCGCATTGAACTGACCTGACCTTGGTTCATTGTATTTTGAGTCCATGCTTCTTCATATGTGACTGACATGATCTATTGTGCTATACTTTACACTAGTATTTGCCTATTGTCTGTTGATGTATGCTTTCAAGGCATTTGACACATGCGGCCTGATTTCCTTCACCGAGATGAACTGAAGTGTTTCTGCGCTCCTGTGTTTGCATTCTGGAGAGTAACGGACAGAGATGCAGCCATATTATCACATAGGACATCTGGTCAAGTGATTTTGTGCCAGACGTCCCTTGTCTAAGAGGTCCTTTGTTAAGAGTGGTCCTTGTAGGTAAAGATACGGCCCAAATTAAAGCAAAGCAATGATTTCGACAGTTTTCTTTTGTTTGAAAATTCATTTTCATTCGGCATCAGAAGCAGCAATTATCTGTTGTTGACACCACTCTCCTTTATGTACACTAATTATGAAACTACAGCTGGTTAGCTTAGCCAGCACAAAGCCTGGAAGCAGGGGAAAACAGATAGCTTAGCTCTGTCAAAAGGTAAAAAAAAACATGACTATCAGCACCTTTAAAGCTCATTAATTTGCTATTTCTTGGCCAATCACAGTGACTTTAAAGAGTCACGTTGGACAGAGCCAGGCCAGTTGTTTGGCCCATTTTCCAGCTGAAGCTAAACTTATAAGCTAGCTGTTTAGCTTCATAGCGTACGAATGTCAGGATGAATTTGAAAACCAAATTAACAATATGTGTAAATATTCTTAGAACAAGAGAGGTTTATTCAGCTTTTCAGTTGTGTTAAAATGTATGTTCATGTTTTAACTCAAGCATGACCGGAAATATTTCTGGTCTGTCAAATATAACCTGTTGCTTACTGGTGTCAAGTAATATTAAATCAGTCTTCAAGCTATTCAATGTTTAATGTTTGAGAACATTTTGATGCCTTGTAAGGATGCAATGTCTGCAAAGATATGGAGTTTTTGCAGACATTGCATCCTTACAAGTGTCAATATGAACGTGTGGCTCGAAATGCAGCCAACAGCCTGGTGAACCCGCTCAATTCATTTTTGTTAAAAATGTGTTTGTATGTGCACGTGCTGATCTACAGTCTGCCTTTTCTCGTTTTTTTTTGTTTTTTTTCAGCAGTCGGTGTAAATGAGTTTTAAAACAGGGGGGTTGATGGATTGGACTAAAAGGTCAGAATACAAGGGCATGGTGGGACTGCACTGGAAAAAGACAGTTTCACCTTTCAATGTCTTGGCTGCCGACATACAAATCAATCACTGTGACTGAATACTGAAAAACCATGCATGATGAATTTTGGTCTGCTGTATCAGTGGTTCTCAAAGCGGAGTCCTAGGACCCCCAGGGGTCATTGAAAGACTTGCTGGGGGTCCCCAGCACAAAGCAGAGTAACACATTTTCACTATAATTGACACAACGACTGTATGCAGGACTATTTCAGTCATGGGTTTGAAGCACTTGCTGTTAAAAAAAACATCTAAAAACAAAAATTTATCAGACAAGGTACCCCGGGAAAATGTTCATTTCAAAAGGGGATCTGTGGTCTAATTTGTTGAGGGTTTCCATGATGAAAATGTTTCAGATCCACTGTACCACATAACATTACTCTGAGCAGATTTATTGTATTTTGTTTTAGGTTCATTTTAAGAAGAGTGTTTAGAAAATTAGTCATTTTCTTTCGTATATGTAAATAAAAATGCATATTTAGATTAATGAGACCTTTGGAATATTGATTATACATTGAATATTTTCCATGAACCATTAGAACAATCACACCATTTTTAAGATTTCATTTTATTGGATGCTTTTGCGCTCCCCGCATATTTATTTGATTGTCATGCTGTCCACTGTGTTTGAAATTGGAAGTGTTTCTTGTGGCGATGACAATTTTACCATGCTAACTTCATTTCTCTTGGCAACCAACTGAAGAGTTGGCCAAATGGACATCCCAATTACTGGCATGTCCAGACCTCCTGCTCTGATTGGTTGGCTGACAAATAAAACATTTTGTCTGCACTTTATGAAAGCCTAATAAGAGACAAAGAGGAAAACAGATGAAGCAGATTGCATGAGGGAGGGTAGGATGAAATGAGAAGAAATAATCCCTAACTGTGAAATCAACCATCTTTTGATTGAATTGAAAAGGGATGCCCCCCCCTTCCTCTCCTTATGCGCACAATCTCCCCACCAAATGTGGAGTCTCTCACACAGGCTTTGAAAATCACTGAACTCCATCAGTGACTGGAGCAAGTTTGACTCTAAGCGCAGTTTGTCTGGCCAACTGCTGTGTGAGTGTTGTCCTCGAGCTGCTGTGGGCTTGAGCTGCCCACATCCCTCTCCGTCGAGACCGGCCCTCCTCCTCATCGCTTCTTCGGACCACTGCTGGCAGTGGGACTGAGCACTCAGTGGATGCAGAGAGAGACATAACAGGCTACAATTCCCCAACTCCCACCAGGAGAGTCACTCTAAGATTAATGAGTGCTGCGATGTCTGCTGGCTACATGCTTGGCCATCAAAAACTTGGACCAATGGATATGAAATAACTTCAAGGGGTGCGGGCGGTTTTGTTGAAGTTTTTGGATGGAGTTTTTTTTTTTTTTTTTTTTTTTTTCTTTCAAACTGTGTCTACAAAAACATCACTAGACGGATGTCAATGAAGAAAAAGCTCTATATTCATTTGATTTATATAAAACATAAAAACCTATGTATACTCTTTCCTAGGACATGATATTTCAGCGGAAACTGTGGATAGGGTAAAGAAATAATGAGCAGCAGCTGGAATACAAAGATACACAGATAAGGGTTGTTGGTTTCTTTCTTTTCCCAAGACAATCTTGAAACATTGATCTTTCTTTCTTTCTATTCCAAGGCTTCTTATGAAAAATGGCCTTATTAGGCATGTAGAAAAAAGAAACACATTTCATTTTGTCAGGAAGTCACCCGGACAGACAAGTCTGTGGCAGGAAATGAAATGAATAAGGAAGGAATGGCAGGAGTGAGATGCTGGGCTGACATTTACTGTGATTAGGGTTTGTAGTGGTGAATGCATTTCTGGCATCCTCTCGCTCGCCATCTTTGTGCCGTCCTCCACCGCGCTCCCTCGCGTATAACTCTCCCCGCCGCATGCAGATGTCCGTGACCTTTAGCATTTCTGAAAGAAATCTAAAAATTAGAAGAAGAAAAAAAAGGTGCAGGTGCAGCATGAAACAGTGCAGCTAAAGAGGAGAATGCAGCCAGGTGCCATCATTTCTAAACAAAAAAAAAAAAAAGAATAAAAAGAAAAAGAAAAAAAATTCTCTCAGGTGTGCAGGCTTGATCGATTCTACTAAATGTTGAATCATGAATATGAATCGACACACTCAGCTCCTTAATGAGGATGCTCGCATGTGTGAATGAACGTACCCACTCTCACACCTGCTCGTGGTGTGTCTGCAAGCATTTGCGGCATACCGCGACCATTTTCGGTCTCCTCCGGCCACATCCAGAGTTCCCCTCCATCAAGGGCATAATGGTGCGATCTGTCGGCCGATAATGGCAGTGTGATCCACAGGTCGACCAGCCCGTCGCCCGAGCAGAACAGCCTCTCTCATGGCCCATTACAGTCTGCTTAATGACCACACTGATGACCCAAACTCTGTGGCAGGCTGTCCTCTCTCTGCCTGCTTAAAACAACATTTCACTCCCCTCGTATTCAGCTGTCTCTGGCCAGCCGAATACAAAATGGTGGATTTGCTTTGACTTTTCATTGTCCAATCAGAAAAGAGATATTATCTTTGTTGTAACTTGTGCAGGACATTGAGTACTGGTTGAACATTGATACGTGGTTGATCCAGTTGCATGGAAGCCGCGAAATGGAATTGGTCTATGAAATTGGTCAAATAAAGCACAGTAATATTTGATAGAATAAGTGTAATATAATAAATTAACCATTATGATACCTTCCAGATTACTATCCAGAAAAAAATATACAATATATATCACAATTACACTTCTACTAATAATTTACATAATGAAAGCTTCATTTGTGTAATGTAAAAAAAAAAAATAAAGCAAAAATACAATGTAATGATATTGGGTAAGACTTTAATTAAAAACTAGTTGTTAAGTTAAGTTGTGTCTGGTGCCACTTTATCAGACAATTTCTCAATGAAGCTTTTCTTGTTGAATAAATGTGAGGATGGCAGCTTTTTTCTATCGCCAAAGTATACGCGCGTATGTAGTTACAGTCAACGGCACTTGTGTGGTCAGCATGTTGCAGCCGTGAATGAAATAAATACCACAGTTACAAAAGTGCGAAACATCTCCCTATAGAAATGGAGAAATGACTCTTGTTAGCTGTGGATAAGAGATGGAAAGGAGGAGAAGTGTCATGAGAGAGCAGTGGCTGAATGAAAACCTATTCATAAGTAATTTACTCTGTATTAGAGATTGTATGGCTTCACCAGCCTAATAACAACAGCATTTTAATGGCAAACAGCATCTCAGTTGTGTCCCTGACTCACCTGACTCATCTAGAACAAGTAGGTACTGACAACAAGTCTTTTTTTTTTTTTTTTTTTTTTTAAAAGCCCTGCAATTAGGCATCTGGCAAAACAGACCCCATAATCCTCCACACAGAGCCACTTTTACACACACACATTCATTTCATTGTCACTTCAGCTGCTGACACTGTTTTGGTGTCCCAGAGACTTAGTATGTGAGCCAGTAGTGTGATGACGAGGCACCTTCATGCAGTCAAAGCAGCAAAAACAAAACAAAAGGAGAAAAAAAAAAAAGTATATATGTCTGTATGCCTGATCGGATGCTTGCATTATACAGCATTACACCGTACTCCACGTGCCTCTCCAGACTTGGCAGATGGGCATAGGTAGAAGTGCTCATGTCTGCTCAGATGAAGTATTTCAGACATGTTGGGAGCAGCATAATATTCAGTAATCATATCCAGCCTGCAGGATTGAGGGAGGCACAAAAGGATGTTCACGTTTCCTCAGAAACAATATCCACATTTGAATTCTGCCTTGTTGTTACATTTGCAAACTCAGAAGTCTTAATTTGCGACCGTGGACTATTGAACAAGTGACGTGCGGTGTACAAAGTATTATAATGACTCCTTTTTTTGGCGTAATGGATGATAACGTAAATTAGCCCAGGCCCGACATGTTTGCACAGCATATAATTGGAATTATCCTAACAAATGTGTACTTTACATGTAAAAACACAGTGGTAATTATTTTTGCTGGATTTGGAAGCACCTCATCGTCTCACAAAGAATTTTTTGAAAGGATGCAACAATGGAGGAATCCAATTTTTGCTCTTCCTCGGCCATTTCCAATTTTCCTCACTCCCTGTCTCTCCCTCCCTCATTCCTGGGCTGTTATGATATGCGGCCATGTTGTACAGTCACTGGAAATGACTGATGATCTCTCCGAATGAGTAATACAATCAGAGCCATGGGGCCATCAGAGTGGGGAGAGCGAGAGGAGGAATAGATCTGCCGAAGATATGGGACTGAATCTGAGTATCTTAATTTAGTGGGCCATAATTAAAAATCTGTTTGCCAGTTTTTCCTCTCTCTCTGCTCCGCAGTCCCACCTCCCCTTGACAATTAAAGATTTAATCACCATCTGCAAAAAGGGGCTGGGAAAAGATGTCTGACCCAAAACTCAAAATGCAAGATGATGCTGTTGAGGGACAACATTTGGAGAACTTGGACACTGTTTATTTGCTGTCCATTTTCATCCAAATATGAATCTATTTAGAGACATAATTACTGATATAATGAGCCATTGGAAGCAGACACTTATGACAGTGTTCGCTTTTTGATTTTAATTTTGTTACTTTCCAAAACATAAGAAGCACATCTGAGCTTTTAGTGAACCGTTCTGGAAAACAGAAGCATAAATACCTTGTTGCACAAAATCAGGAAGAAACCTGGGGTCGCTGCTTTTATATTTCAGAGTAAAAAAAGCATAAAGTGATGGCTCTATATTGTGGATATGATTAGAAAAGCCTAACTTAAACTTACATTTAAATTCCGCAGTAGCACATTTTGTCTGTCCAACAGACCAATCTGTACATAACAACTAGAATATCAAATACGCTTCTGTAGTCTGTGCTGGGAACACTGTGTTCCACATCCAGCTCCACCTCCCCACCCCCACCCTCTCTCTTTCTGAATGCATCTAGAGACTGACAGCAAACTCTGAAACATAACATCACACAAACACAGCGTTTCCTCTCTAAAATTTTCAACTCCCTGGGCGTTCATGCAAACAGTAATCATTTCTTTGGACCGCAGCCCTCCTGTAAGAAGATTTATTTTTGGACCGGCAATGTTAGTCAATCTGTTGCAATTGTGTGCACTTGTTTAAATGTGATCCACCTCCTGTGAGTGTGTACTGTATTTTGTTGTCTTCCTGATCTTTTTTAACCAGCTGTTGTGGAGGTGAAATTGTTCTTTTGGATAAACGTGTTGAATAAACTGGTAGAAATCATTTACTTGGTATTTGTACACGAAATCAAATGTCATTACCAATAATCCCTGCGCATTCATGTCTGACGTGTGGCTGCCTAGAAGTTTTACCAACACCTCCAATATGCTCCATGCATTGTGGATTTTTTTTGTTGTTGTTGTTGTTGTTGCATTGCATGACATTTTCTCGACCCTGACCCGATGGGACCACCTGCTTACAAATTGAGCACAGAATAACAAATAACACACGATGGATATTTCACATTGTTCATGCCCCATGCCCCAGACTTTTAGGTGACCACCAAAAGGCACTTCCTGTTGGCCTTGAGCTGGTACTCTCTTTTTTCTGAGAAGCCATCTCTCTATAGTTGCCCCATATGTTACTTAGCAAAACTGGCTATAGCAATAGCTATAAGTGCCAAGAGTTTTTTTAGCCTCAGTGTGCTTTTGTCTATATTTGTGTTAAGCGTTTAAGTGCTACTAGCGAGTATTAATGCCCAGACATGCTATTAAATAAAGGGTAAAGAAATCCCGAGCATGCTAAAGATTACACCGGTGAAGCATCAGCATGCTAACATTGTCAGCATAACAATGTTAGCATGACGTTAACTGACATTAACCTCAAGTGCTGTGAGCCACTCGTCTAGTTGCAGACACCACGTTTGCTGCAGCAAAACAACTTTTGAACTTGCACAGTACAAGGTCATGCATGGTTATACACTTTGCAATGAACTAGATATGCTGCTCTTCACAAAGCAGACTTGGTACTGGCACTGTGAGCCAAAATAATTCTCTCTCTTTTTTTTTTTTTTTTTTTCAAGTTAGTGGTTTAGAAAGTAAGGAAATTATAAAGGAAATAACAGTGTGTACCTGTGTATTTTGTGTAATATGAAGAAATCAATAGGGATATTTCATATTTGCTCACACCTCCTATTTTTTGTGCTTTGATTCTAGAACAAACTGAATCTCCCTGTAAAAGATGACTTTATTTCAGACTTACCACTGTCTGTAATTAAGTCACAAAGTAGAACTGTCTGGAGTTATCTGTGGGGAGAAGGTGGGCAGGGAAACTTTGAGACAGTGACATATCATGAATTACAACTCAGGCCAACTCTTATCAGGTTCAGGGACCTGTTCTAAAGGGGAGCTTTAGTTTTGTGTATCAGGCCGGTGCTTAATGGAATTGATGGCCCTGTATCAACTTTGGGCCAACAGAGGGGGGCGGATTGGAGCTCAGGTTGGACTCAGAGGGGCTGTGCCAAAAAAAAAAAAAAAAAAACAGAAACTCTCCTTAGCCACTTTGACTGAGGTTGCTGATATCAGTTCTGGAGTTAAGTACCTAAATTGTGTGGTTTATGACCATTGGACAGATAATTTCACTGGAACATTACTGTTTTGTTTGTAACATGTTGGGTGTTTGAGGATTGCTACCTTTTGAGTAGTGGCCATAATGGCCTCGGAGGAAAGATAAATGGAAAAATGAGATGATGAACAAAGAAGATCCATGTGGCCAGAGCTGCAGGGATAGACAATAAAAAGAAAGAAGGGGGCTGGGGGGTCTCTCTTCCTTTTATTTCCTTTGATTACAAACAGAAAATATATTGAACCCCACAGTAGTCTATATTAGTGAGGACTGGTATTTTGTCAGACATGCTGACCTACTGACTTCTCTTGCAGGGAACTAACAAGGCAGCATCGCTTTTAGTCCGGCGCCCAGAGCAGGAGGAGGTCGGACAGGGTAAGTAACAGTAAATTATATCCCTGATCCAGCCGGAGACAAAGGTACTTCTGATGCCTTGCATAAAACTCTCATAAATGTTTGATTTTGTTTACTGGGCAGTATAGTATGAAAAACAAGTCTCATCAAAATGACTAAGCCGTGCCTGTGCTGAGAGCTCCAGGATGGGCTTCCAGTAGCACGCTGCTGACAAGAGGAATGAGGAGCCGTCAGAAAACAATGAAGAATGATGGAAAGGTGGTTTTGCTTGAGGAACTGGGAATGTGTTAAAGACAATATGAGTCAAGAAGAAAAGTAATTGCATTCATGAAACAAACTGGTGAAGCTGTGTAGGTTTAGTTTCTGCCCTGACAGAAAACCTAGCTCCAGGTAGTCTGGGGGTAAGCATTATAGTCAATTTCTTTCTTTCTTTTATAACGTAACACCTTATTCTCTTCTCGAAGTAAGCATTATCGGCACATGTGGAATTTGGATTTGACAATATAAAAGCTTTTGCCACGAGCCATCAAATTCCTGTCATGTTAAAAAGTGTGTCAGTAACTCTGTATAGAGTCCAAGGATGCCAAGAATTCAGATCAGATTCGTCTCAGAACTAGAGCATGGATGGTTTAAAAAAACAAAACAAAACAAAAAAACCAAAACTCAAGTGCAGTTCAGTTATGGGATTTTGCAAGGCAAAAAATATTTATTTAAAGCAGAGATGGATCAATTATACATCAGAGATTAAATATTTCACTATGTCTGGAGGAGACGGGGTGGTTCATTTTGTAGTTGATCTAACCTGAAGAAAGATTCACAATCTTTTTTTCCGAAATTCATTCATTCAAAATGTGTGCCGCTGAGCGCCAACGCACAAAGCGCACAAACAAAGCACACGATTTAAAACTTAACTTCTTTGTCTGTTTAAAATGACTTGAATAGATTCGCCTGTCTGGCAGCCTGGAGATTGAAAGAGGAAGGTTCAGTAAAGTACAACATTGTCTGTAATTTCAGTGTCAGCAAAAATACAGTGAACTGTGAAATCTGAAAAGCACCTTGCCCCCCCGCCACTGAGATCCAGCAGTTCAGTTCCCCAGCAGCACTGCTTCTGGCAATGTGGTGCAGGTCCACAGTGCAGAATGTGACTCTAAATTAGAAAAAAAAAAAAAAAGATAATAAATCAATATATATATTTATATAAGCACATTAGCATTATTGAATTGAAGGCAAGTTGCTGCAATTAAGTGCGGCTCGAGTAGTGATTAGTAAGGCTAACTTTTTTATTAGCTAATAACTTGGGATAATTGCCTTGCACTAAAAAAAGAAAAGTTTATTTCTCACAACAACAGAGTGAAGCACTTGAAGTTATTGTACTTGTCACTGAAACAGCTGTTCCCACTGCTACACTGTTTATTCTGTTATAATTAGGTTGTTGTGTTTATTAACGCAACTGTACGCTTATGAAAAAATAAAAAATAAAAAACCCTGTTTGATCATGTAATGATCACAAGCGTGTTTTAGAAAGCAGAGAACTCATTTGTGTGGCATCCATTAAACCTGAGGTCTCTGTTTATATTAAGTTATACTAAGCTGTCACTTGACTGGAAGAAACCAGAAGACAGACATGAAAAAACAACCAAAGGAAATAAAAAAAGGGATGTTTTATTAGGTCAAGTATCAAACAAATAAGACAACTCAATTAAAAAAAAAAAAAAAAAATAGTTTGTACAGAGTGTGTGTATGTCTGTGCCTGCACTCTCAAGAGAAGATGTTTAATGATGACCATTTGTTGCTGCTGGCCTTAAACTCAGACTGAGCCTCTGCTGTATCCTCATGCCCATTTGTCTAACCTCTCTAAGGAGTGCCTCCATTAGCACTGTAGTGGCCTCTCAGATTATTTTCTTCCTCCTCTTCCTTGGGCCTAAGAGAAAGCGATTTAGTGGAATGTGTCAAAAATAGAACAAAACCTTTGAATAAAGCCAACGCATTAATGTAGAATCAATGAGTCAGCGTTGTTTCCTAAAATCAATTGGAAAAGTTCAACATCTTAAAAATTAAACAGTGTTAATGTGCATATACACACACTTGTAGAAATTTTGGATAAATGCTTGCAGAGTGGGGATTCATTTATTTTTTATGACAACGCTGGCTGACTTTTGTAGATGCCTTAATACCACTCAGTTGGACTTAGTGTTTGTGGTGCAGTGGACAAGTGTACTGGGCAGTAGCCAGAAATGTGGCACATGTCAAAAACCACTGACTGTACCCAATACAATAGTGTCTTTATAGCGTGTTGATGACTGATTCAAAGCCCTGATATAGTTCAGGTCTTGTGTGCATCTGTAGGGCTGGTATCGCCTTCAGACTGTACTTGCATCCAAAAAAAGACATAATATCCTGACTAGAAATCAGATTTCTTGACCATCTGGCTCACCTCTATACTCTTTATCTTACATACAGATAAAATAAACATCTGATTTATAGGAAAGAAAGAGCTGCAGTCACAACAAGACAGATTCAGTGAAAGGTGAGGAAGGGCGGACAAGTATTTTCTATTCTTCACTGGCTAGAGCTGTACTTTTAACTACATTTATCAGTGCGAGGTCACTGAAGTCTCTCTTCAAGGCAAAGACGTGTTTGGTACTGTAGTACAATATAGGTGCAAACATTGTACGTGCAATAGCTTGTTACTTTTGCCCACATTATGCCTCCTGCCATGCATCAGGTTTAATCTGTAAACTGTGGTCTTCTTTTAATCTTGCCTCGCACATCATCCACTTGATGTTATTCACACAGATTAAATGAGCCGTGCCAGCAATTCGAGCATATCGTTACCACTCATAACTTTTGGTGTTTTTTTTTTTTTTTTTTACCCATTGATGTCATCAATAAGGCAAAAATAACAGTGATAAAAACAAACTGCCCAAACTACTTGAAGCATTATAAAAAATTAAACACAAGCACTTAACCAAGCTGCGCCAGGCGAGGACATTCACAACAAGCCATTAAGCTTTCAGATTCTGCCCAACAACACTAACAAGCAGACTGGCTCCCACAGACAACATGGTCCGGCCAGCTGTGACTGTGTAGCTATGCTACTGCCTAGATAGAATTAGGCACTTTTGTGGCACATCTTTTTGATTTTGTGATTTAATGAAAGCAATCCTCCAGGAAGGAAAAATGATGAGTGTAAGATTTAAGACCAAAGTTATAATAGAGTCAATTCAAGCTTAATACACCTAACTCTAAGTGCAAAGTTGTACTGTAAAGCCTTTTACAGTAGGCAACTTTCTCCCCAGTAGAGCGTGGAGTGCTGGATATTGTCGAGTCTTCCCCTCATGACCCTCGTGGAAGGCCAAGTGAAAGACAGACAGCGTAGACTGTCAAACGGACAAGCATCGCTTTTGTTTGTGCGCCCTGAGGCATGACTGCTAGGCCTGAGTTGAGTGTGTCATGCTCAGATTCCAATGAAATTGCGAATAGTACATGGGTTACTGTAGGAGGTACCTTGTGCCTGTGTGTGGTATAGTAAAGTGCTGATTTGAGAACTATGTCATCAGTGCATTATAGCAGCCAAACAAAATAAAAAACTTTCATACAACAATTATAATATGTAACTTTTCCACGTAGAAATGTTCAGATATGACAAAAACTTTTTTGAGTTGTGTGCTTTGTATTATCCCAAGTGTCTCCAGCATTTGTCAAACACAGAGAAATCTGTGATTTTAATCCATTTGTTTCATTTGGTCGCCTCTCAATGGTGCTATGTCCCCTATGTCCATGCATCAGCAATATAGTTTCCTGCCAGAGGCTCAAGTTTGACTTTTTATCCAGTTTTAAGACACATATTTAGGATACTCTTTTTACCCCTCACTAGTTTTGACTGTCTAATTTGACCTTTTGACCTTTTGCTATTGCTTTGATTGAGAGACCCTGCAGCAGCAGATGTTACTGTGCATTTAATGGTCCACAACATTCGAATAGCTGTCTTGCTATGCTAGTGGCTTGGCTCGAGGGGCCGCAACTGACCGTAGGTTGGTCCTTCGCTTTAGTCCGGACTCCAGGCTCCTACTACAACAACTATTTGAGGATGAATCTTACTGACTTTAGTGATCCAAGTGACTTTTCGTCATGTGCCACTAGTGTTTATTCATCTTGTCAACTTGTGGATTGATTTCCAATACACTTGGTAGATACATTGACTGCCACAGGATGAAATGTAATGACTCTTCTCTCTCACCATAGAGAAATCCTGACCTGTTTGCTTGCCTCATGCCTTCAGTGATGGGGTCAGTGTGCCAAACTGGATTCTGGGATTTTTATAGGTTGCCTTTTCAACTTCTTTACAGTGACTTTTTGACCTGATTATATAAGTCAAACAGGAGACACTCAAGTGGCCTAACCTCACAGTAGTGGGTGCTCTGTCAAACACAACAACAGCACCACAGGGTTTGTCCTGCCATCTTAGAGCAGAGGTGTTGGCAGATACACTGTTGTTGTATTGTGTTGGGTTTTTTTTTTTTTTTTTGCTCATGACTACCATCTCATTTCTTGTTTCAGGCAAACAGTTGAACTTGACAGCGTGGGCGCATGAAGCAAAAAAAAAAAAGATATCTATGAGGGTTTGGATGGGGATATTGTCAATCACAGAGAGCAAAAAAAAAAGTATGGGATGTTGTTTGTTTGTACGGTGCACATTTTCATGTTTGTGCTTGTGTGTCTGGATATATACACAGTATGCATAGGGTGTATACTGTTCATGTCTTTGCTTGTGTATGTCAATATGTACAAGTCAAAAGATTTTGTGGCTACTGTTTAGTTGTGATCTTCCTCAGTGCAGTATTTACTTTTTCAGAGTAAAACATTTATATGAAGCCAGAGAGGAGGAGGAGCAGAGAGGGAGAGCCTGGGCATCCTGACCTGCAATGAACCTCCCGTTGAGCTTTCATTTCATGGTTAAATGTGAAGTTAATGGCTGGTTTACATGGTGGTGGTTTCAGTGTCTCTCACTCTCCGGCTTAAAAAAAAAAAAAAAAAAAAAGAACACCGCCTTCTCCAAGCAGCAGAGCAAACAACAGACTTCTTGTTTTGAGGTGAGGTTTAGTACACTCACTAGAAAATGAGCAAACGACAGAAACTCAAAATAAGCTTTGTATTTAATGAAAGAGAAATGATGCGTGCCAGGAAGCAATACCGTGATCAAGACGCACCCTGTTTGTACGTCTGGCAACCTCAGTGCCGTGTAAACACCAGCAATCTTTAATCTAACTATGGATTTTATAGATCACGTTTAATTGCAAAGGAGGAAGCGCTGAAATGACTAATTTCGCTATGTGAAAGGAGAAACACAGTAAACGAGTACACAGAGATGATGTAAGAGGACATGCTGAAAGTGATCAGAGCCTTCGAGAAGCTTAGAGAAAACACAGCTGAACTTTAGGGAGAATTTTTAAACCGTACTTCAAAAACATGGTCTTTGAAGTACAATGAATAAAATATCCATGATCCATAGTTTGTAGAGTTTACAGGTGTGCGTGAGCATGTAAGTGAGAGCCTGACCTGTACCTCCTTCTTTACCTTGACATTTTATGAAATATGATTAGATGATTAATACACTCTTATAGTATGTCTGCTCCATAAAACGCTACAGCCTAGCTTGACAGAAAGACTGAAAATACAGGAAAACAACCAGCCTTTCAGAGGGTGACAAAAACCTTCTGCCAGCTCCTCTCAAGCTCACTAATTAACACTGTATCTCGTTTGTTAAGCCAAAGTGTACCAGCGACACTTTTACAGCTATTTTACTGCTCCTAGTACTATCCTGCTATACTGCTCCTAATTCAATTGGCTGCTGTCTGTAAGCTTCCAAACACATCTGAGAACGGCACCCATGTAGATGTAGATGTAATCGAAACATGAGCATGACAGCAAACATATTTCAGATATCCCATATGCATTTTCTACACTCAAACCAATGCTTTATAGGTTACTGCCATCATTTATCAGATATCATGAAATGCATATGTCAAATGAATCAGGTGCGCACAGCCTCTAACAATGCAAATATAATTTGACATTCAGCGTTGGACACGGCAGCAGCTTTTGACATTCATTCCGCTCATTTTGCTCTGTTCACTTTTGAGATAGTCAGTAAGATGCGTTCCCTTCCTTGGACCCGTTGCCCCTCCCTTGCGGTATCTGGCCATTTGTATTTGAGATGCAGAAATGCAGATCGAAAACCTAGCAGCCGACTCCAAGTGTTGGTGGAGTTTCAGGTGCAACTACTGACAAGGAATGAGAGAGCGAAAACGCAGATGGTGCCTATGTTTCTGCTGCATTTATTTTGAAAAAAAAAAACAAAAAACAAAAACAATATTATAGAAATGCAATCCTAAATCACTGGAGTGCCTGAGTCGGGCCGACTTGTTCTATCAAATTGAAACTCTGAACTTGACCAAAATGCTTTATTTCAGTCATAACTTCTTCAGAAAGATAAATACACACGTTTCTTGAAATAAGTGAATGTAATATTTTATATATACTATAATAGACAACCCCATCGTATCTCATAGTGTATATCTAGGTCTTCACAGAATAAGCTGTGGCAGCACACCACCAAAAAACACAAGTGGTTTATAAAAGCCAATAAGCCATTCCTCTTTTCAATGTGTGATTTGTGGCAATAACACAAACTGCAGCCAACTACCAGCACATGGCACTCCAGCGTCTCATAATAATAAACCATCTGCTGTACCTGTTAGTCAATATCAACTCATCTTTGCCTTTTCCCAAAATGGCAACTCAGAACAAATTTTGTTCCATCCTAACTTTACAGGTCAAACTGACGAAATCAGGGACAAATATGCACAGGAGCAGCATCTCGTGTCATACTCGGAACTTCAGACACTCCCCCTTTCGCAGGTTTTCACTTTGTTTCATCCTTTACCAGCTAGCTTGCCAGGCTAATGCAACACATCGCTCCGTGGTCTGACCCTAAGCTCAGACCTGATCCTTGTGTGGACATGAAGAAATCTATGGTCGGAAATGGCCCACTTGCATCACATTGCTCTTCGTTTATACGTCCGCCAACGGTGGGGGGAATACTTTGGTAAGCGCTTTAAACTCCCCCACTGTGAGTCTTCTAATCACTCACCACATACTGTACCTAGGTGGAGGGGATGTGTCAGCTTTTTAAAAGTAACCCAACAGATTTATTCTAACGATTTTCATCATTGTGATGAGGGCAGCGGTTTTGCATGGCAATGAGCAGTGAGATTGCAGTAAGTACACGGTTTGGAGCAGGACTTGCTACTTTGGATACCTCTGATTTAGGGAAGTGGAATTGTGGAGTTCTGCGTCTGAGAAGTACACCAGACAATAGTAGTGGGGGAAAAAAAAACAATGCGATAAGGGCATGAACAGAAAGCCAGGGACAAGAAAAAGGTTAATATGACAAATAATTGGGGAGAGGAACAAGCTACAGGCAGTGTATTGCAATGAATCAGTGGTGGATGTGGAGACGGTTGGTTAGATTAAAGGTGGTATGAGGTATCCTCAATTGGCTGCCAAATATCCACTGCTAAATCTAAGAGGACAGTCAGTATCTGGACCAAATTATTTCAACAAGGACGCTGACATCTAACGTACCTACAGTTCCATTTCTTTCCCAACACGAGGAGAGCACTCCCCAGAATATGAGAGGACAGGATCCTGAATTAGATATGGAGAATTAATAATTGATGGTGCCACAGTCGCACACATGCCCAACACATGCACTCACACACACACACACACACACACTCGCGTACAGTATATGAGCAAGAGAATCTGCATCCAAAAGGTCAAGAGGGAGTTAAGGTTTTCTCCTTGTCAGTTGTTACATATGGTCAAATTAAATATGGAGCTTCCCAGAGGGAGAGGGCTCGATATTTTTGGCTTACTGCAGCAGGGGACTGAATTGGCCACTCTACAAGAAATGATGTAAGCACTGGGAAATAGCCCGTCTGCATGATGACTAATGATAAAGAGACGCACACATAAAATCAATCAGAAGATTTGAATTTGCCAATACACGCTACATTAGAGAGCAGAAAATAAAATAACGCGTGAAAAGGTCAAATATGTTTTAAATATGGAGCCACGGAGCAGGCCGTTCCTGCATATGACGAATGCCACTCCAAGGCCTCAGGTTTATCCGTCACCCAGATCGTAAATCCCTCCACCTAGGTCGGCGTGTGTTTGGCGCGGCCGTGATTTAGGTGGCCGCGGTTTTCCCGGCTCTGAGTGGAATAACGTGCCTTAAAGAGCTTTAGGTATACTAAAGAAATCCAGAGAGCGGGAGAAGCCCCTGCCTCTCATCCTTGTCATCTCGGGCCGGGACGAGGTGTGACTGATTGCGTGGACTTGATCGACTACTTTGCATGACGTACAATCAGATAAAATGGCCATCACTTGAGCTCTATCACGCCATAAATCACCACTGAGATATGGAGGAATATGTATTCTCTTTGTCCATAAATCATGGTTATCCCTCATCTAAGAGTCAATTATCTAAAGCGCAACAAATGGCTCAGCAATAACCTTGAAGATCGTGGGATACATGCGAGGAGCCAAGCTCGCGGGGTTGTTGAATCCTTGTCTATTTTGTAACCACTGGCCACAACTGTGTAATATTTAAAAGTTGTACAAAGATGGATTTATGGAGACTGGAAAACGTTTTGAGAAGGTTTTATTTGATATGACCTATCAGGGTCTGATGTTTTATCGACTGTACGTTTGCCTGGGTGAGAAATTTATGTCAGTTTTGATGAGTAAATGGATACTATTTCATCCTAAAGCTCTTGTAATGATGGCACAGTGTTTTATTTTCTCAGCGGGGACTTTGTAGAGGAACAACTCACATTACATGAAGGCATCCAGTGATCAGAAGCCACCCTCGGCTGTTGTAATCCCGATCTGTACTTCAAAGACGAACACGTCTTGTTTTTGTAATTCCGCTTCATCTTTTGTTAGTGCAGTACAGAAAAGAAGCAAGGCGCATCCCAGTATATGTTTTATTTCTGTGTCGTAGTGATTCTTATAATTGCAAACATATAAAAGGGGTCACAGGAAAAGAGGCTGCCTTTGTTCTGTTACAACACATTTGATTCATTTGAATGTCCCAGCATATGTATGTTACAGTACAAGCCCGCTGACAGTCCCCGGCAATAATTGGGTGCTTCAGGCTTAGTAACTTCTCACAAGCAGAGATCCAACGTAACAAGCTGTGATGCAAAAAAAAAAAAAAAAACACACACAAATAAAGTCAACAGGGATGGCAGGAGTTGCCCCCACACACAATTATGGTGCCCTAGCCATAAATATTTAGTCCCCTGAAGAGTGTTCATTACAAAGACAAGCTTTCAGATCTCTGTGTATCCAGTTAGTTTATTTGATATTTAAATTGTTTTTGGTTTTTTTTTGTTTTTTTTTTTGTTTCAACTTTGCATAAGTGTTTGCTTCACAGGGCATCTTTAGGAGTTGCAGATACAGCCTGTGGGCAGAAACGGATTAAAGAAAAAAAAAAAAGAAAAAAGGAACGACTCATGACTTTAAATGAATGTTGTGGGTTACACCTGCAAAGGCACATACTGCAGCATTCAGCACATGTTCCCAGTGCCATCATGTTCAGAGATTATCAGCCAACAGCTTTTGAGCTCATAGTAGCTTCTACATTCAAGACCAACATTTAAACATTTGAACACGGGTAAAGGTTGGAGAGAGGATGATGATAGCTCAAATGGCTTTAAAGATTTTCAGCGCAAACACCCAAAAACTGTGGTGGAGGATTGTTTAGGTTTAACAATAAAGACTACTGCAGGTCAGTAGAAGATTTTGGAGTATGTCACCTCTGGAAAAACCTTTATTCCTCTCTCTAAAACCTGTCTAAGTGGTTTAGGAGACTGCCTGCACTCTTCCTTACACGGTGTGAAATCTCTGTGTCTTTCATTCGCTTTTCCTTTTACTCCTTCCTCCACTCTCTCCTGCTCTCTGTCTCCCTGCGCCCATTTCCACATTTCTCTAACTGTTCCACTGCTTCTGGTAAATGAAACCTCTGCAGAGGAAATTCTCAGCTCTTTCCAAGACAGGTTTACTCTCCAGATAAAATCTTACTGCCCATTCCTGGGTGCTGACCTCCTCTTTGCCATAAGGGGTGTTTATCAGTGATTGCAGGGGCACCGATTCGTCGCTGAGGTCGCTCTTTTCCCGTCTCCGCCTCGTGTCCATTTACTCTCCATCCACTGCAAATTGGAAAGACATTTCTGCAGTCCACTTCTTGTAGTCAACGGCCAATTGAAGCCAGCGACCCGCTAATCAATTAGGGAAACCCTGCAATTGCTAGTGTTCCTCCAGATGTTTTACTCAGTATTGAGTGACTGCGGATACGCGTGAGTATGATGCAAGGAAATTACACACCCAGGCAGATGTGCAGAGCAACAAGACAAGTAAGAGTGTGAAGTGGGCTGGTGAGCGGGTTGCAGATGAATGGCGGCCAGCTTGAGAGGAGAGTGAGAGAAGGTGGGAAGAAGAACAGAGAAACAGAAGAGTAGATGCGTTGCGCATCAGTGAGGTGAGAAATTGCAAAGCTGCACAGATGGCGCACTCTCACCTTCATCAGTTTTATTTGCCCTGACACCGATGCCACATGACTTGACCCACTGAATGCATCCTTCATGTGTGTGTCTATCAGGTGGTTAATATTTTGCATTTCCTGCTGTAAACACCCAAAGTCTTTCCAGTGTAAAATCCTCTGCTGCACAGGGAGCGATCTTTGGAATAATGGCAAATTAAATAAGTGGTTTGATGAGTGACAAAAATAGTGGGACATGTTATACGCTTGTTTGGTTCTATCGATTTGAAAATTTTTAATTGGAGTCATTCTCTTTATAAAAGTCACCTGCATTATATATTTCCACTCAAAACAAAATGTTACGTTTTTGCAAGCGGCCATCAAAGTTTGCAGTGATGTCATGCGACACAGGTATTCAAGTAAAAGAAAATAAAATGACTAATATGGAGAAAATGAATATTATCTACAGAGAAAACAACAATAAATAGACCAAAAAAATTAAAACCACCATCAAACTAGCTACTTAACCAACTAGATAACTAACAAAATAAATAAATTAAATACACTGACAGTTGATGACCAAACCCAGATCATTTGCTTTATTACTTAACAATAAATCCACTTGTATGATGTGTGCTGTAGTTTTTATCATCCTCAAAATGGCGGAACGACGCCGGCACGATGCGCGGCATTAGACACCAGGTGCAATTATTGATGACGAGAACGCGCCGCTGCGCTTTTGTAAGTTAAACCACGGGACAATGAACCAGCAGAATCATACAGTCAAAGTCATCGGGAGCGGTAGCTGGCGTTAAGTGTTAATTATGATATTAGCTACCTCTAGCTCCATCAGGGAGTCGGTTGGCTTAGCTCTAGCTACACCCATACCGGACCCCGGCCTGAGTAAACACGGACGACAACAGTTTGGGCAACTACTGAAGTTTGGGCAAAGCTTGCAGAGCTTTGACTAAAATTTGAATTTGGTTTTCACTTGTTATCAAATCATCCGTTTGACCTTTTTCTGAGTAGGAAGTCTGTGCGTAAGGTTGATGGATTTTATTTTTCCCATTCGTGCCAGGGTTTTAAGTTGTGTTGTGTTCATGGTCTTATTGGGCTTTATTAAGTATCTGGATGAAGTAATGGCTCTAGACTATTTGTGTAGGTATTGGAGGTTTAGGAGTCATGTATTTGACGCATGCGTTGATGTGCTTTGATATGTCTGTTAGCAGCAAGTGTGTGGTTTCAATAGCTGCTGTTAATCTGAATCTTTGCTGATGCACATGTGTGTGTATTCACGTTAGACGCCTTATTTTGGAGCCCGTAATTTTAATGAATAAATGTTTGTGAAGCTATTTTCCGCAATTATCTGCATCAATCATTTAAATTAGGCCTGCAACAAACAAACAAACCAACCAATCAGATGTGGTATTTTGATCTAAATGCAAAGATTGAGTCTATAATGATATATGACTCGGGGCAAATATTGTTATTTGAGAAGCCGGGGCTGGAGGGAGACTTCAAATGTTTAATAGCTTTTCTTTAAAGATGACTGAAGTGATTATGCAACGATCAAAATAGTTGGAAACTATTAATAGACTCGTTTCCAATGAAAACTCTTGATTGGATTAAAATGAGGACATCACGACAACCTTGCATTTTGATTATATAGGCAACATAATATATATCAGTCAATCAGTCTTTAAGCACGCACAGATCAACCCCAATTTACACAAAGTAATAAAAGCAGCACAACAATGACGGGAACTTGGGAAATGCTATCGTTGATTTCATGAATTTGGATTTTCACATGAGAAGTTATACAGAAAAAAAAAATTCAATCACTGGAAGAAACAGTAATAGGGTTTGTGTTAAGATTAGGTGCATGATAACCGATTTATGATTGTGACATCTCAGTGAAATTATAACAGTTCAATTTAATAATCCATAAAATTGGATGATGGTAATCCAATAATATGGGCTGTTTGTCAGGGTTTATCTTCAGTACAAATTCAAAGGAGTCTTTAACTTCCTGACTTTAGGTAAAATCCAGAGATTTTAACAAACGAATACCACATTAAAAACTCCCTGCTGCCCAAACACACACATCTTACACTATCTACAATGTATGTACGATGCAGAGGAAGCCAGAGATTGGCCCATCTCGCCCTCTCTCTTCATTCTGTCTTTTTTCTAGGAGGAGAACAGATGCGTAGGCAGCACTAAAGCAGCAGCTGATTGTGTTTGTGATGTTTATCGCTCCCCGAGCTGCCAAAGATTTACAGTAAATATCTCTTTTATGGCTCACACTGGGCCCTGCATTTACACCGGTGCACCGGTTCCCCTTCTATATACCTCTGGCCACCCACCGTCGACTCGAGGCCCATAACCACATCCCCTGCCATGGGAGGTGCTGACTTTAAACAAGGCCTCCTGCATGTGTGTCATTAATTGCCGGATCTCGCAATGACTTGTAAAATCCTGTTCAAAGTAAATGCACCCACCAGTAAATAAAGCAGCCTTTTATTAGTTTTTGTTCCTCGCAAACAAACTTTGAGGTAGAAATCAGGGTGAAAGTGTTAAATTAAGGATGATCCGTGAAACAAAAGGGAACCATCGCCTCTGTTGTTGCCAACATTCATCCACTTCCATCAACAATGGCATGCATTTGAAATGGTGTTATTTGTATTCAGGGAAGGACTGAACTTTAACCACAATTTGCACATATAAATGAAATCCTGCTTTCAGTCGTTGTTTTTTTTTTTTTTTTTTTTTTTTTCACACAGAGGACTAAGGAACATAAGCTTGTATGGGTAGGCGTGCGTGTGTGTGTGTGTGTGTGTAAGGGCAAGTGATCTCATTTGGACTACAAGTGTTTGTAATTTTTTAAAATTCCTTATTAGAATGTGGCCGTTTATACTCTGATTAGTTGTATTTATGTGTGAAATCACGTATGTTTTGTAAGTCAACACAGACAATGCAGTGTGGTGCACTTTGACAGTGCTACAAGATTGAGTTATGTGCATGCTTTGCATTGCATTGAAATCCTTTGTCTCTAAAATGTGAATAGACATCTGAGTGCCAGCCACGATGTCTAATAAAGCTATTTGGGAAAGAGGAGCGGTCGAGGACTATGCGGTGGAATCAAGATCCTCAGCTTCCTCTTGGCATCTGGTGAAGATAGATTTCTTTTCCCAGATCACGCATGTTTTCATTTCATGCTTGTGGCCACACTTCCATTTCACTATTACACTCCAAGCCAGTCAGCTATCATACCTCGCGGAGCACAGGCGGATGAGTTGGGGAGGTGGTGGCGGCGGCGGTGCGCGGTAGTTGTTCACATAAAGGTGAATGATAAGGAAACTATCCGTCCCGAGTGGAAGAGAAATGGTCGGATTTGTTGATGGAGAAAAGGATGGAAGGTGATGGAGGGGTGATGGAGGGATGAAGTGATAAAAGAATGTGAGTTGGAAGACAGGAGGGATGTGATGGAACAGCGGCCTCCTTGGAGTGCGGGTCAACTGCTGAACTCTAAAAGCACCCATTTGATCATGACATGTCAAGGATGTGAGTCTAGAGAGCACAGGGGGAAAGAGAGCCGGGGAGAAAGATGGCACAACAGTCAGAAAAAATGCTCATCGTTTGGCACCAGATTGAGTGATCCATTTCAGGAACTGGTGAGCACACATATGAGTGTGTCTGTGTGTGTTTGTTACCTCCATTTCATGCACTGTCTCGCACCCATCACCCCTTATGGGTAGGTGGTGTATTGCTTAGCCCGCGGATTTGACGGACGGCGCATCAGTGAGCCGCATCGATCTGAAGGGGCTTGGTGGGAGGAGGATGGAGGAGAGCTTGGGGTGGGGTGGGGAGCTGGAGTTTGGTTGTCACAGACAGAGAGATGGAGGATAGTATCAGGCATGCAATCTCACAGCCAGGGACCCTGGCGTGGAGGGATAGGTTGGAGCCATCCATCTCTCTGCATTACCCTTAGCCGCAAGGACATTAAGCCAGAGGGATAAGGGTCTGTCTGGGGGTGTTTAGAGCTACGCATGGTTATCTCTCTGCGGGGACCACAAGGCTAGAAGCCAGTGTTACACCCAACCAGATGGGCACTTACTCTGCTTTGAAGTCTGTCAAAGTATAGGAGGCAGAGAGGGGAAGTGTATGGTTACAAGGCTTTTTATATACGCCATTCTCAGTTTCTGTGCATTGTCTTGTCACATACACTGAAAGAAACTCAAGTGTATGCTGTCGTGTTTTAAGGAGTCCTACTTAACAGAAAGTATAACAGGTCATTGAACTATTCAGCTAGGGTCACATGAATTCCAACATGTATAACACATTTTATCTTCTTTTCTTCTTATGACTTTAGAGGAAAAATGAGTGGTGGTGGATTAGCTTCTTTAAATCCATGATATAATGCCTTACATCCACTGCAGAGTGGTTACTGCTTGATCAGATGGCCAAGACAGACAATAGTCAAAATGAAAAGTTGATTTGATGAATGAAAAAAAAAAAGCTTTACTTTGAAGTCATACCACACAACAAATCCAAAATAAATATAAAACACAAGTTCAGTCTTTGAATTGGGTTTAAGTTGTATGCCATTGTTTCTGCTTTGTCCTTAATCAAATGTAACCTGCTCTAAAAGCCCCATAATGTAGAGTTTAAAACAGTCTTAAAAGCAAGGTCCCATGAGTTCTCGTGGTTTGACTTTGACTTGAACAGCCTTGAAACTAATGAGTGCTTTTCACTACTTTATCCTACAACTGAAGAGCGCGATGAATGGAGTTTACCAGTTCAGGGGACTTACAGTTCGTTCACCATTGAGCTCGAGCCTGCATGTAGCAGTACAGTCATATGACCTCTATTCTACAACTCCAATCTGCAGTTTCAAAGTTGGAAAAAAAAACAAAACAGTTGTAGACACACAGCTTATCCCTGCAGACATAAAAACTGTGTGGACAAATGAGTAAGAGACTAAGACTGTGTGGTGTCCCTGTCACAAATGAGTCTGAGGCCAGTCTGGCGTGATAACAGAGCGATAAAAAGGAGGGCTGATGGGGCCTTTGAAGACCGTCTAAATGAGACGGGGACACAAGTGGGATATGCAGAGTGTTTTTCACTCTGAAAGCCTGTCTGGCGGCCCTCGCCGCCTGGCTGGACACTCCCTTGGTGCAATAGTGTGGGACTCCTCCGATCAATATTTCATGCTATCAGGCTCGGTCATTACTGATTAGCAGGCACGCACACACATACACACACACACACACGCACATATACGGCTACCGGCAAACACATCTACAGAGGCTTGTGCATCCAACAAGAAAGGTGAGCAGAAATTAGAGCCTTTGATAATGACTGTAAACTAAATCACTGCCGCAGTCAGCCGCGCATTGCCGTTTCTTAAACTTCTGAAAACATCAACAAAGCTCCCAAAGTCACTGCTTACAGAGGATGCTCCTTAATAACCGACAGATGTTGATTCGATGTTAATTGTGATGATAAAAGTTACAATGGGACAGAGGCAGCAGATGACCCTTTTTATTTAGCTAACAATAAAAATGTCAGCAGCATCATGTGGTTTGGTTGGGTTGCTGGGGTGTACTGTTAAGTAAAACATAATGTTGTGAGCAGATTGGATTTCTTTTAAAGGCCCAGCTGGTAACAAATGGGTTCAGGAGACTGTTTCGTGGGAAACATCAGCCTCCTTTTTACAAGTTGTTGCCTGTCATGTTTGCTTCGCAAAGTTTCATATGTATCGCAGAGACAGTTCTCCCAAATCCAAAGATAAATAATTTCACATGACTGGATGTTGAGATTTCGCATTTTTGGCTGTTTTGACAGTGACACAGTGGCTCACCGAGCAGTTTCAAAACACCTGTCTCATGGTTTTGGTCCGACTTACCTCTCTTTCCCCTCTTCCTATCTGTCTTTCTGATATACACACACGCACACAGTAGTCTCCACATTCATTCACATACGCAGGCTACATGCACACACTGTGAGACCAATGAGTGGAACAGCAGCCCATCCATTTCATTTCATGGGGAATTCTGCTGGCTGTGAAGGCGGCGTGTGTTTGTGCTTGTAAGTACTTTATGTGCAATTTTGTGTGTTTTTTTTTTTTTGTCCTTCCAGCAAGTGTGCGCGTGTGCCTGCTGGGTGTATTTACTTATGTCACACTGTCTCAGTGTGCATATGTACACACAGCTGCCTCTGTAACACAGCTCAGCTCTGTATGATCCAAAGGGAGCTTCAGAGCTTTGATATGCTTTCATAGCAACACAAGGTGGTAGCAAGGGTTGTCAAGAGACCCCAACAAAGCTAGCACCAGACCTTCGTGGTGGGTGGATGTCCTGTTGGAATAGAGCAGACAGCCACAGCTGAAACCAGCACCATCCTTAAAAACTATGCCTTTGTGTTTGTACGTGTGCATATTCATGCACGAGTTCCACTGTTTGCTCTCACAGCAGCAAGGATCTTTGCCATGTCAATAACAATGAGAGCAGCCAAGATTTTAATGGGAATATAATCTCCTGCTTATTTGGTCTTTCTTTGGCACTCGGTGTATTTAGCTTGCCTGCTGTGATTCAGTGCGGAGAGAAGCGCGAGATGGAAGCTGAATTTGATCGACCGAAGGAAGGCTTGTTCGTAAGGATAAAAGAAGGGCGCAGATGAAGGAGAAAGGGAATATGGATAATACGGAAGACAGGGAAGGAATCGACATAGGAGGAGGCAAGGATATAAAATATGTAACCAATGAGCTGGGGTGGGAAAAAAAAGGTCCTTCAGTTCATCTCTGGCTTTCTTGACATCGTATCTCATACCATGCCAGCCCTTCCACCCTTCCCTCTTCACTAATGATTTTATTATGGCATCACACCCTTTCCGTTCAAGCACTTACATGACACACACACCCACACTGGCAACTAGAACCAATGATCCTTTCCTTGGCCTCTGCGGGACCAAAGACCTCTCAGCCAGGAGATAACGAGTTCCCCCAGAAGAGTGCGCGAGACAGGCTAGAAGTGAGATACAGAGAGATGAGGCCACTGATAGGAGGGAGAGAAATAACACTCAGCAGTGCATGACCCCCCCAATCTTCCAGTGACTAATAATGTTGTCCTTAAGGTGGCAAGGGGTATTCTTCCCTTAGTTTGTCTTCCTCCCTTTCTACCACTGCCCAAGGATACAACCAGCTGTCCATGGCCAGTATGTGTGTGTTTGTGTGTGGCGGTAATTGTTCCCATTGCGGCAGTCTTGTTGTGGTTTGCTTAAAATGAAATAAATAAGTACAATAAAAAATAGATTTAAAAAAAATAAATAAATAAAAAATACACATTTTAACAAATATCAGGAGCTGTTTCACTACAATGATACAGCTGTTGAGGGGTAAATCTGATGTATTCAGTTTTTGTATAATGCCAAATCATAACATACATCAAGGCAATTTGTATAGCAACTCTATAACACACCAACCAATACAGAATAGAATACAAATACAAAAATAGAAGCTATACAGTGCCAGGTGGTTATATGGTGGTTATATATATATATATATATATATATATATATAATTATCTATAGTATTAATATATAAGATAACATTTCAATTAATTGTTCTACCCTACCTATAAGACGGCTGAAAAACACTCTTATCGGCCTTACGCAGCAATGAACCTCTACTAGTCTATGTTGTATTTCTTCAGCAGTGGACTCTAGCACATAAAAAGTATGCTTCAGCTCTGACACGTCTTATAAAATCTGAAGTAATCAATAATGTCACCTCCGTGTATATACTGCAAAATCACTTTGGGTGCCTGAAGTGTCATCCTCAACTCTGATAGCTGACTGAGCCGCGGTGATGGTGTTGATTGAGACTCCCCGGAGGCACAGGAAGGAATATAAAACTTATCTCTCTGTGTAGTTATTCTCTCATCATCTGACATCAAACTATTAGAAGACATAAACTAGTCCTGCTGAAGTGATACAGAGAACAATGGCAGATATTGGAGACATAATGGTTATATCGTCCCTTCTTTTAAGAGCAGTCTTTGTTGACACCTGATCTCCTGGCAGCTGCAGTATGAGAGCTCTGCATACAGACAAGACGGGAACAGAAATGGGGTGAAACTGTAATTTTCCACTCGCGGCAGAGACTGGATGTTTCAGATATGTTCCATTACAACTTTTAACATTAATATGTTAGGTCGTATAATATTGTTGAACAGAATTAGACAAGATCCAGCCTGCTGTGAGGGGCCACATGTAGGAACAGATGTGGGAATAAACAGCTTTTAGGTGTTTAAAATTGTAAATGTTCATGCTGTGCTTCAGAACCATATTAAATCACAGGCAGGCAATAAGTTAGAACTTTTGAAATAATTCTCTTTGATTACACAGTTAGGAGCAAAACCTTGATTGGGGGCACAACATCCTATAATTCTCTCCTTTCAAGATCTGCTGTACTTAAGGGGTAAATGGGCATGTCTATAATTAGTCCTTGGAGGCAAATAAGCTTAGTAACTTGTCAATATTGCACCGATATTAATCTTCTTCCCTTGTCCTTTAGTGTGATTTTACATTCTTCCTGCTATTGTTCGAGTCTCGGTTACACACTTCTTCAAGACGTCATACTCCACATCACCATCCTGCTCTCTGTTTTCATAGGGTCATGCCTTGGGCAGTGCCCTCAAGAACACAGTTTCCCTTTGTCTTTGTTAAGATGTTTTTTTTTTTTTTTTTCTGCTCTAAAATTATCTGAACCTCTGAGACAGCAGGTCCAAGGGAAATCACATTCTGTGGATTAGTTTCATATCTCCCCCATTCCTGAGGCAATAAAAATTACATAGATCAGCCAGATGGTAGCACTTGAAGAAAAAAATGTCTAAAAACCTAGACAAGGTGACCATTTTTATTGCACTAATACAGCCTATCATCGGTATTGGCTAACATTCAGTGTCGCTCTTAAGCTTTGGAGGGTTGTTGAGAAATTCAGGGTCAAAGTCACAGATGCCTGGAGGCACGAATCCACTCCTCTGCCAATTTATAGTGTTTCCGATAGCGGTCTCAACTTTTAACTTCTAATGGAGCTCAGAGAGACTGTGAAAATATCAGAAATTTCCTGACGGCATCAGGCACTTCATTGTTGGTTGTAGAATTGTAGGGTTTATTATTATTTTAGGTTGTGTCAAATACTGTTGGAGACAGGTCATGTATGGAGAAACTGTAAGGGGACAGCAGGGGATCAGGGGGCAACTTTGATTTAGTTGACCTAAATGGACTTGACATGATGACCTCTTGACACATTTAATGAAATTCTTGATCGTGCCAATATTTCAACACCTACCTTCCCGGGCTTGAAGAAGAGCTGCTTGAGCATTTTGAGCGTGATATTTGTAAGTTTCATCGCAAACGTTCACGTTAACGGCAGTGTACTGACCGAATATGTGGCAAGTTTAGCATCAAAGTTCAAGTGACTCTTGTTTCTATGGCTTTTTCTTCTTCTGAAGTCAGCACCAGCTAACCAGCTAGCTCCAATCTGCCCCGAAGACATAGAGCTGCTCAGAGGGCGTATTATAACATCTTGTACTATGAAGACAATGATGGCTGAAGCTTTTTTCAATCGATAATCACCACCACCCACTCCCAGCAACAAACAAATAGCCCCTTTAAAGAAGAAGCACTGGAAGATATTTTGTATGTAATTTGTCTACCTTTTAATTTCATCTTTATGCATTCAGTAGCAGAGCTGTCACATTCTTTTTACACAGTTGTTAAAGCTGCGGGTGGACTACAGCACCACCTGGAAACTCTGTTGCTCCGTTTGGACCTCTGGCAATGATATCCTTGCATTTATCTCACTTAGTGCATCAGAATTAAATTCGGGAAGCGAGCGCTGGAAACTGAGAATATAAAGCGCTTTCACTGAGCTCTGCGGAGTGAACGTAGTTGTTCGCATTATTTCCAAAGTCAATCATTCATTCAAATTTGGTAACTACAGGGCCTTAATGAGCTTTAATATGGCCAATGGCTCTGTGAGCTTGTGCACCTCTCGAACCTTATGCGAGCCCTGGGCCAGGTTTATCTTCCACTTCAAACTGTTTATGTTGCTTTCAAATTTTTTTTTCATATTGAAAAAGGTAAATCAACAGCGGAAAAAAAAAAAAAAAAAAATGCTGGCGTGCTGCTCTCTGTGAGTTAGATACAGGAGACGTTTTGGTTTCGACTGCAGATGGGCACATCTGTTGTTTCGGTGACTGGAAGAGAAACTTTGAAGTTGAGTCCACGGCTACCGATGTATCTGCAGTTGATGGTCCTTTGTGATTCCATGCAGAGTTTCTCTTAAACCACAAAGGAAACGGGCCATCTCTACACTGTTCTTCACTGGTAGAAAGCTGGCGTACCATATATACTGCCCTCACTCTACTTACTTACTTCACAGTGTCTGACGACAGACAATCTGCAGTTGAATCAGAAATGGCTTCATTTAAAGCCGCACTCTGTCAGGTAAAGGTTAAGTGTTTTCCATATTGTAGAGTCTGTGCTTATTACACAGATTGGGGGTTAAAGCGGCGAGGGTAGGAGTAGAGTTAATACGAAATTTGAACGTGATGTTTGCATAAGGTTATTTTAAATGTTCTGTCAGACGCAAAATGTAACGTTTTATAGGGTGACAGTGAGCGGCCCGGGGACCAGAGTGCCTGCTGCCTATGAATCTTTGGGCCCGGTTGCAGCTTGCCTTCGGCACAGTATGTGCCATTTCTATTTTAAACCGCGATGGTCCCTGCCCTCCTCTGAGCTGGTTCAGCATCATGGTAAATTGACTGAACATATGCTGCTATTTTCAGAGATGCCATTTTAAATGGTCCCTATGTTCAACTTAAAGTAGTTTCGTAGCTCCTGCCTTCCTGTTACTTTCAGCTACCAGACAGCATCGCCACTGCTCCCCCCTCTCCATGCTATAATCAACTCCTAATACTGTGTCGGTTATCATTAATGCCCTGTAATGTGATTCACTGCAGGGCTTTTATAGAGAAGCAGCAAAAAGTTGCGTTGACTCTGTCACTGAAATAAGTGACTGATTGCAAATCCTTTGCTGCTTCTAACCCATCTACATCCAGGTTTGAACATGTCTGGAAGGTTTTTGTCAGCAGATCAGTTTCATATATGCATGGGAGGAAGGGACGGAAATAAGAAACTGTCACAAGTGAAGTGGTAAAGTTCCCCCATGTGAAGGAAAGTCAAAGCCTCTCAATTGAGGCGTTGAGGTAAACAGGGCTAGTTTTATTCACACTGGAGACATCATCATCAGCGCAATGCGCTTCCATAGCAACTACCGCCATGTCTGCCGCTGCCTGGGTTCAGAGCTTTATGGGCAATGGTAGTGTTTGAGATATTTTTGGCTGCGATATTTAGAGTTGAAATTCCTTGAAATGAGGAGCTGTTTGTAATTTAGTGAGCAATTTTTGCTCTGTATGAGTGACCCAAGATTATGGCAAAATGTAGTGTTAATGCAGGGGGCCTACTGACTGCCCTGCTCCGGCTCCCCGACTGTGGCCATTTCAGGATGGTAATGTGTCCACACACTTTTTCCATGTGAGAATATATAGTCCCAGCAGTGTATCCTTGCAAGTGCACTGGACATTCATTTAGATTGGTGTTTCAGGTGGCCAAGACGTTTCACGATTTTGCTGCTCCGAAACTTTTATGTGTGGGCATACAAAAGTGCACACAATTACTCGCCTTTCTATGCACAATCTTTGTCATTATTGTCATCATCACCATCATCCTCAAATAGTATGCTGCTTGAAGAACCATTAAGTGAAGGGGGACAACATGCAAGTAGTCTTCCAAAGAAAAGATATTTATATTATAAGGGGTGAAAAAAGGGTTTAGACCCATATGGGTTTAGTCGAGTTATCAAGATTTTCCCTCCCTTTCAAATTGTTTGATCCGGGCTATGTTCTTGGCTCTGCGTGCGTGATGTGTAGTTGTGATCTGAGTCAGAGGAAGTGCTGTGTCTGCGCAGGTTCTTTGATACTAGCTGAAGGCAACTCCCTCTCCTGGGTGAGGTATTAATAATATAGAGGCAGATTCAAGCGGAGAGGGAGAAAATGTGTCACTGTTGAAGCTTTGAGGAAATCTACGCCAATAACACCCACCAGCAGTACTTCCTGTACCTCTGTCACCAAGCAGCCGTAGTCCGGTACTCCATTTCCCTCTCGCTGTGATCTTTGAGTGGTTTAAAGTTAGAAGCTGTGTCGAACTAAGACAATCACATTGTTTAATTGTTTTGCACTTAATGTTCATGTTTTCCGTTTTTCACTCATTTATTCTTCAGACACTTTTCATGTGAGATATAATATTAGAAAAGTGGACTGTGATTTTAAGTCAAACCAGTTTTAGGTAAAGGTTTTTTTGAAATGCTCTCATTTGTCCTAAAGTTCATATCTTGCTACAATATGAAATATTGACTTTGGCAGTTTTGAATTGCTAAATAGGTTCAGACAGAGTATTTTAAAGGTCAGATCGTAATTATTTGGAAATACCGAGTGACACTGACTTCATGATGATGTTTGTACAATAAAGCCATTCGGTCTAACAGTTATTCACATATCCTAAACTGTGTTTATTGTAGGGTACAAGGGGGAAAAGCCATTTTAATTAGGCTGATGGGCTGTTAGACAACAGTTTGTGTACATATCACCACTGTGGGAGATTAAAACCATTTCAGTAAACTCAGCTATATGGAACACCACAGAGCATGCTCAGTTCTCTTTAAAACGTGACACAGGACCCCTAAAGTTTAGATTTAATTTAGCAGCATGTGACTCCCAGTGCCTCCAGAAACCCACCTCCCAGTCTGCTACATCCCAGAGTTCATGCATCTCAAATCATAGGGCAGACACAGTAGAAGAGTTTTCTGGGCTACCTTATTCAATTTTTTCCAACATTTTTTAATTGCTGGTGATAAGGCAACATGATTTAAGTCAACTAATGTAAAGTAGTAATGGGTTTTTATTAAAATCCTTTAATGGGCTGCAATTATTTCATCTTTACTTAGAAGTGCTATTTCATTTTTATACCTATGTAGTAGAAGGTTATTAAAACCATCGTTCTCTTTTTTCTAATAAAAAGTGTGAACGTTGATCCATACTATGTGAGCATGTGCTTTTTCTGCCTCTTTTAAATCAGCTTTTGCACATTTTCCCTGTCTTTTCATGTCATAGTTGAAAAACAGGAAAGAAATTAATAACTGAAATATTTTTTTGACCGGGAATACGTCAAACTTTCTGTGTTTATAAATCCTGGGTTTGCACGTTTCATCTGTCTGTGTGTGTGTGTGTGTGTGTGTGTGTGTGTGCGTGCGTGCGCATGCGCGCCTTTATGAGAGCACAGGTGTACCCCTTCGCTTCTCCACGCTCGTATGTGCTGGATACTGGTGCATGCCAAGTCACAGCTGTTGTACCGGTGTAGCTGTGTTGTACAGGCTTTCTGATATGCCAGTCATGGATGAGATAGTTAGAGACTTCAAAGTAGCTGAGAGTAGCTCAGAGTCAGCCTCAGTCTTTAGGCAGGCAGGTTCAGGTTTACCTGACAAGCCTCTTAAAACACTTAATCCTGTTAATTCACAATGTAAGTCTGTTTGCTGCACAGTTCTCATCCACAACCAGGAGCTCAGCCCCTACTGAGTTTGTCTGAGACAAGTTAAGCGGGAAAGTCTTCACAAGGAACATTACCTGTGTGACTATGTCTGTCTGCATGAGTGTGAATACAAAACACAGGCACCTCAAAGATTATTTGAGGACAGACACAGTTTTAGATGCTCAGGTTTTGTGGGATTTTTAATTGGGCTGTGGAATGACACAGTGACTGAGGTTAAAGTGTAAACTGTCAGCTCCGCAACGAGCCAAGCGTGATTAATAATTAAACTGCTTGCTTTTATTCACAGCTTCCATTTTCATGGCGGTACATTTGTTTGGGCACATTAAATTAACAAAAAAAAGTTGGTGTTTTTCTAAAAAAAAAAAAAAAAATTAGGGTGTGAATAATACAAGTCAGTGCAACATGTCTGGTTTCAGCTTGAATTTTAGATGCTTCCTCTACACACATAGAGATTGGTGCAAATATAGCAGGATCAACTTTTCATCTGTTCGCCACCTCGTGTTCTTGTTAAATTGGAAAAATCCTATACTCTGTGTATACGTGTGTGTGTTTCTGTATCACATATTGTGTCATAAATTGCTTTGGAGAAACTATTTATAAAAGAGACTAATGTGGGTCCGTGCTTGTGTTTTATGTGTACCTGCAAACATGTTTTCTTTACTCAATTTCACTGAAGATGCAGCTCCCCTCTTTCCACCAAGGGTATTTCTTAACTGTATCACAGCTGCCCCTGCCTTGAGTTATGGCGCCTGGTGATTCATTGAGCGATTCTGATGAGGTTATGAGCGAGCCAAGGACAAAGTTATCTCTCCTCTGCCCAACAGAAACACTGAGTTTATTAGCCTTTGGAGCAATAGCCCTCTTTCTTTTTTTCTTTTTTTTTTTTCTTTTTTTTTTTATCTAATCCTTCGCTCTTGCACCTCAACCAGCCACTTCATACACTACATGCATTGGTTGGCAGAATACATAACGTTGTATGGAGACAGGAAAAGGGGGGAAAAGAAAAAAAAAATGAAAAGAGGAAAAATCCATTACACCGCTGCCTTGACTCGTGGAACCTATATTGTGTAATTCATCCTGAAGCTTGTTCAACTCGAAATGGCCCTATTTACAGAGTTCCATTACAACAATAAGAGGGAAAAGAGAGAGAGATATTGAGTCTGTCTGTGTGTGTGTTGAAAATCTGGTCCAGGGTGTGTAATTGAATGACTAGAATGGCGTGCTCCTTCATCCTCCATAATTCCATCTGAACCCAGGACAGGGAGGAAGAGATGGAGGAAGAATCGTACATGGCGGCTGCCTGGCACGTCTCTAATCTGTCCTGTCTCTGCTTCGGTATCCTGACAGAGCTACATATGCAAACGTGCACACACCGATGCCGCCGCCATCCTCTATGGTTCTTCATATCTAAATGACAAAATAGGTTTTTATTATTGATTGAAAAACGTCTGAGTTGCATTTTCCAGTGTGTTCCTCTTCTATTGTCCTACATATAGTTTCTTTTATGTGATTCCCCTTCAACCTTTAGTTCTAGGGTCACAATTACAACCCGTTGTCCAGCCTCAATAGACTCACATCTGACAGGTTGATGCATTTTCAAGGGCTCCTCTGTGGTCTGGGCTGAAGGGGCCTTCAATGAGAGTGGGGATGGTTGTAGGTGCTTTGTTTATTGATGGAGGTCACATATTTGTATCTTCAGGCTAAAATGTTGTTTCTAAATGACCTCAAACCCAGTTTGGCATTTCTGTACTGCAATTTTCTGTTACATATGAGCCGACACCTACGCAGATACAGATTACATAGCCAATCATGGAGGGTTTTCATAGAGAGACTGTGTATATGGGACTAAAATGGGGATGTCTGTGCTTCTCTTGCATTTATTTTGCAAATACTTTCATGAAATTGGTAAATGTGCTGCTACTAAGTACAAAGTACTTCTTTTCTTTCATCTCCATTTTCTTAATTGCCTAAATCTGGAAACATGGTGGAACATGATCAGTCAGATGATCAGACAGGAGATAAATGAGCCAAGAGCTTTACCTGGAGGTCATACCAAATGTGAACGCGCCAGTTATGTCAGCTATATTCCCTCATTGCATGGGATGGCTGGAAGGTAGCGTAGGCCAGTGTTTTCTTTCTGTTCGAAAACAGGGGCCACGATTAGAAAAATATGTTAAAATAAAATCACAATTGTCCTTGAGGTTGGTGATGTATGTGGGGCCGCAGGGTTGGTTGGTCCAAGAGCAGACACGTCAGGCAAAGCTACATCATCACTTTTAGAAATGAAGCTTTTGACGAAATGTGCGTACGATCTTGACATCATTAGCAACGTCATCCACACTACAATACATTTGAATATCCGTTAATGTTTTTGCTATCGCTATATAGCCAGCATTAGCATTACCAGCTGTTTAATTTACCAATGTAGAAGCAGTGTTCAGCCTGAAACTTCAGCCTCCAGGTGTGGAGAGCAACCCAATGTTAACTGTTGACTCTGTCACGTCTTTGCCGTGCTAACCAGCAATTTGCGATAGACAAAGTTAAACGTTGGTTTGACATTTAATTTACTTTTTTAAAAATATTCTACGGATCATTTGCAATAATATCATTATTATTATTATTATTATTATTGTGAAAATTATTTTGACCACAATAATTGTCTAGTCAAAGTAAAATGAAAAAGACATAATAGAAATAGCTTCCCAAACAGTAAATGCCCCATCACTCCCTTTTGCAGAAGTATAAATTCAGTTGTATTCAAATTTAGGTGGAACTTATGCCATTCAGTTTGAAAGCATGGGAATCATTTACTTTCAAAATTATGCCATTTGATAGCTATGCTGTAAGTGCAATGACTGTCAGCATAAGAGAACAAGTAGACGTAATTAAAGTGTCACAAAAGGCTGTTTACAACACAGTGCACTGACAAAGCCACTGTGCCACACGAGAAAGAAGGCAAGGGGGTGTTATGCACATGGATTCACACCATGAACAAACATACACACCACCCAAACTTATGAGGCGGAAATGACTGATCGCTCCTCATCTATTTCATCATTGGGATACATTCAGACTGCGCGCACGCACACGCATGTGGCTACAACTCACTCCCAGAAAACACACACACATGCACGCACACACTCACTTGTTTGCCTCCGGACACGGGCCGTCCTCCACTGTCTGTTTATGAACTCATCTGTTTGCCGCAGACAGGCTGGAGATGAGGACATTTATAGCGGGTGGCGATATGGCCACGTATTCAGCATAATTAATCTGCTGTCTAATTTGCCCTCAGCGCTCCCAACGCATCTTGTCATTTTGTACATAACATATCATAAACCTACTCGCCGTTCACAGCCATCATCTGCTTCATTTATAACCTTTGAAGTTCACAGAAGGTTTTTTTTTTTTTCATAGTCACCGAGACTCTGAGGTCTCAGATTTCAGTTTCAGTTTCTTTCAAAATTGACAGAAATGGAGCCTTCTTAAGCAGAATTATGTAGAGGAATTGTAATTGAATAATTAAACACGAGGCAGGCCGACCTTGTCCTCAAGTTTATGTGCAAATAATGCAAAAGGGAATCTTAGGCAGATGTGTATCTGGATGTTTTTCTCTTAGTGTGCTTGATCTGTGCGGCTCCATCCACAGAAACCTTCACTTTTCACCCTGATGGGAGCCAAGGATCAATAATGCATCAGCCAACAGATGGGTGACTGTCCTTCCTATCATTTGTTGCCTCTCCTTATCATTTCCTTGGCCAAAGTATTAGAAAACAAAGGTGAAAGAGGGAGACAGCGACAGAGAGAGAGAGACAGGATGACAGAAGGGGGTAAATAAAAGGGAGGGAGAACGTGAATGTGTGCTCCACTGATTCTTGAAGGCTACTTCCTGAAAGGCTCAAATAGAAATGAAAAGTTTTAACTTTTCTGTGTCAAAGTGTGTGCTTGGTGGTGGTTATGGCGGAAGAATTGAATGAGTGAATGAAACAAACAGTGTGAATGTGTCTGATTACACAGCTTTTTGTTTGTCGTCCCTTTCCAGACGTGTGGTAGCAGAGACCTAAGTGGTAGTGTGTGTGTGTGTGTGTGTGTGTGTGTGTGTGTGTGTGTGTGTGTGTCTTTTTTTTTTCCCTAATAATGCCCAAAGATATTCATTGTGGCTTTAAAATGAAATGACAGTTTTACAAGGACAGCTCAAACTTGCAATACAAGTTAAGAGGGGATTCACTAAACTATAAATCTGGGGACATTTTCGTAGGAACTAGCACTGCCCAGTGTGGAAAAGCGCTTTTCTGTGTACAGCAGGTCTCTCTTGAGGATGGTTAAGTCTGCCCAGCACATCAATGGTTTTCATACTTCCAGCCATCCGTCATGTCAGCCACTAGCCCTCCCTTAGGAAATCATGGCACATCTTCAAACATCCCAGATATCCCAGCTGCAGTATGTTCAGGCCATTACAATAACATAGGCAGAGCGTAAAGAAATGGTAGGCATCAAGCTCACGGATACTTTCTGATGACAGCTGGACAATCCGCTCCGGGCCCTCTGTTTTTACCATACCCATGTCTTTATGTTTATTAGTCTTATAGATATATGGAAGATCTTTTTTGATAAGTTTGTTCCCACCATTTTGAGTTTCATCTATCAAAGTCAAAGTGGGTAGCTCAGAATGCCGGGGGTATAGCTGTAACTGTAAGGGCAGTCAGAGGGTATTGTAATGCAGTATTGCACTTCCACAAAACAGGGAGTCATTAAAAAAAACAATTATTAAAAGGCTCCCATATTTCCCATGGTGCAATTCAGTAGCATCTTGTGTTTAGTTTCCCCTGTTTGGTAAATGCATATGTTTCAAAGCCTCAGTTTCTAATGCAGGCTTTTCGTAGTTAGCAGTCTCCAGGCCTGGGCCAAGATAACCCTGATGACATTATTAGGGTGCCCATGGCGGATTCCCGTCACATTTTCCGGTCACGGAGTCGCTGAATAAATGATTCAGTTTACTTAACAGACGGAGTAGTACTCCAGGGTTTTACCTCTCCAAAAACAATTTATATTATTCAACTTTAAACTTAGAATATTCATAAATATAAATATTAGAACAAGATTATTTATATTCTTGCTGATGAATTAAGTCCTCAAGCAGACCTTCAGATTTTCACGAGTGATTGTGCCATGTGCCGCACAAAAATAAAATTGGTAAAACAGGCCTTAATAGATGTATGTCACTTTCTTAGTGGGTGTAGCCACTAGCCAGCTGGCAGGGTTACAGCTAGAGTTGAATCTTCCCTCCATCACACAGCTTATGCATTTCCAGCCCACTGAGAGGAATCTAGCTCAGTGCTCCTACCTCTTCAGCAAGTGCTGGGAACTCCAGATGGAACACAAAAGGTTTTGTTTTCCTGCCACGCTATTTACTATTAAAACTCTACTCTCTGGAGTGGTAGAGGAAACTTGGCATACTTTTTTTTTTTTTTTTAGGCTGAGGCACTTTTATAATGATAGGGAAAGCCGTGTACTCCTCATAATTAGCAAATGTGTAAGTGCCACTTTAACATATATTTGAGCTGGGGACTTGGAAAATCTAATTGAGCCTTGAGCTGCAGCACATGCATTATATTTCCCCCTTCTCTGTCGGTACAGCTATAATCAGATATGATTGGCACCACAACCCAGCTATTTAAGTTAAATATGAAAGGTGCAGCTTTCACCACTAATTACCAATCGTCATCTCCAGATTACCAAAAATCTTTACATAATATCACAAAGCTCAAATCTAAGTATGCCGATGAATGCATCAATTTTGAAGACTAAATTCGTTTGATATTTCCCTCTATACACAGACACACGTTTTCTTTATATTGCAGTTTTCTTTCATGCTAGTTGCCTGACAGTATTTTGTTGCCAATTGTGCAATAGCTGCTGCTAAAATGTTCCATGCCATCTTCCTCGCTATGACATTGAGACATGCCAATGGTGAAATCAATCAGCATTTTGCAGGTGAGTCTGAAATCCTGTACTTCAATCAGTTAAATCCCAGGGGTTTTGCCAGAATTAGATTATATCTGTTGTGGTAGCTGGCGGGGTTGTGTAATAAATAAGCAGTGTGATTGTGATTGGCCAGTGATTCTGGTGCACAAACACAGCACACTGTGCACACCCCGAATGACAGGCACAGAGGGATGATAAAAACTTCATGACTTTTTTTTTTTTGGTTGATGGTCCACCGTCCTGGTGCTCCTGATGGCTGGTCTTTTTATGACAGAACAGTCTGTTATCAATTTGTCTGAGAGAGAGGGAGGCGGGGCCTGTAGGGCCTGATTGAATCAATGCGCAGCGCCAACTCTACAATGAAATAAGATTTTACTAATTTGAAATAGAAAAGAAAACACAAGAAAAATCGATACGTGGCAGTCAATGCTGAGATTGTAGAGGGGCCGGCACAAATAAATCAATGTATTGGAGGCACTTTTAAATCATGGAAATTTATTTCAGAAACTAGAAATAGTTAAGCCAAAGGCAACATGTTGGTTGGCTCTGAACACGAGATGAGATTCTCAGCCCATGCCCCTGGCGGCTGCACCTCTGGCTTTATTTTTTGCTCTAACAAAAGCATATATATGGCTATCCAAGATGAGACTGGTTTTGTCTTAGTCAGGGGTAATGCTTCTTTACTGCAGCAGAGGTCCACTTAGGTGATTTGACCTCAACTAATAGTTTACCGGGTGAGGCAGCACGCCTGATCTCAATTTAACCTTTCCAATCACTCACCCAGAGGGAGTGCCTCCTCCATACTGCCTGTAGGAATTTTGTAGTCTTTCAAATCTATTTCCATGCATATGCCTCTGTCAGTCATCCCTGAGTAGGTCTGAATGAGTATATGACTAACATTGCGCTCTGATCTAGTGGCCCTTCCTCATGCATTTCCCTCCGTGGAGGTTAAATGGCTTGTATTTTTATTTATTTATTTTTTTACTTGTTTCACTCCGCTCCCTTTCATACTCTCTCTATCACTTTCTCTCTCTCCCTCTGTTGATCTTTCTGCAGCTCTTTCCTTTTAGTTTCCAGAAGGTAAAGCTTGCTCAGTTCAGATGCTGCTGCCAGTTGGTGAGTCTGACTGCTTTAACATATCAAAGGTGCTGTGCAGGAAGAAAGCTCCTCATTATTTCACCAGCCAACATCAAGCAACTGTGTATTTGTAAACCACAAGAGATGAAGGGGGGGCGCAGAGTTTGTAGAGGGATGTCGTCGACACACTAAAGTTAAGAAACCTTTTTAAAAAATGACCAATCACTTTTGATCACAGTCCATTACAAATATATTTTTTTCGGTCTTTAAATGTATCTCTCCAGTGAATGTAGAATGTATTCTGCAAGAGTTCAGTTTAGGAACTCCTACAACCTTGATACATGTGCAGACTTTGTCCTTTTCTCATTCATTTCTGTGCCTCTCTATCCTTTCATTTCGTACACTGGCTTGAAACAGTACTTGAGCTTTTTGTGTGCTTCTTGTGACTTTTTCTCTCCTTTTCTGTCCGTGGGTGTGTGTGTGTGTGTGTGTGTGTGTGTCTGTATGTGTGGGTCGTGATTCATTAGCTGTGCTTGGTGAGAGGTTTGGGACACATTTCTCTGCACTTTTTAAAACTGTGGAAAGATGTCTGTAGTTTGTTGGACAAAGACTAGGCCTATTAAAGGTCACAGAAATTAACATAAAGAAAAATGCGCTTGCATCGGTTGCATAAGATTAAAATAATACCCCACCCACATGCAAAAACTCATTTGTACAATCACAGATGCATGTGAACATGACTGAACCCCTTCTATCAGTGTTTTCACCTTCACAGAGGGCTAGTTTAGTCATTGTGTGTAATTGACTCCATTCTAGTTAATGCAATGTTATTCATAACTATGCAGGGGGCTACACCGGTCACATTACACTAAATGGGACATGGCCTAGGGTTGTGTATTGTCTGTGTTTATGTGGGTTAACTATGTGCTATGCGGCTGCAGCCGCAGACCAAAGTCAAACTGTGCTGTGAACAATCTGCACACAAATATGACACACTTTTTTTTTTTTCCTCATTCCCACAGGCCATGCCACATGTTAACAGGAGAGAAACACACAGCTGAGGTGTCTGCTGACACTACATGAAGCCAATTAGATGGCAAGTTTTGCATATGGTCCCCCCCTTGCCATCTGACTGCTGTTCGATACAGACATAGAGTGATGGTATAGACACATAAACTAAGAAAGAGAGAGTGGGAAAGAGATCTAAACACTAGGATAGAAGGATGACACATAATGCAGCAGTGCTACTAAATTAGAGGGGATGGAGGGAAAGCAAAAGACAAGTGCCTGGATTACGACTCAGCTGTTTATCATATAAATGAAGGGTTGTGTTCAACTGAGCCAAGGGATAACAATCAATCGTTTGGCATGCAGATCTGTCTCTATTTCCTTGCCATTGCCAGCCATCCACATAATTTGACTGTGTGTCACATGCAAGTCTGCCCGCATATATTTGCTCTGCTAATGTCTGTTGTTTCGTTTCATCAGCTCTGACATGCCCAGTAAGAGGGTAGAGGTATTTTCCCTGCATCACTGCCTGCTCCCGATAATAATATCTTCATTTCATTTGGATATGTCGCTGATCTGAAGCCAGTACGATGATTACGAGTTGAGTGTTAAGTTATAAAAGAAACCCTGTGTCAGACCAAGGCATGACAAGGGCAGGCCTTAACCACAGCACCTAGGTCACCCAGATGCCAGACTCTGTAAATTTCCAGTACACACATGAAACCAGGTTACTTAAAGGCAGTGTTTGCTGTACAGGAGCCATAAGCTGAACACACTCTAATCAGCCACTGTTAATTAGGGTCTGGGTTGAAGAGGCAGGATTACACGTAAGGTAGCCCACGCATCTGTCTCCATCATCCTCCACTGCTTCCTGGGAAATCTAAGCTTGTTTCCTGGCTAGATGGCAAACGTGCTTCTAGGTCTGCCAGAGGGTCTTGCTTGACATGCTTGGGGTATGTTCACAACAAGGGAGTGATTTTGGCATCCTGATCACATGCTCAAACCACATTAACTGGTGTATTTTAGTGTCGAGGAGCAGCAGCAGCTCCATACTTACTTACTAGCCGGAGCTCCAAGTACTAACACTAGGACTAGCGCCGTCCATCCTTGGTTTTCGGCACTCATTGTAAGGAGCTGTCAACCTGTCTCTCTTCTAATTTGCTGTATATGTGGGGAAAAAGAACAAGCCCTGCTCATTTCATACAAAAAAAAAAAAAAAAAAAAAACTTGTTTTGGCCTAAAGGTCCCATGTTTGGTAATTACCTTGGTGAGACTGAATATGTAGTTTTGCCAAATTCTCAGACTGTATCGCTTGTCGCTTCATCCCACAGGGCCCGGACCGGTGCTATTTGAGGTGTCGGCTGAGATGCATACCGACAGATCCAGGCTGATCAATGGCTGCCGTTTCATTGCTTGGCAGGCAGAAACAAAGGTGGGTGCGACAACAACTTTTGTTGTTCTGGGTGTGCCACACAGACCGCCAGTATTGCTCCACATGACTTTCATCATCAAACATCCCTAAAAAAATAAAGTTCCCTGTGCCTCTGATATTCTTGTCTGAGTAACAAGCTTCAGTTCCAGCTCATGAACATGACAGACAAACTCTTTTAATTCATTTTGCATGTTAGACCTTACTTCTGTGGCAAACCACATCCTCCCTGCTGATCCCATTCATGTCTTTGGTCTTTTGTCGGCCTAAACTGCTCCAACAAACCTTTTGTCTGGGTCTGTGCTGTACAGACTTTGACTTTAGAGGCTTAACAATTACAAATCAACTTGAAAGAGCCACAAAGGGGACATTATTAAAGATGAATGAAAGCAGGCTTCTTTAGTAGTTTCCTTTTTAAACTTCACT
This sequence comes from Rachycentron canadum, assembly GCA_038496675.1. Classification (NCBI taxonomy): domain Eukaryota; kingdom Metazoa; phylum Chordata; class Actinopteri; order Carangiformes; family Rachycentridae; genus Rachycentron; species Rachycentron canadum. Next base: position 15,401,047 of record CM076663.1, on the reverse strand, counting down.
GAAGCAAGAGTAGAAGGATTAGTGACAAGGGATGCTAATGATGCACAGTAGGGAAGCCCCTCTATTGTGATATGTGACCTCTACAGTATTTGATTATGGGTGAGATTTTATTAATCCTACTATTTAACACAACCTCTAGGTATTAAAAAAGAGCACATATCACCCTCTCTCAGCAGGTGCTTTCATAAAAGTAGGATTGTCAGCTTCGTAGCAGTACTGCTCAGTGTGAATGATGTACTTGCACACTCATAAATGTGTACACTGAGACATACACCATCTCTGACCTCCAACACTACCACGCCCACTTCCCGATCGCTGCAGATGCATCGACTCTCATCTCCCAAAAAAGTTGTTTTGTGACTTTGCTGTCTGCTGAATACAAAGTGAAGTGATTACATGGAGACCTCCCACTGCTCTCAGCAAACTGCTGCTTCTGTAACTCACACTGGCATGGAGGTTTGGCACTGGCTCTGCCCGGGTATAGTCATCCCCCCGCCCCCTCCTGTGCTGTCATTAGCATACAGGCCATGTCTCACTGGCTGCCAACCTCTAGGCAGTGATTCCATCTTGTCGTGATACGCGGTGAGGGAGTGCAGTAAAACTGCCATGCTGCCAGGCTCTGACGGCTACAAAATTGCAGCAAGGCTGTGAAAGGGGAAAAAGGAGAACAAAAAAAATCAAAATTACAACCTGCCTGGCAGAACGTCAAGAAAGAAAGGGGGACTGAACTCACAGAGGAGCTACTTCACCTTATTTTCTTCTCTTGGTGTTGTTGTTGGGAGTTATTGATGTAATTGACCAGCCTAAGGACAAGGGAAAAATCTATAGTAGAAGATTTTCCTTTTCTCCAAAATGGAGGCATCAGTGAAGACAGCCAAGTTCTACTCTACGTGTCATAGGTCATCTTATTGATTGTAAGTTAACGGTAATTGAACGCGACTGTGACTGTTGTTAAGAAGAGCCATGGCCCTCAGGGCTTTGGCTCGCACGTCTCGCAGGTTGTCTTGCTCTGCTGGTTTATGGCCATCATGGCCACGGAAATCTCAGCTTGTTTCTATCCAGTGCAGGCCCTAATCACCCCTCTCCCTCTCTATGATCTTAGCTAATTTTTCTTTTAACCTCGCATCCTCATTTTCTTTTTCAAGAGGCAGACAATATTTAGCCAACTGATCACCAGCAACCCCCATTTGAAGTGTTAAATCCTGCCTGAGGGCAAGCTGTGTTACCTTCATAAATACAGATTTTCTAGTCAGATAAGCCTTGATCATCAAGAACACTTTCAACCTGCTATGCCTAAATGTTCTAATTATATGACCACATGTTGTGAAGAAGAAAAGTCTTAGGGGGCAGGCAGGCCCTGAACATACCATGAAAATCTTTTATCTCAGATCATTTGCATACTTTTGCATCTGTAAAATACCATAACTTTCAAAGGACACTAAGCTAATGTAAAATAAAAATCCACAATCTTCACCTACTTACCAAATGAAAAGGCAGGCAGCATTTTTTTTTTGTTTGTTTGTTTTTAACATGGTCTATTTCTTCCTTCCATGTTTGTATGTTGTTAATTAATGGCAGGCAAAAATTAGAACCTCTGAGGCTATTTACAGTATGAAAAATGCCCACAGCTATAAATATTTAAGGCTTTTTATAGAAGGTAATGCCTCCCGATTGCCAATTGGCAAGTCCAATTTTGACATTTGATGTCATTTTGACATGTTACTAATCTGAATGTCCAGATGCTACATGTACAAAGTATCAGTCTAGACCTTTCCTCCTGCAATCTCCGGCCTTGACAAAATGTGCTCTGAGTCGTGCCAAACCCTGATCAAACGCGTCTGCCACCGTGCCAAATTAGCAGCTGCAAAAATGATAGGGTTTGGCCCTCTTAAACTAACTGCTGAAAAGACAGCTTCATTTGGATCCTAATCCCTCTGTCAAAAGCGATTGCCGCTCTCGCTCCATCTCTGCATTCAGAAACAGGACGGCCCGCCGCCCTTCATCCTGCCGTGTAAAGTCTGTCCATGTATACACGCGCACACACAAGCACATTCAGAAAAAATTCAGTAAAAAGACATTTTCCACCCATTGTCTGTGTCCTTCTATGCATTCTGATGGAGCAGAGTAGCAATAAGTGGACTTCCCACACATCTCCCAGTAATGCAAGAAGTTCTCTTAAGCCTCTATGCCATCTCTTATGGAGCACTTACAGAAATAATGTACTCTGGAATTGTGCGAACTGTCTGCGTGTCTGTTGTTGCTTTGTTGGCAGCCCTCCTGCCATGCTTTTTTTCTTCACCTATGACCATGTCTCCTTTGCCGCATACCATACGTCTATATGAATTTTATTGGAGGTTTGGAACAGATTTATCTATGGATCTTGCTCCAAGCTCAACTGCGTGTATAAATATGTATTATGCTCTGTTATCACAAGTATGTCTTCAAGGACTTTACAGACACAGCTTACAGCACACAGTGTCACAAAATGTGATATCAAAAGGTATTACACAAACCAATCAGACAAGCCTACCCAATTTACTTTATTAATGTTAGGTTGGTGTTCCTTCAAAGTGAGTAATCGCACAGCCAAATAGAGGGTAATACAATTAATTTGGTGCATTTATGTTATAGCCTTTTATTATTTTTTTCTCAATTAAGTTGTATGAAATGTCAGAAAATAGTGAAACATTTGAAGGTGATATCTTCAAATGTCTATCTGGGGAAAAAAAGATGTTAAATCTACTATCATGTCATGACGATGCAAAGAAGAGCATTTTTTTTTGTTTGTTTTTTTTGCCTTGAATCAGCTAATTGTTGGCGTTTTTGCTTGAAAAATGAACAATCACTTGATTATCAAAATTGTAGCCGTTTAATTTCCTGACAATGAGTTGACTAATCGTTCCAGCTCTAGTGACGGACATTATGCCAGTGTACAGCGGATATTTGATTTTGATCCATTTAAAGATAAATAAGGTTATGGTAATCGCTTACTAGCACATCAAAGTTGGGTTTTTAAATAAGGCCTAGTTTGAAATCACTCCCTATTTACCACATAGTGCACTGCATTTACCCTCATCCAGTCTATTTGAGTGCCCCAACTCTGAATGTGAAATTTATTCACTCCATACTGTATAGGGCCCTCATAAATTCCCATAATCCCCAAAGTGATGATGACCAAAATCATAATTTATTGCTTGCTACAGAGTAAAATACAGTGTCTGTCACATAGGGAGAAGTGATGGGGTGGAGGAGGGAGTGATCTTGGACACAGCCTTAGTGAAGCTCTCAACAGTGTATGTGTATGTGGCCTTTTTTAAGAAATTTGAAAACTTTAACTGCCTTTGTCTCACTTACGTTTTCTTCTTTCATCAATACTTAAAGCAAACAAATGTAATTTAAATGTCAACAATCTACAACTAAGTGTCATAAATGATATATGTAACATTATTTATGCATGTTTGGGTACCTCTGCAATCTTCACTTCACAGTTTTATTAACTGGAATAATGTGGACAAGTGTAGAGGTCTTGATAGAGTTTCTGACTTGGAAAGTTAATTTCTAAAGCACTTTGGCTTTCACTCATTCCCAGGGACATGGAGACATGGAGTTTTTCATGGCCCATTGGCCTGATCTAATTTGGTGGAAGAGAAGCCTCTATGTCTAAATTTGTCACTGCGGCCACCAAGGTTGGCACCACAGGATGGATCACTGAGCAGCACCCCCATCTCCCATATCAATTTCAAACCAAACCCTAAATATACACCCAATTATTCGGTGAAGAAAGGAGTTGTTGTCGGTTTCTATATGTTCTGACCCCAAGCTGTCACCTGCATGAGGTTGTGTCAAATATAGAATGTGTCCTAGAGGGTTGAAACACAGGAGGAAGCACTTAAATGTCATCTGCTATACTGTACGACTTACTTATTGTCTAATTCACGTACAGACCCAACATGCGAATTGTGTTGTTGGGGCTTAATTATCCTTTAGCCTTTATTTTTTCCAGTCCACCAAAATTAAATCAACAGGGAGCTTTGGGATTCATACAAGAGCTCTGCCACTTCCTGCTCGCTATGAGACCGTGTGAGCTGCATACTTCAAAAAATAAAGACCAATTATGTTGGCACCTCTAAGCACCAGTGGATGCCCCATCCTCTCTCCTGTCAACTGACAGCCTTTCAGGGCTGTCAAATCCACCCACTAATCAGCTAATAACACCAACAATTGGTAATTAGGCATCCCCAGAGTAAGCAATTAATTATCGGTTCACAACGTGCCTTCCCCCCACTAATAGTTTGGTGAAAAGACAGCCGGCTTGATGTTATGTTTAATAGTCATAAACTTTTATTGCCTCTCAAACACGAAGAGTCAATTACGTAGGCGAGTGAAGATGCCTGGTACAGGCCCTGCAGGGGAGAGAGGTTGATTAAGGATGTTAAAGGCCCTGCAGCTTTAAAGGGACGGATGGAGAGTAAATAAACAGAAAGCCGTAATTAAGGATTGGCAGAAAACAGTAAAGTTTATTTTCTCTCTCTTCTTTCTTTCTTCTTCTTTGTCTTTGTGTTGCCCTCTTTTTCTCTTAATATGACTCTTTTTCCGTGTCTCTCCTTTTTCTCACGACTGTTTGTTCTGATTTACTTTTCTGTTTTTTTTGGGGGGTTTTTTTTGATATGATTGAGCTGAAACCCTTCATCTGTTTGGAGTTTACTGGCTGTTGCTAACGGTCTGGTTGATGGCTACATTACAGCAAATTCAATTTCTCTTTGCTGCAATTTTTATGGACTTGTTTCACAATTTCAGAAACTCTATACCTCATGCTTCCCCAGAATTACAATCGCCAGGGGAAAGTTCTGTCATTTATCACTGGCTAACTAAAATAGTTCTTATTCAGCACACACACACATGCATGCATGTTTGAGCCAATAATTTGATCATCATCAATTCTACTTCCTGTTTACCACTGATGTCAACCTCATTTTAAATTTGATCTTTATGGTTTCATATCTATAGGTCAATTGGCCTTTTAGTCCTCATCTGCATTCACACTGTCATTTGTAAGAGGGTTAAACATGAAGTCATATTGTCTGACCATTCACTAATTCGTCCGTTTTGATGACATCATCCTGCATCGTCAGCTGTACGTCGAGTTAAATTCTGACCTTTGTCGTGCAAAGAATTAACTGAATATGAGGATTCTTACCTGGTAGCTGGCATATCATCAACATCAATGATAATAGGACAAATAACGGCACTAATAATAATTGTAGCAGTGGGTGTTGTTGATTGGGATCATGGGGACAGGAGGTTACTTACAATCACAGATCCAGACTCTAAACCTCCAGAGCCAGAGATACCTGCGGGAAGTGACAGGACGAGAGAGAGGTGAGAAAGCACAAAACCACTGGAGAAAAAAAGATGCTGAGTTAGTAACATGAATTAATAGCATATGAATGTGTATATATAGAAGGAGAAGGAGAGGAGCAGAAAAGAGCTCGGTGCATCATGGGAAGTCCCCCCGCAGTATAAACCTATAGCGGCATAATTAGGAGATGGTTCAAGGCATGCCTGGGCCGGCCCGAACCATAAAGAGAGTTTTGATCCTCCTCTTAAACCTAGCGAGGGCATGTGCCTCCTGAACCAAACTGAAAGCGGGTGCCACAGGAGAGAAGCCTGAGACCCGTGGGCTGTACGTCACCTTATACTAGGAATCATAAAAGCATCTGAGCAGTGTTGGTACACAGCGTCCTCGTGGGGTAATGGTACTGCAAGCTCTTTGAGATATGATGGTGTCTGACCATAAATGGCCTTGTAGATGAGGAGAATTTTAAATCCTGTACTCCAGTGTGGAGATACAAACGCATTAGAAAAAAGATCTACTTTCTCGCACTGCAGCATTTTGGATCAACTGGAGGCTTTTCACAGAGTTATTGGGACATCCAGTAAAAAATGCATGGGCAGGTTTTTTTTTTTTTTTTCTGCGTCTTTTGGAGGCAGAATGTGCCTGACATTTGCAATGTTGCGTAGGTGAAAAAAGGCCATGTTTGAAGTTAGCCTTATGTGGGAGTTAAAGGACATAGCCTGATCAAAGATAACTCCTGTGATCTCTTACAGTCAGTCCAGCGCAGTGCCACATAGTTACTATAACACTGAATAGTGTGTTTCTGTGGTGACAACACAGAAACCTGCCAGTCATCCAGGTTTTTATGTCCTTAAGATGAGCTTGAAGTTTGGCTTGACTACTTGGTGTTTCCTAATGCTATTACCTTAATGAAAAATATATAAGGTGAATAGATTTGGTCTCAGCACAGAAACTTGAGGAACTCTGGTTAACTTTTGTGCACATGGAAGGTCCATTGTTAACGTGCACAAACTGAAATCAATCTACTAATTGAGACTTAATGCAGCCTTATGCCAATTAAATGTCAATACCTCTCCGATGCAATTAGGAGGTCATTTGTAACTTTCACCAGAGCTGTGTCCTTACTGCGATGCAATCATCGCTATGTGGAAAGTCACGCAACTGAGTGGTGACTGCTTTCTCAAAGCTCTGGGAACGTTACCTTTTCCTGTCCTAAAAACCCGACTATGTCTAACTGGCACTTTTCTTGCACGTCTTATACAATCTCTGGCACTTATTGCAATAGATGTACTACTTAATACTTACACCAAGGCACCCTACTGCACTGAAGCTTGAGTGATGTCCCTTATTGTAAGTCACTTTGGATAAAAGCCTCCACCAAATGACTAAATGTAATGTTAAAGAGAAAGGGAAGGTTAGATCTATATAAAGTCTATATAATTCAAAAATAGGCCTTTGAAGTGGTTTAAGTACAGCCACTTTAAAGAACTGTGGTGTACATAGCTTGTTGACAAAGACAGGTTGATCATATCTTATAAAGCTAAGGTTAGAATTTGCTTGCTAAAGTTGATGGTTTAGATAAAAAAAAAAAAAAAAAATCATTGGTTAGTCTTTGGAGGTTGATGTAGGAGAAAAACAGTACAAATTGACTGTACATCAGATTTTACAGCTGTGTCTGAGGTCCCTTTGTTTGAGGATTAATCTGTGCCAGTTGAGGACAGGAAGCAGGGAATTGTCTCAAAATAGGATTTTGTCATTAAAGAAGCTCATAAAGTTATTACTACTGAGAGCTATAGAAATACATGGATCAATAAAACAATAACTCATTCTGGCTCCAATTCTGAAAAAATAAAAAAATTAAAAAACCCAAACATAGAGTTGTTTTTATTTTCCTCCATTCATGATGAATAATAGGCTGCTCTGAAATTACAGACCTTCCAATGTTTCAGAGCATCTTTCCAGACTAAGTGGAAGTCTTCCAGTTTGTTGTAATGCTATATCCTTTTTTTTTTTTTTTTTTCTTTTTCTTTTTTTTTTTTTGCCATGTTTGCCCTTAGGTTGTGGGTCTGGGAGTTAAGTCACAGAGTTATTGTATTTTCTTCTTTTTCAGAGGGGCAATATAGTTGTGTGTCATTCACACTGAGCCTGCAGCACTATAAACAAAATGGTCACTTTGGGAGGGACTACAGTTACCATTAGCAGTCCTCTCTTAAATTGGGACATGGCATTAAATGAAGTGCTGCTGGAATCCCTTTCTCTCTTTAGCTACAGCACTAGCAGATAGACATGTAATGAAAATATTTCAGCTAATAGCGTGCCGTCTAATAATTGAAATTCAAAAGTAATTAAAATGTTTTCTGATAAAAGAGGATTCTGTAGAAAGAATATTCAGTGTTCTATTTTGAAGGATGCTCTAAGTCACAACAAGGTCGAGGATGTGGTTAAAGCAGTGAGTGGGTTTACTTACATTCTGAGAGAAGCCCATTGAGTCAAATAGCTAAGGCTATCAATATCAATATTAAAACTGTGTACTATAATTACACTCCATCTATCCAGCGTATCTGTCAGGGTCATGGGGAGAGGGGAGCTGGAGCCAAGTCTGTCGCAGGGTAGGCATATAGAGACAAACAACAATTCACGCTCATGCCTACGGGCAATTTCGAATCACCAATTAACCTAAATGTGCATGTCTTTGGACTGTGGGAGGAAGCCGGAGTAGCCGGAGGGAACCCATGCAGGATAACAGGCAAACTCCACACAGAAAGGCTCCAGGCCCCTGGGGATTGGACCCATCACCTTATTGCAGTGAGGCAACACTGCTAACCACCCAATCGCACTACCTGTTAATTAACTTAACTAATACACAAAAATTGTGCTGGACCCTACAACAAATTAATGTCTTCCAGGTTGGGTTTTTGTTTTAGCTTAAGTTCAATTCTTCTACTTGAGTTGAAGATGAATGAAGCTCCACTTTGTCGCATGGTGCCTTAAAGAATGTGAGTAATAGGAACTGGAAAGGGGGCGTGGGGGTGGGGGTATTCATTTAGGCCAGAGGTATTCAATTAAAATTCAAAGAGGTCCGGTTAGACAAATTGTCCTCAAGCAAAGGTCTGGATCTTTGGTTCAGGCGAGGGAACTGAATGGATTATAAATAATAACTGCTCTAATAATAATTAAACGTTCATTTCAATGAAAATAAGGACAGCGCTTGGTAATAAGCACACAGCACGGTGTTTTTAAAAAATATAAAGTTATCTAGAGTTTCCCTGTTTCATCTTTTTAGTTAATCCATTTCACATCTTAACGGTCCGAACACGTCTTACCGTGTCTCGACTCTGCCCGGTGTCTCGTGTGTCCCGCTTACTGACTTGAGTCGCAACGGTTGGCTGAGTAGCAACATGTGAGATAATTTGCAATGCAAGCAATTGGTCTGCATTGTTCCTGGATTGATAAGCCATCGCCATAAAACAGAATTTACAGGTGGAAGACCCAGACTGCGGTCCAACTAGTAGCGATCTCAGATTTTGGAGAACATGACACAGTAAGACAAAATAGATCTCTATAATAGATATAATAGATGATTTACTAATACCGCTTTATATAATAGGGATCTAATGTTTAAGAGTCCATATAGAGTAGTTCTTGTGTTGTACTACTGCAGTGATAGTGTTCATTTTTATTCAATTCTAATAAATAATTCCTCTGTTTTTGATTTAATTAACTTAAGTCATCGGGGGAGGGTGGGCAGACACTGTCTCTGTGGGGTTTTGGGTGGGTGACTGTTCTAATAGAAGCGCAGAGAAGCATGTAAGACTGCAACTTTGCTTCCCGGTCTCAACTCTGGGTTTTTCGTGGTTTTTGGTCTACTAATAAACTTGGTCAGATTTCGAGAAATGAGAGCTGCTCCGTCCAACCTGAGATGTATACCGTCTCCCCTAATCAGACCAGGGTTTTCCCCCAGAAAGTCTGCCAATTATCGTTTGCTGGACACCACCTTGACAGCCAGCAGTCGAATGATGACACACGGTACGAGTCAAAACAGCTCGGATCAGGCCGAGAGAAAACTGCAGAATCCAACATTGTCTTCGCACATGCACACGCTCACCCAATATTAATTTCAGAGTTCTTACCATTGAAATGAACAGCAGCCTTACTACTTATTACTTATTTATGCTTGTAGCCAGCAGTTTTAAATGGGATTCATCGTCGCCTGCTCCGGCTCCAGGAATACATTTTGACTGCGGTCACCAGTGCTAGCAGTGGCTACGCTTTCAAGCCTTGGCTTCCTGGCTATGCTGGGTCATCTCACTTTCTATCACTTAATGTGTTTGCTCATTATATGAACTGCACATTGCACAAGGGATCCCTTTATGTCACAGACGTGTTGTCTGAAAAAAAGGCATCAAAATTGAATTCAATTTTTTTTTGTTTCATGGACAAACGGCAAAGCCTTTCTGCATAGAGTAGGTTTGTTCTGAGCATCTTTGAGTTCAGCTACTATGATGGTCAAATTAATTATTATGAATGCTAATGTAAAACACAATGCCATAGATTTAGATTATTTCCTTTGCTTCCATCTAATTTTAAGCATAGCACGTGCAATTACGTTGAAAAATGTGGAGCTGAGAAATGATTTCCAACAGTGAAAAATACTCTGTTTAAACCATTTGCAATATGTATGGTTATAGAATTACAGAATCACTTGTTTTTTCGAAAACACCTTTCCAATCTATCGCATAGTGTGTGGTTTGGCCGTCACCATGGAGCATAATAACTCTCTCCGTTTATCCCGCGCCAGCAAAGGGATCCATCTTGCCCATTTTGGAAAACGTTTCAGTCAGTATTTAGCATTAAACTTGCAAATGACTGCTTTCACATGAATATTCAAGGGCAAAGGCCTTCTGCAGCTGTGGTTTGTTTACAGTGCAACAAAGAGAAACGCAGACACATAACTGACCTATGCTGGTCATGGGTCAACATTCCCTCTTGCTGCTTGCTCTCGGGGCTTGTGGTGTGTTGCTGCACTCCTCAACACCATTACTGGTGCGTGGCTGGGGCCATGGCTCTCCCCTGCGCAGCCTCACCATCGCCTGGACAGTGAGTTATCCACCTCCTCCATCACCCACTGTCTCAGCAGCCTAATGTGGTGTGGGCTTGTTGTGGCTTGCAGCACACAGGCCTGTCTGGTCGGCCATTAATACTGACCCATTTCCAGGCAGCTGTCTGGAATTAAGAGACGGACGTGTGGAGAATAATTTCCCAAACGATTGTGCCTTGCGTTATTTTTTGTTTTCGTACCTGCAACATAAACAAACTTTCATAAAATTAAATTTCAATGTGTTCATTTTGTGTGTGACAGATTCCTGCCTTAAAGTCAACAGTACAGGTGCAAATTCATGTGTCTCCTTCTGTCTATGTTTAGATTGTATTTTCTTTCATTGTACTTACTTCCAAAACAGTTTTCCTCCTGGCAGTCTGCAGGCTGCAGAAACTCTTCTAGAGATTAGTCCTGGGAGTTTCATAATGCTTTTGTTGCCTTTAGCCTGTTTCTCCCTTCCAGAAGGTGCTTTCTGCGTGTTTCTCACTCTTCTTGCAGGGTATTACTTTCGGTATTGCATCAAAGTTCATCTAATTTGTTGTCCCAATTTCCCTTGCAGCCGTCGGTCAATCATCTGGGAAATGTTTCAGAGGAGCTCTAAACATGAGAGAGGAAATGAGCCGAGACGGATGTGCCCGAAAACACACCGTGGGAGATGGAAGCAAACGAGACAAAGGCAGAAATCAGTTAGGAAGGATGAGAGGGAGCAGACACTAAGACAGAGAGGAAGAGAGGGGAAGGCAGGTGAGCTATGAGCGTGCTGACCTTCCCTCTCGCTGTCAGAATAAAATAAACCCAGCAGCCCCTGCCCCTCCAGCTGGATCAGGCTGCCAGTCCATCAGCTGTCCCATTAACATGTCAGAACAAACTAAACAAAAAACACAAAGCACCAGTGAGCAAGAGGACGGATGGATGGATGCCTTAGCTTGGAGGAGGACTGGCTGTATGGATGTGTAGTGAGAGATGTACTGCTGAGCATTGTGTATCTGTCATCAGTCATTTCTCTCTGTCTCGCTTTCTTTTTCTCTTTCTGTCTGCAAACAATGGCATAGCCATGCACCAGCACACACAAGCCACGCACACAGAGAGGTTAGGGATTGTCTCTAGCTGCATGCTTGGAATATTATTCAAGATTTATGAAAAAAAAAAGTGTCCTGAAATATTATTAGAATCTTGCGTCTTTTAGTCAGCGCAACATTTAAGTGGGTCACATTTTGTGATCTTATAAGCAGCCCTAAATTATGCTCCAACACTCTTCCTCGGTCTCATCCGCAGTTCGTAAGGTACAGGAGAAGACGGAGGGAGGGGGAGCCGGGCTCGATGACTGAGTCTCTCCTAGCCAGGATGCAGATTGTCTATTTGTTTATATGTTTGGACTTTTAATCTTGTCAAGTGGGTTATAGAGCACAGCTGTCGGTATACAAAACCAGTGGGGTAGCTGATCTAATACATTGAGCTCTTTTTACCTCCCTGCATGCCCCCTACTCTTTTCCCTCTTTCTGCTTGTCTGTCTCAATGGCACGAATGGATCTACAGTGGCTCCTGGTGGAGCTCTGAGGTACTGTACTGAGGACTCAGATGCAGTGGATGTGTGAAATCATTGACCTAGTTCTTCTTCTTCTTCTTCTTCTTCTTCTTCTTCTTCTTCTTCTTCTTCTTCTTCTTCTTCTTCTTGTGTGCATTGCACATCTCTTGCTAATCAAATCAGTGTTTGGAAAACTGCTTTTCTCAAAATGTATAGCAAAAAAAACCAAAACAAAACAAAACAAAAAAACAGGAGACTAGAGCAGCCTCCATGGTTTGACAGATTAGCCCAGATCCATTGATTGTGAGGAAGAGAACATCGCAGCAGACTGGCACTGAGCACAGCTGCTTTCATGGATTCTGGCATCTGGGTGAGGGTTACATCATACAAGGAAAGCTCTACCATATTGCGTTTTAGATGTGAAAGATGTGTTGATTTCAAAAAAAAAAAAAAAAAAAAATCTATCCAAAAGGATTTTCCTCTTGTAAGCAGACCTGCGTGAAACATACAGACACCAGGTTTTCTTGTGATAATTTCCATCTCTTGGGGACAGCTGTGGGGGAGAGATGTATTGTTTGTACATTGAGTCCGCAGTAAATGCAGCGCTGGGGAGAAATGTCTTTTACTCGCGCACAGTATTGATTGAGTCAGTATATGAGCAAAAATTTCTTCACGGATCATTAGATCCTTTAGGCTTAAAGTCAGTTAAAGCTTCTGCTACATTCCAGAGAGAGAGGGCAGAGCAAGCCACCGCGTTTCTGGAGCTCAGACGCAGTTCACTCTCCTCATTTACTCCCCTTCCCTCTATCTCTGCTGGCCAGAGGTAGTCTGGGGAATTTTGCGCTACCCAGTGGAAGGCACAAATCACACAGTCTGAGAATTACTTAACAGGACCAACATGAGGTCTTTGTATATGCTACTGGTGTTTGTACTCAGGTTTGCCTCATCCTGACTTGTCTTATCTTGCCTGCGTCGGTCAGTTCAACGGTTTTCCATGTGAATTAGCTTAACCCTTAAATTTTGGCTTCTTCATTTTCTATTTTAAGCTACAAATCTCTTCCCCTGGAGTCAGACTGTGCATGGATTTAGAAACTCAGTGTGGCTCAGCGCATCTCACTTTGTATGTTTAATGGATGCTTCGTCGTTTGGGAAACACTCTTTTTTGCTTCCTTGCGGAGAATTTGATGCTGCTCTCATGTTTGTAGATTAAACATGAAACTACAGCTGGTCAACTAAGTTTAACATAAAGGGAGGGAGCTCTCTCACAGGCCACAAAGTCCACCTCGCAGCACCTTTTTAAATATTCACAAATATCCATTTTATTATTAAAAAAAAAAAAAAAAGGTTAGGGTTAGAAAAGGACATCTTAGGTTAGCAACCCTAACCCCAAGCCTGGGGTCTTTTGTCACAGTGAGATCACCAGGCAACACAAAAAGGTATATAACCCCTGTATAACAGAAAGATTAGCAATAATTAGTCAACGAATTGATTAGTCTGCTGACAAAAGATGTTTCTGAGTTATTAATAATAAGCACAAATGCTAAACATTCTCCAGTCTTTAAAATTGGTTTTCTATTAATGTAAGCTGAATATCTTTTAGACCATTGTACAGACATCAGTGGCTCATTAGAGGACACCTCCTTGGACTTGGGGAACCAAAACAAATAAATCATTTAACTGGGAAAATAATCGGCAGACTAAGGGATAATGAAAATAATGGTTAGATCCAGCCCAAAACCACAACAGATGAATGAAGCAAACAAGATACAACGAGGTAGGTCCTTAGAGATTAGAGGTGCTCGTAGATGGGTTTTGTTCCTTTTTGACAGAGCTAGTTTGGCAGTTTGCCCATTTTCAGTTCTTACGCTAAGCTAAGGTAAGCTAACCAGCCGCTTGCTATAGGTCGATATTTTCCTCTAAACTTTTCCTCCTTCATGAATCATGCATGTAATTAAAATGTAGACTTTAGAGGAGAAATGCCAGGGAAACTCATCCCTCAGAGCATCTCTCTGACCCTAAGAGCAACCACAACCCAATTCTTTATGTCACAGAGAACAAAAAGTATACATTAATAAATAAAAACTTGAAATGTAATTTCAGTGCACTGAAGATAAAACACCCCCCTGATGTGGCGTTGGGAGGGGTCAAGGCAGTGCCACATATGGCAGGGAGGTTGATGAAGGGCCTGCAGCTCTCTGACAACTTATTTTCGGTGGGTTTATCCGTCAACCATGTTGATTCCATTAGCTGGGACCTGACAGCGAGTGGCTGTGCTCCAAGCTCTATCAGTCTCACATCAGAAGCTAGTGAGAGAAAGAGGGATGGAGAAATAGGGAGAAAGAGATGGAGGGAGGTAAATAACGGCTGCACCTTTTCACTGTATAACTCCTCTTCTTTAATACAACCCCGCCCTCACCCCCGGTTTAGAAATGATATGGCCTGACGTGAGAATCTAAAACAAGAACAAACAGTCATAGGATTAGTGGTAGTATAGTAATGTTCGGACAAAATTCCACATGAATAACTTGACAATGAGAGTGAGAATAAAGTTGACAAGTATGATGACAATGACCATTATGGCAGCATTAGAGACCGGCAGCATTATTCTGTCCCTGCATGAAGTGGGTCGAAGCCCTAATGCCTTCTTTGTGAATGTGACAAAGTATGAAGCGACTGCCTCCACTGCCTTCCTATACCCTTTTCCCACGCAGAGCCACATAAATCTCCTCCTCATTTACTGCTCACAGGATTGAAATTTAGTTCCCGAGGAAACTGGTTTTAAAAAAGACACTTCAGGTCTGGCAAGCTATCAGATTAGGCCATACCCATCCCCATTTAGGCTGAGCTGAATTAGATCTGGGGAAAAGGGAATGGGGTCAGACTGCCATATTTCATCTTTAAACCAAGGCTCATATATATATTTTTTTTCTGAGATTCCTGACTGCCTTCTTGAAGACAGCCTGTGCTTGAATTTACTCCCAAGCCCAAAATTACCTATCTTCTGTGTCTCAGTCCATCAGCCTCGACTTGTTATTACAACTTCCCCTCAAAATGTGCCAGGGATCTATCCGGTGTAATGATGATGGAAGTCACACTAAACAGGTCGGTGGTGTCTGTCACGGGCAGAGGGGCAGCTTTAACTACGAATAAGGTGCAAAATGACTGATGAGAATGAAACATTACTCATTTGTGGGGTAATGAATTTGAACATGATTAAAAGGCCTTTATTCTGTTGAGCTCACACCCAAACAATCCAAGCTGGCAGGAACTGGCTCAAAGTCAGGGTTTGACAGAACAATTTGTATGACGCCTGAGAACTCACTAGCTTGAGAAAGCTAATTAAAGCTTTCTGAATGGTTCCTTGACCTGTAAAATCTGCAGGCCAGGCAACCGTGAGAGAAGACAGAACAAAGTAGAAATCTTGATTAAAACTCAATAGAAAGTCACTAGTGGAAGTGATTGTTTAAGCTCTTTCCAAATCATGTGGGTTAGGCGCTGTAAGACCTGGTTGTAGTGTAAGCAGCAGCTGCTGAGAGAGGAGGAAGGCAAAACACGTTACACTGGTGAGCTCAGCTTAATTGAGTAGTGAACAGCGGACTACTGGAGAGGAGCACGACTTGCTACTCCTTCGGGTACTAACTTAACAAAAATAAATGTTTTTTCAACTGCAGTTTTTTTTAATTAGATTACGAGACGTCCATCTGCAATGAAAGCACACTGTCAATATTCTGCATTATTTTTTCCAAGTAATTATTTTGATACAAAAAAATCAGACTTGCTTATCTGTGTGGTCTGCATTCCAAACAAGTTTTCCTTTACACCTACAGTCTAGACACTTTGAAACTTTGGTCAGGAGATGCACCATCCCCAGTGTGGAGAATGAGGTGGTAAATGCCTATAATATTGATTAAATTAATAATAATGATTAAATTTCAATTTGTTAGACAATTATTAGCAATATTGGTAGTGGCATCCAGTATTTACCTGATTTGTCTTCATTAATAATGACCAAAAGAATCCAATGAATCAGACGAATAGCATAATTTTAACATGTAGTGCAGCCCTCTAAAACTAAACTATATATATATATATATTTCCTAACCATTTGGGAAAGAAAAGGCAACTTGGGGTGTGTGTGATCTCTAAAAAGCATATTTTAGCTGCATTGTTGCTCTCCACTAAGGATGTCCTAGTGGTGGAATATATTTCAAAAGTCACCGAAAGGGTCAGTCACTCTCCAAGATGACGCGTCATGAGAATTTGGCTTTATAGAGTTCACTCCAAGGCAAATCCTTCCAGAGTGAGACACACATTATGTTTTATTCAGAGACTCCCTTGCTCTGACATTTTAGAAACAATAGGAAGTGTGGATGTGTGAAGCAGCATAAATGCAGCGATGGCCACGCTTTCAATTTCCACATGAAATTCGACTTGAGGCGCGAGACCACAGCCAGGCAGGAGTAACTGGGGAAGGGGAGTACCTGCAACAATCTCCTTGACCTTGGCTAAATAGGGGTGGAGAGGAGGACCACAAAGAAGTGAAGAAAAAGAAAGTAAAAGTCTTTTCTTTTTTCTTTTTTTTTTTTTTTTTCCAAAGGGTGAATCCCACAGGTGTTCATCCTGTCTGACCTCGACAAAATGGAAGAAAATGGGCTCAACTCATCACAGTGCCTGTAGGAAATTTCCAGTTGCAGAAGGGGAAAAGGAGGTTAAGGGCCTCCACGGAATTAGAGGCAATGTTCCCCTGACTGAGGGCTTTGGAAGACATAGACGTTCACACGGGGGATTGTCTGGCAAGAAAAAAAAAGAAAAAAAAAAAACGGGATCGTGATCTGAGATACTGTGATGCATGAAAGATTTCATCTGCTGTGTGGCATCATTTGAATTGATGCCACACAGCATCAAACTTTTGTTACTGGCCAAGTAAAGTTAAGTAAGTAAGTTGCAGTTAAAACACTGGAGCAGATATGTTTTGTATTTGGGGCTGAATACATAATACTTCTGTCCAGGAGGATCGATAACTGTTAAAACTGTGGAGCAAACTGCAGGAAAACAGTTTGTCTGTTAAACCTGCAGACTGTGAAATCCACTGAATGACGGCCGGAGAAACACCCAGAAAATTTCAGAGTCGGGGGGATTGCATTGGCTTTTTACACACTCAGCCTTCTTTATTCGATTTTCGCATCTTTTTCATCTTTTCATATCATATTTATACTGTTTTTATTCTGCCTTTGTCTCACTCTTTCTCCCACACACACACACACGCACGCGCACTCATACATACACACACACATATACACATTGTGTGACGAGTTCGACATGATCTTTCATTCAGGCCGGCGGCTGAGCTTAATGTGGTCCTGGGCTCCTTAGTTCCCTTCAAATGAGTTTTTCTATTACGCTTCTCTCCACCGAGTGCAGGGCTGTTCCCTCACAGCCATGTGGTCATGTGTGAATACTAAGCTGCCAAAATCAGAATGTGCGAGAGGGAAAGAGAGAGAAAAATAGGGGTGTGCTACAGGCTTGCCTGCCACTGTAAAACAAATAAATTGATATGTTCTTGCGTTCTCCGGGACTATACCGTACATCTTGCTTTGTGCTGCTTCTCCTACCTATTGTAACGACCTTGCATAATGTCTGCAACGCCCCCCTGAAGAAGAGAGATGAATCCCTTTATGCGGAACTTTGGCACATCTAATAGAGTCTCAAATTAAATCACGCTCATTGATCATCTCCCCTCTTTATCTTCTTTCTCTGATTGTATGTTCCTCATTCTGTTTCTGCTGCTCATTAGCATCCCTACAACCCAGCAACTGATTCCCCTGCTGCTCACACTGCTCAGCACCCCGACATTGATCATAGGTCTTAATTTACCAATACAGCGACTCAAAGGTATTATCATATGCACACACGGACTTATATCTCCTTGAATGTTCCTGCCGGTGTTGAGAAATGCCATTGAATATAGGCATATGATTTTCTTCTATTAGTTTTTTTTTTTTTTTTCTTTCAGGATCAGTAATGGACTAATGGATTGAATTGAATAACAAATAATAGGAAAAAACTAATTTGTGCTTGTATTTTTTTTTTTTTTCTGTTTCCATTTTCTGTCACTGAGCTTTCAGTGCCAGGGGGAACCTTGGCAGATTTTTTTTTTTTTTTTTTTTTTAAATATTCTCAAAACAGCAACGATCTCTATGAGACATCAAGCCCTGATGCTGGGGAGCTCTCCAGCATGACAAATATTCTGGATGAGGGCGAATCATTTATATACGAGCAAGCAGCTTTACAAATCTAACTCATGGTATTGAAAAGTGCTGAAATGTGTCATCACAGATAAATTTCAAGTCCATAAGCCTATATTTGGCAAGCTTTTCTCTGATCATTATCATGTTATGATCCCTCTCACAGTATTTTATGTTTTTATGCAATCACAGACAGTGCGACACAAACAGAATGATTAAGTAGAGGGAGACCATGGTGATTCATGTGTGTGTATGTGTATGTGTGCACCCGTGTGTACGAGAGAGCTTTACAGAAGGGTAAAAAGATATGCCAAGTGTGGAATAATGGTTTGGCATGTGTGAAAATGAACACAGTGATTGGGATTAATGACCTTATGGGAGCCTAAAGTGGGCATAATGAGCTGGAAAAGGCATATTCTAGATAAACCCGCTGGAATGGTAATGGAACAAACTGCTGGAGTCAGAGCCCAGTGTTGAGAGATATCGAAGTTAGATTTAGACCTGATGGATTTCAGTTCTGTGCACCTCAGGGTGATGAAGCTCTAGATACTGCATTACAGCCAACTTCCCATATAAACTCCTGTGCAACTCAAGTGCACTTGTTAATTATCAATGATTAGTAGTGTTTAATATGACTCCTAATGGAATTTTCTACTTAACCAAGCTGTGCAGATTTGTAGCTGTACACCTAATGGGTTTTCTTTTTTTTAAATTGTTGATTAGCTGTGTGGAAATATGTCCATTTCTGGACCAGCAAAAACTATTACGTCTACTCCTCCTCCTTCTTTCACAACCATACCCACTAAAAATTACATTTGTCCACAGTTAACAAGTTTGTACAAACAGATATATCTAGGAAACATTTGAATGTCACCCAAATTATGATTGAGAAAATTACATCACCATTGACCATAACCAACAACTGTGAAATAAAATGTAAACTTAGTAATATTTAGCAAGCAAGTAGTTACATTTTATTGATATATGTATATTTCACGGTGCCTCACAATAAAAGGATGAAAAATGAATACAAACCGAACAAGTCTAAACTACAGACTACCAGGATCTGAAACCACTTCCAACAACTTTCAGCATGTTAGTGTTATGACCCATGAGTACTCAGGATTGGCTGAGTAGTCAGTTGGCCTGTGTTGGCTTTTGATTTAATGTCGGCTACACACCTGTAAAGGTTTGTGATTGTATCTTGAACGGAGGTGACACTATTGCTAGTTACAAAATCATATCATATATCAGACATATGAAACCAAAGTGCTCAAAATCACCTCTGTGGCATTTCCTGCTACGGTCGGTCTCTAGAACCAGGTGAAGACTAGACCAGTCAGGCTGTTACCAAAGGCGACAAATGACTTTGTTTTTTTTTTTTATAAAAATAACTTTTTTAATTTTATGAGATTGTAAGAGGCTCAGACTGAATGGATCTGTGAAATGTTAGCTTCAAAAATCATTCCATTGTTTTCCCTTCGGTAGGTTGCCCAGGCAACTCGAGCAAACTGTTGTTTTTATAGTTAATCAGAGCAAATTAAAGTTAGGCAAGGCATATTGATTTCTATTTGTTAATGGGAAGTTACCTTCCCTATTCACAAATCCTACGAAATGTCAACAATGAAATGATCTTCCGAGTAATATTTGTTGTCTGCGTAGCCAAAGCCTGATATAGCTTATTGCTCCTTGCCATAGATTGTTATTGTCAAAACACACCAGTCAGCCTGGCCGTTGCACTTGCCGACATGTTCCTTTAATGCAATGAACGTGGCTGATGTGGTTCGTCAGTCCCACATCTGCTGCCATAAATACAGCACTGACATCACTAATAGGAGAAAGAACAGCCCTAAATCCACAGCTGTTTTATTTTTAATAATGTTAATTAGGAAGCAAATTGGCTTGTAATTTCAGTCACTGGAAAAGTAAAGTTTTGGTCTTTTTGTGGAATTTGCAGTTGCCAACTTTGTGCTTTTATAAAGTGTACCAATAGCCCAAACATATGAACATATGTGATGTAAGAAACAAGCCCTCATGCTCCTGTGCTTTCCCTGAACCCTCTATAAATCCTGCCAGTATACAAATGCCCCACCTAAATTGGACAAATCGCCAGTGAACCTCATCCAGACAGCAACTGATTTCTTGCAATACATTTTTGGCAAAGCAGAGAAGTAGTAAATAACGCGTTTTAACGATTGAGCACAGCAGAATTAGATGAATTGTTTAAAGAAGGAAAGCAAATGATTTATTATATTCCATGTATTGTTGAATTGAGTGCGGGCCTGTAAATTCAGAGTAGTTCCAAGCGCAGTGTAGTTTTGGTTTTTTTTTTTTAGACTCGGTAGGATGCTGTACAAAGCTGTCAAACTCATTTGACAAATACGATTTGAAAAGTTGACTTCTACACAGAATCTTCTTCAGCAGCTGCTTCTTGGCTTCTTCTCGTTGTCTTTCACCGAGCTTGGACCTTTCCTGGGGGCGTCCTCCTCAGCTTTCGCTGCCGGCTCTTGGGACAGATGTCTCTGGTTGTCACTCACAGCAGGGTTTCAGCGGGGGCTGAGACCATGAGGGGAGGACGCTGCATGGTGAGTAAGTGAAGGGTGTAAAACTGGCCTTCTGGGGGGATCACCTGTTCCGAAAGGAGTGGTACGGGCAAAAGGAGAGAGGAGAATGGCGGGTCAGAAGAGGGAGAGTGAAATGAAGAGTGAGGAGGATGAAATGAAGCAGAGAGAAGAGTTTGTGGCGAACATGTGTCGCGCACAGCTGTTGTCTCGGTGCCTGCCGGCGGTGCTTCAGGCTTTAGGTCTCAACTGTGGGCACCGCAGTCTGGGGGGGGGGGGTCACTGGAGGCGTGCAGGGGCAGGAAGGGAAAGATTGTATGAGGTTAAAGGTGGTAAAGAACAGAATGAGGTCACAAGAGCATATTGAGGCCACAGGGGGATAAAAAAGAAAACAAGAAAAAAAAAAAATAGAACATTGTGAACAAGTTAAACAGAGGAACATCATGTACAGTGCAGAGGAGGGTTTCTGTCCCCATACAGGCCATATCTCCCACTAGTCCCACCAGGCAAATAGTCTATGATAACTTTTGCTCTCTGATGTCCGGCAGCAGTATGAGCCCACGGGGACCAGGCCGGTTAATTTATGGGGCCAGGTTAGTGAGTGGTAAAGGCGATGACTCTGGGAATGACTGGTGGGCTGTTTGGGTAAAGCTTCATTCACTCTCCCAAAGGTCCTCTTGATCATCACACTTGCCCCCTGGAGACAATGACTCAGTTCAGTGCTCCCATGCTCCTGTCACACGCTCATCATATCACTGAGAGAGATGTGGGCACCGGGGAAAAGCGCACACCCGTGAAAATAAACCCCCCACCCCATACCCCAAACATACACACACACAAACACACACACACACACACACACACAGTTCCTTTGCTTTAGTGTGATTTTCCTTGACATCTCCGTCTGCCCTCATCACTCTTGTGTTAATGTCATGTTGGCAAATGGCTTGAATGTTTGTGTGTGTGTGTGTGTGTGTGTGTGCATGCGTGCGCGCATGTGAGTGGTCATGTTACGTGCCATATGTCTTGCAACGCTGGTAAATGGCCCACACCAGCTCTCCAGAGCCCGATTCCACTCCAACAGGGAAACGACCGTCCTGACCGCGAGGATAAACCCGTAGTCCCTACAGATGGATGTCCACACTCTTGGTGATGAAAGGACTTCATGACCTACATCTAAACCGACAGTTAAATTGGAGGTTGGAAGAGCAGAGCATTTTATTCGTTTCACAGAGCCACGATGCCCATTTTACAAACACACATCTCAGGTATAAAATATATAATATAAATATATATNGTCTGCCCTCATCACTCTTGTGTTAATGTCATGTTGGCAAATGGCTTGAATGTTTGTGTGTGTGTGTGTGTGTGTGTGTGCATGCGTGCGCGCATGTGAGTGGTCATGTTACGTGCCATATGTCTTGCAACGCTGGTAAATGGCCCACACCAGCTCTCCAGAGCCCGATTCCACTCCAACAGGGAAACGACCGTCCTGACCGCGAGGATAAACCCGTAGTCCCTACAGATGGATGTCCACACTCTTGGTGATGAAAGGACTTCATGACCTACATCTAAACCGACAGTTAAATTGGAGGTTGGAAGAGCAGAGCATTTTATTCGTTTCACAGAGCCACGATGCCCATTTTACAAACACACATCTCAGGTATAAAATATATAGTATAAATATATATATTATATATATATATATAATATAAAAATGAGAGGTCTTAGATTAACAGTTGACTGTTATTACTAAGATAAACTTAGCTCTAGATTCAGAGCTATGCTTAATTATCGACGATAAGAGACCAATATACATTGAAAGCAAAAACCACCTCCCATTTTAAGCAGATTTTGGTCATCATCGGCTGTCATCCTCTCAAATGCGACATGCATCTTATCAAAGAACTTGTGGAACTGTTTTTATTACCCAACCCGAGGCCTCATGAATGAACATATCTTGGTTTACATTATAAACCTGCGAAACCGCAGATATTCAAGGGAGCCATTTGTAAGTTTTGCTCTTGCTACATAGGCAGCGTTAGCATCAAGTTTGTGTCCTAGTCCACAAGAAACGTTGCAAGTTCATCATCAAACTTCATTCCTTTACTCACCAACAGCTGTCTCCGGAGGTGGAAAGCAACACCACTGTTAACACTTGTCTTTTGTCGTGCCTTTTCTTCGACTGACCCTAACCAGCTAGCCCCAGTCAGTGTCGTCTTCTTCTTCTTCTGTGCAATCTTTCCGATTGTGGCTTGCTGTAGTCACCAATTCACCCTGAAGATGTAGCACCGCTCAAGAGGGTGTCTTTATTATAAACACAACAATGGCTGAAGCTCTTGTCAAGTGACAATCCCCACCACTCGCTACCGGCGAGAAGCTACATCTGTCAGCAGTGAAAATGTACAAATAGACCCTTTAAATGTTGTTTGTATACATTGTGCCTTCTACACACCGACTACTATTTGCTTTTGGAGTAGTTGAACTCTGCCTGATGGAACGCCCACATCTTTCTACATGCGCTGTTTCCTACTGCTGCAACTGCTGGCTGGGGGTTGTTTTCGCAACACAAAAAGAGTGCAAAATAAATCTAAGTAAATCCACAGAGCATTTCCAGCCAGTGTTTTCTCAAAGATCTCACATCCTAAAAAAAAAAAACAAAAAACAAAAAAAACGTTAAAAGTCAAATGTCATTAGATCACATGACACAGACCGGCTCTCTGCCCCCTCAGTAATTGTCCTAGTCAATTGAGTTGACTTCATTATACATGGCC
Organism: Rachycentron canadum; assembly: GCA_038496675.1. Classification (NCBI taxonomy): domain Eukaryota; kingdom Metazoa; phylum Chordata; class Actinopteri; order Carangiformes; family Rachycentridae; genus Rachycentron; species Rachycentron canadum. The sequence continues at coordinate 15,377,488 of CM076663.1, read as the reverse complement.
TTACCATTATTGCATAAAGAACATTCAGTACCATGCAGGAGCTAATGCAGCAATGTCATCAGTCATGTGAAGTTGCATAATAAAGCTGCTTTCATTCTGTATACATACAAGGCTGCCCTTTCACTGACAGTACTATTCATATAAATTCCATTTACATTAAACAACAATATTAACAAATCTGGAAATGGAAAAATGAAAGAACTCTTTCTCATAACTGCAGCTATTGCAAGCTAATGTTCTAGAGAAAAAACTAAAATGTAGCAGAGGTTAGGTTGGCAACACGATTTCATGGTTCTTGCTGTTTATTCATTTTGTAGATTGTTTAGCACACAATGTACATACAAATAAGATCATTTTGTTGATACATTTTCATATTGACCACCAAAAAGCCAAACCGTCATGATCTCGGTTTATAAAAAATCTAATTTCAAGCATGAAAGAATTGATTTCTTTCCTAAATCGAACCGAATTTATCAGATAGTCTCATGCAGAGTGTGTGGACAAGCCTGATTGGAATTATCGTTGTTGCACGTCTCACAGGTGTGAGAAAATGTAAGTCAAACACGCGGCTCGTCTCCCCCCCCCCACTTCTTTTCACGTGCCCCTAGGAGAGGAAGCCAGATTTCTTCAATACCCCAGCTCGCCACGCGCTAGATCCCAGCGCACAGACGAGCAGCAGGCGCTGAGCGGTTCGGAAAAATGACGGGTAGCTACTCTCGGAGAGTGCGTTTTTGTTGACCTACTTTCACGCAGTGAGAGAGAGGGAGGGAAAGGGAGAGTGGTGGAGCTGCAAAAGTTCTCCCCTCTTCTCTTTTCTCTGCTCTACCTCCTCTAACTCTCTCTGCCCTGGCATCCTAAGGATGCAGCGGTGGCTATGGCAACACTGCAGTACTGAGAGGAGAAGGGGAGGCTTCCTCCTCTTCTTCTCACTCATTTTACCCCCTTTTCTCTCTGTCTTCAGTTTTTTCCTTCTCCTTGTCAGCTCAAGGCTGTGTCACGGCTATGCATCTAGATGTTGTCTTTATAATTACAAAGATCCCTATCTTCTGATTTATTTAGCATGCCTGATTTAGGATTTTTTTCTTCCCAGCAGTGAGCTTCTCATTTAGCCTAATTTGCGTCAAATCACTTTTTTACATTTTTTCAATGGGGTTGTGTACTATAAAGAGCAAAGGGTAAAATCATCGAAACTCCATTTCAGCGCACCCTATTTGTTTTAGGAGACAAACACATGGCGTCACACTCCTCACTTACAGGACCGACAGTGGTGGTGATCCCGAGGACTGTTAGGATGCTGTCATGAACTGGTTGTTAAGGGATACTGTTGTTGTGCTGTTGACTCTGCTTTCAGGTTACTCTTGATTCCTGGATAACTTCCCTTTGCTTCCTTGTGTGTGTGTGTGTGTGTGTGTGTGTCTGTGTGTGCGCGTGCGCGCCTACCATCTCTTTGGCACAGTCCCACCGCCCCTGCCCAGCAGTTTGAAGCTGAGGACTCCTGGCAAAGACAGAAGGGCTTTTGGGACCTGTAGCCGAATGAATTTTTCATTCACTTCCCTCCGCCAACTCTCGCCCCCACCCCCCCACCCCCCAGCTCCTTTTCTCTCTCTTTCTCTCTCGCGAGTCGTCTCCCTCTCTCATTGACAAGTATAGTCTCTTGCTCAGTTTGCAATAGCACACCTGGTGCCCGTACAAACAGGGGGAGTAAACACAAAAGCACACACACACACACACACACACACACACACACACACACACACACACATGGACATTTACTCTTGCACACAGCATGTAGCCTGCAGACAGAATAAACATCTCCTTGACAACAGTGCTTGGTATTCTACTTTCCAGTGTTTTTTTTTTTTTTTTTTCTCCATCCTCTCCTTCTTCTTTGGGTCCCGGAGGCCGGGCATGTGGAGAAAGGGCAGAGGAATGCAGAGGAATCCTTTCTGCAGGGGAGTGTTAGCAAAAAGAAATACATGACAGCAGGAGCGAATAAACACTGGACTTGCACACATTCACACACGGGGAACTACAGAGGAGAGTGAAGACGAACACTCGGCGCCACCACATCAACAGACGCACAAACCTGACCTAGCTGGCGCTCGCTTAACTGCGTCCTTTGCAGTACTTTGTGGTTGCTTTGTAGTCATTCAAAGGGGCTGAGCAATATTTAAAAAGAAGACGACGGCAAACACTTGGTGATTAAATCCTATGAAAGTTAAGCCACGCACAACAGACGGGCCGATGAAAGAGAAACAAGAAGAATGACTTTTGTCATCCATCGGGCACATCACTTCTGCATCCATGCACACACAACAGGTAAAACAATGACTGTGTAAGACAACCTGACATGTCCTTTTCATGGGCCAGAAAATAGAGCTGTCAAGTGGCAGTGGCATGGCCAAGCCATTGAACCCGGACAGATTTCACAAGCAAAATTGCCTCTCAGAAAGCAGGTGAACCTTGAGGCCATGACATTTTAGATCTCAGCTCCCGAGACATTTAAGATCTCAGTAGGTGACATGCTACCATGGCCTGCTGTCTGCGCTTGGACGTATATGACTTGGCAGGTCCTACAGCTTCAGGTAATGTCAGATATGCAGGGTTGTTGTATTATGTTATTGTAGGACCAGTTTGTGTGCTTCCGGGACGATGAGCGACGGCGGGCCCCTTGTCACATGGATCTTGGCGGGGGGAGGGGGTGAAAAAAAATGGTTGCTTCTACATGCTCCTTACACTCTTTCCACAGTTAGAAGATTCCCTTGATCAATTATTGATCAAAGCCATTACAAAGCTGGTTTGGGGGAAAAAAAAAGCAGTAAGAGTGAGTGGTGAGATTCATGGTGTCCACGGGTACAGGAGTGTGTTCCAGTTTGTGTGGCAGAGGGAGAAAGTGAGGGGCATACAGATGGGGAGAGCAAAGGCTGAAGGAACAGAAGTAGGGATAAAGGAGAGAAAAAGCATGTGCTTATGTGGCTTCACAGTCAAAATGAGACGTATTTTAGTTATTTTAAGGTATTTCCTGCTGTGGGGAAAAGGATTGCCTGGGTTCTTTTGTGGAAATGAAACATCTCCAACTTTTGCGTTCTTTATCTTTTTATTACTGTGCTCTGTATTTGGTATTAAAGGGAAAATCCACCCTGAAAATTACATTTTGTCTTTGCTCTGACTTTGGACTCTAAATTCAACATTGACAAACACCCACTGTTTCCTAAAGCTGGAAGTCAGGGCAAGAACACAAGTGATGATATCATCAGGTGACAACATTTGGCACTGGTCCACTGGCACATAATTTGTGAGCGACTCTATGGCCTTATAGAAAGACATATGACATTCAAATGAGTTTTATTTTAATGTAGGACCGAATCAGAGCATGTTCCTATATCCCAGTAAATCACAATGGGCGCTGTCATACTGTCTCAGGATTTGTTCTATTATTAACAGACTATGGAGCAGCTCCAGGACTTGTAAATCATATACTGCAGTCCTGTCGTTCTGCTGCTCAGCTTATGCAGAGATTTGGTCAGGTTCAGAAATGAACAGCTAAGTATTATGTGAATTCTTTTTTTTTTTTTTTTTATTTTATGACTTTTAACAAGGAATAGTGGCAGTGGAGTGGACCGCAGTATTGTCACTGAGCCACATTATGAGCAGTACTAGGGCAAAAGGTTAAACTTAGCACATGGGATGGAGGGGGTAGGGAGAAAGACAGCACTTTTTTTGTGTTGTGAGCGTGTGTGCATGTGTTGTGAGCGTGTGTGCATGTGTGTACATCAGTGTGGAACTTCAAATTAACCTTTGATATGCAAATGTAAGTGTCATGTATTTCTTAAATCTGCATATTATTTGAAGAAAACACTCATGTAGAACAATCTTGTGTTGTCATGATAATGTGGACAGGACTCTAACAGAGGCCAACATGTGAGTTAATGACAACCTTCATTATCCTTTGCCGATTAGTCTGTGCCTAATGAAGGTTGTCCTCATTAGCCCGTGCCTCCTAAAAGTGCCAAATAAATTCATGAACATGTTTACTTTGTATTCTCTGGTTACAGGCAATTTAATACATTATGAACACAGAATAGGGCTCCAACTAACATTGTTATTTTCACTGATTGCTGTATATTTTCTCAATTAATCAATTAATTGCACTGTCCATAATCTGTCAAGTGTCCATCATTTTTCAAGAGCCTATAAAACAAAGAAAGGCAAATGTTGTTGGACAGTTGTTGCATAGATACGTGCAGCAGCACAAAAAGAGAGACACATCTTAATATCTTATGTATGCGATTTATTGAATAGGTGGTACAACAATTTCACTTTTCTGTAGCTGCATGTCCACACTCGAAGAAGAGGCGGTGCAGGTAGGCTGAGACTGTGGGTCTAGAACTGCAGGAGCCACAAGCCTAAAGAGGCAATAACCAAAATCATGTCTGTACCACTCAAACCGGTGCGTCTATAAAAGAAACTCGGTCTGAAGGGGGGAGGTGCGCGCATACTCACTTAACAAGTACACATGCTTGTGTAGAGCCAGCAGCAGGCAATATAATAAGGTGGAGGTGAATAATAGGAGAAAGAATTGAAATAATGAAAGCTTGTTTGTTTTATGTCAATCGCATTTTACCGATTGTCTGATTTATGCATTTATGGCCACAGGTCTCAAACTGGTTGAACTGCTGCTCTGCAGTTATGATGAGTTATTGGCTGGTGCTGGTTTGAGTGCTCGGTATCAGTGAAATCGATTGTTACTTTTGAAAAAAAAAAAAAAAGTCCTGAGGCCTCTACTGTATCGCCACTTTTATTTCTTTTATTTTGTTCCACGTTGTTTCTAAGTAAGTTTGTTTTTCTTTTCTTTTCTTTTTTTTTTCAGCTTGTCAATATCATTAAAAACAGGCAACAGCTACTTAAAAAGAGACTGCAGAAAAATAATGATGTGTTTTGTATGTTTTTTTACAGAGTGCCTTGTGCCATGTTTGAAAGTGAGAGAGAGTGAAACCAGTTTGGTGTATCGCTGTATACACTGTATAAATACGACAGCTGCCCAAAAGTGACGCCAAAGGGTTATCCAACCCTAAGCTGCTATATACTGCCTATACTGCAGTATAGGTCATAAACCAAATTAGTTTGGCCATATGAACAAAATCTAAGGACATGTCGAATAAAATTCAGTTTCCCTCATTGTAGGTATTTCTCATCAAGCTGAAAACAGAACATTTTTCAAATATGCTTGGTTTTAATTGGTTATTTGATGCGATAAAAAGGGGGTGGGGTATCAGAGCAGTTAGGCCTCAGTAACACCAAGTGAGATTAAGCTCCTATTGCCTGCTCAATTATGATCGGCAGTTGTAAACTCAAACACCTGTTGCGTTTGCCCACCACCATCAAACTGACGCACAACATCAACAGCGACACTGATTACAAGTATTAGATGTTATGAAGAATGTCAGGGACTCATAATGACAATTGGCAGCACACATGGATAGTATAAAGTAAACAATTAGGCAGAGCAAAGATGACAGTGCCAAATAAAACTCCTAATGCAGCGTCTCTCATCACTGTGCATGATGTCGCGTTCAGTCTCATATTCATTCATTCATTCATCCTATCATCTTGATACACACCTCCAGGATGATTGTGGAGCTCATTAATTAACCTGAGCACATTTTCACCATTTAAAGTCTTGAAACCTGCCTTACCTGTCTTAAAAACTTCTGTAGGTGTTTTTCACTTAGAAAAAATAAAAAATCTAATCAGTGCATTAGTGAGTGACTGGGGTTGTTTGATTGAATTCACATCTGTCTGTTGATGTGTGCTTTGGACTCTGACTCAAGCTGAGTACTAATGGCCAATTTAAGCCAATTACCGGCGTAATTGCAGAGCTCTTGGCATTTGGCCTTATGAGGAGAGAAACCTGTTCTGATTGGTCTGGCCCGGGTAGCGAACAGTGAGGGACAGAAATAGCCCCATTTGGAAGATATCCATTTGTAGAATGACACACACAAAAAAAAAAAAGAAAAAAAGAATTCTACCAAAGTTTGCCCTAATGACATTACCACTACTCTGAATGGAACAATTACCAACCTCACAAATCTAGTGAAAATAAGTGTTGGGAAACCTTGTCATACACTACTTGCTGATTTAGATAAGCCTGCATCCTCACATTGCTATGTTTTCCATGGTGACTCTCCTCACTGTCAGGGCTGTGACGCCTCCAGAAGGCATCTTGTCTGTTTACTGCCCACATACTAGAGCACCTGGCCAGACACACTGCTCGAGAGAGAGGAGCTGCCACTTCAACACACTTTCATATAGGAATGTTTACTTGCAATGGCTGCATACACAGTTGAGTTAAATATGTAGCCTTAGCATTGTTCCATGAGCTGTTGATTATATAAATACATATATAGGCTAATATGTATAGTAAGCTTTAGGTGTTGTATTTGTCCCTGTTTTGATTTAAAAATATATATATACATACATAACACATTTGTTACTGTCAACACCCAAAAGGAATAATGCATTATACCACCTCACAGCTCATAGCTCATTCTTTCCCACTGAAGATGTACATTACGGGTGACACATCTATATGGACATCATTATAATTTTATTTTTCTCCCAAATGCTACATAATTTCGAAAAGCAGCATGGCACTGTAGGTTATAGCAGTGTTACTAAAGCAGGAGTAAACAGTGTCCTTGTTTGAACTGCAGATTTGATACACCAGTGAACATTTATTGCAGCTGAATGATATATGTGGAACTGACTCACAATGATCTCCAATACCCATCTTAAATCATAATTAAGAAACGTGTCAGTGCAACAGTGGGAGTCATTGCTGTGTTTTTTTTGTGTGTTTGTTTTTTTGTGTTTTTTTTGTTTTTGGTTTTTTTTTAATGGTTTTTGGAAAACACTGGAGCTGTACCAGGCCATCGCAGACTTTGGCTATTATTATCGTTTGGATTTTTTTGACAGTAAGACAAATCTTAAAAAACAACCTTGAATTCATTCTTGAAGCACTCAACTAGACGCTGGAAACTTTCCACAGGGGTCTCGGCCCACGCTGACTTGATAGCTTCGCAGAGTTCCTGCAGATATTTCGGGGGGCACATTAATGCATCTGATGGCACATTATGCTGCTGGAAGCATCCATTTGGAAGAAGATTGACTGTGGTAATAACTGGGTGGACTTGGTCAGCAGCAGTCTGCGAGTACACTTTCTGGACTTTAAATGATGCTCAGTCGACACGTACCTAGAAATCTCGTATGTGCTCTGAGACCTCCTTTTTGCACATCATTGCGCCGCAAAGTGAGTTCACAGAGTTTGTGGCCTGTCGACTTGCATGAAGCCTCTGTTCTGACCTCCTTCGTTTGTGATGCGTTTTTGTCCCCAGAATTGCTGCTGCCGTTGGGATGCTTCTTTGTTTGTGTTTTTCTTTTGCTGCTCTCCTCAGTACCCTCCCATAATTCCTAAATGACCCCAGTGTGACGGCTGCCTTGTCAGATGCTGAAACTGCCGCGTCTGTAATGATCACGCCGTATTCAAAGCGACTTAAATCCCACGTCTTGCCGGTTCCAACATTTAGTTGAACAGCAACAGAGCCTCTCAACTCTATCTGCCTGCCTTATGTCTTATTTACACATCACTCAGTCCGGGAACGCAAACTGTTTGCCTAAAAGGGGGGGGATGTAGTGAGTGAGAGTTTTTTTTTTTTTTTTTGAGAAAGATAGAGATGAAGAGAGAGGAAACCAGAGGTAGGTATAGTCTGCAAGCTGATATGACAACAGAAATACCAGACAATTCCTCTGGAGTCAGCTTGTTTGCTGATAATTGGATTCTCCCCTCAATAAGAGTTACTGTGTTTATTTTAAAGCAAGCAAAACAAAACAGACAAAGTTATTCAGCTGTATACCTCATTATATTGCAGTCAGCTATGATTTTGATACCCATGACTACACTTACATTTCTTGACAGCAAAGGGTTTGTTTCACTTTCTTTTTTTTTTTTTTTCAGAGAGAGAGAGCAGCAAAAAAGTTAAACGCCTCTATTGAACATATATTTTCAACCTTTTCAAAGTAACCCGTTGATTTAAAGGGCTCGCCCTTTTGAGGGATACTAATGTCGTTTCCCTGAGGTTTCCTGACCCTAACCCAGCCCACCCCAAATTCCCTTGTAGCCTTCAGTTAACCATCTGCTGGGATGGGAGCACATGGCAAAAAGATGCGTTAAACGAATGCATAGTTACATAATCCAGACCTGTGGTGGAGGGAAAAGGCCGCATCTTTTGACAAGAGAGAAAGGTAAAAGGGATTCTTTGTGCCGCCAGTGCCCCCAAGTGGTTAGCAGTGGCATTTTGCTCTCCCCCCCCTTTCTGTCTTCACCTTTTCAAACATGACATGACAACTGCTGCTTTGCCTTTTCTATTTCTATAAAGAATAACTCAGGAGACGTAGGAGCTGATGTATCGCACGTGACAGGCTGATATATGGATGGTATCGCTTTTTCGATGACCACTGTTAAATGGGCTGCATGCTGACACAGTACACCACACAGCAAGGACGGCTATTACAAATCAGTCCCCAGCCCTCCCTCTTTTCGTCCTCCTGCCAAAATGCCATGCCTGGTCCTTGCCCTGGCCAGCCATCATACCTCTTATGAATCAAAGACACTGGAGCACAAGTAGAGAGAGAGAGACAAGGACTTATGAGCACTTGGCTCTGCCTCCCCTATTTTCTTTTCTCTCTCTCTCTCTCTCTCTCTCTCTCTCTCACTCTCTCACTCACTCTCTCTCTCTCTGTCCTGCAGTCTGTACATTTTTCTCGCTCCTCTTCTGCGTCTATCTGTCTAGCTGGGTCGGATGATAAACCCTCCGCCAAGGCTTGAAGCACCAGCGGAGGAGAAACTGCCCATGTTACACTCTGTTCGCATTAGCTAATATACATAGCGGGTCAACGTATACGAGCATATGTGCACGCCCAACCCCTCCTCTGCCCCTCCACCCACCCACAAACACATGTCTCTCTCTGTCTCTTTCAGTTTAGTTGAATTGAGTTGCTTTATTGGCATAGCTATTTATTACAATCAGTGTTGCTGACATAGTATGGAAAAACAGCCACAAAACAACAGCTTATCCTGAACATCCACATTATGTCATCCATATATTTTTTTTTCTTTCTGAAAGCCGACCTCATTTCTACTTCTCAATATTGACTCATTTGGAAAAAAAAACAAAAAAACAAAGCTTCCAGAGCCTCTAAAGCTTACTGCTTAACACATATCTTATTTTGTGTGCATTCAGTCAATCACTAGTCAAAGTCAAAGCCCCGATAAAACCACAATTTGTCGTGTTTTGGTCTGTTCACACAGAGTTTGAGGCAATTGGAAAGACGCAATTGGCCACAAAATCACCAGGCCTTAGGGTGACGTGAAGACAGGTATTTGTTTAACTTAAGTGAAAAGAACGAAAAGGAACCAGTAGCCCTGGTGAGGTTTTTCGCTTGCTCCTAGCTAATGTCTGTACTGCGGTGTTCCGGGAAAATAAATGGACTGCACAGGGTCCAACGGTCGAAAAATCACTAGAATAACATGTCTGTGTCTAACACACTGTTGCACGACAGCCTTTGCACAAGTTAAACAAATAAGACATGGCGTGTTAAGTGGTGGTCAGACATATTTTGTTACTTTCAGACAGAGACGAGCCCAGTAACTATGTGTTCTGGAAATAGGGAGTGTAATAATATGCACATCTTAAAATAAAGTGCTTCATTTTACAGAAATGAAATGGGTCTAAATTAGTGTACCTTGACTCCATTTCACATTTGAACAGGCTCAATCATTTTAGTAAAAACCAATATCCAGTCATCTTTACATTCAAACAGCTTTAACACCTCCTTTTATCTGTCTTTCTCTCTTATGTCCCACTTCCTTACTTGTGTCTTAAGTGCACTCCAGCGTCTCTCCCGGACGTATGTTGCACTCACTGAGTCTAGTCATGGTGATTGGCTGAGTAAAATCACATGACCAGTGCTGTAAAGACAAACTGTGGTGGTTAAAATAAAAAAAAAAACAACCCAGCTTTGACCCCGTCAAATTATTCTAAATAATGTAATACTGGGTCCAGACCACAACCGATTAATATCCCCTCTCATGCAGGCGTCAAGGTTTTCCAACCGAGTTGCCCCACATTAGAGAGCGAGGACGCAGATTTCCCAAAATGTTAAACTCCTTTCCTTTCCTCTATGTAGTTAGTAAAAGCAATTTCCCCATTGTTTCCCACTGTCACACACACTGTATATTCTGCATTAACTCATTTCACTGTGACAAGTTGTATGAAAAAACTACTGTTGTTCAGCTAAATCTTGAACATCTTAACAGCAGAGGGAAATTTTTAGGTGTAATTTTTTTTTTTTTTTAATGTGTGTATGGCATATTTGGTATCTTTGAAAACCTTGGTATGTCTTTGTTTGAGTTTGAGCAATGCCTGTCTAGACAACATGGATTTCTAGTGATGGATGTGCCAAAGAAGTAGTATTCTACTTAAGTAGAGCGCTGCTCTAAGTATTTCCCCTATGCATGACTGCCTAATAGAGATGAAAGTCTAATCTCTAGTTAAGTTACATTCTGTTTTTGGTGTTTGATGAAAATAAAGTTGCAAAACGGACTTGTCCATCTTTTCGCGGGGTAATCCCCAACTGCGAGAGCTAGTATATACAATCCAAGTCAGTCAGAAAATACTGAGGATATCATAAGGCAGCTTTAAAGTTACCATCTTTCTCTGTGTCTCTGCCTCTGTGTTTATAAGCAACCCGTTGAATAAATAGGGACTGGGAAAAGTAGAGGAGCAATGCGGCCCAGAGTCTGGTCTGCTTCACTGGACCCGAACACAGCCATTTCATCTGTTGAGCCGGCAGGCCAAATCAAGTGGTCTTTATTAAAGTCGCTTTGATGGATTCACCCCTGGCCTCCCCCCGCTGTGATCTATCGCCTGTCCAGCCCTTGGAGGTCGTAATAAACTTGTTTAGCAATGGGGTCAGTGCATGCAAGCAGAGCATGTGCCTGTGAGAGTGCGTGTGGGTATGTATGTGTGTTTGTGCTTGTGTGCATGGTGATTTTGACTTTATGCGGCCCAGGTCCGCCGTCACAACCACAACTGATACCTTGTCCTCCTGTGATGATGTTTTCCTAGTCTCCTTACAGATTCTGGTGTAATTGCATCATATATTTACACACACACACACACACAGTTAAGATACAGACAGGCAGAGTAGCACTGCTGTTATCACTTTGAGTAGTTTTACCATCTTGTACAGCTCCTGCATGTTTCCTAATAGAGTAGTATATCAAAGGCAGTTGAGCCTGGGTGAGTCCTTAATAAATTCAATGAAGCCACACACAGACAAGCAATTTATTTGTAAAAAATGAATGATTTCCTGTTCCTGTTATATATTTTTTTCCATTATCAGAAAGCAAATATTTTTCTCTTTTTTTTTTTTTTTTTTTTTTTTCAAGTCTGGGCTGCTGACTCAAATGGCTAAGGCATGTCAAAACACTGCTACCTGGCTCACAGTTCATTGCGCTTCATGCCCCGTTTCTGCAGTTGTATTAGGTTTGCAGCATTTAGAAATGAATCATACTTGGGAGTAGCATTAGGCTGCGAGTACGAGCTCTTTAACTGTTCCGCCCTTCATTGAACGGAGCACAGCAATTAGTAGATGCCGCAGACATGGCTGGCCATTGTCTTTGGGTATTCTCTTCCAGCTATCGGCTCGCTGTCCCCGGCAGACGCGGGCAGATGCAGGTCGCTGTTAGTCGAGGTGAAACCCATCCGCTCTCTAATGGGCACCACTGGGGCCCAGTGTTATTGGATGATTCATCAGATCAATGGTGCGAAGCAGTCCTCATCTGACTTCCCCGAGTCCAGCATGTGTGGCTCGTAGAAGTTTATGTAGCTTACATGGAAACAAGCACCTGGCACTGGTGGGTTATAGGCACCAAAGACTATCTCAGATTTTATTGTTTTAACAAAGTAAAAATTGAATTTACAGCTTTGTTCCCAGATGTTATTACAAATGTTTCATTTTTGAAAGTAAATCACACCAGTGAGCATGTGATGTACTTTTATGAGCAAAATATCTCACAAATAAAGTTTTATGAGAGGTGTGACTGGAAAGATTCGGGGATATTTCATTGTGAAAAGCCCTTTAGAAGACACAGCAAAGGGCAAAGCCCGTTATTGTTGCTGTTCTTTATGCTGTTGTTTTATTAACAGTGGTAAAATCATTGAAGTCACTGTAGGTTATCGCAGGTTATATTGTGCATGGACTTGAACTACAGCTCTAAAAAAGTATGGATGCTTTACAGTCCAGTGGGGGAAAAAAAGGGCACTGCATAGAAGGATTATGGGTTCAACACCAGGTACTACATATATCACCGAGTTAATGAAGCATTTAATGAAATTAAGACTTTTAAAGTATATTTTTTTAATTAATTGACTCCTTATAAAATGTACAAATGACTGTCATGTTGCCTGAAAAATGACCTAACAGCAAATAGACAAAAAAAAGTTTTCATATTTTAATATCAAAATATGTGTTGCTATAAAGGGTTTCTAAAGGTTAATCTGTTTATTAATTGAATTACGTTTTGGGTAACTTGGTTTAATCGGTTGTGTTCACATGATATCTTGTCATCTGTAGAAAAGCTCGTACCCTCTATCCCTTTCCTCTGTCAGCTGAACAAATCCCCATAAAAATATAGCCAGGGCACCTTGGTGAATAGATTTTATTGGTGGAATTCCTCCGCTGAGGAATTCATTAAAACGACAGTCATTTGCTGAGAGTCTGCGTATGTCCCCAGGCAGCTGCTAAAGCACCCCTCCAAGATGTCCAGAGGCTGAAAGCACCAACTGTGTGATTCCATGTATACCATTTCCTGGGCATTGTTCCTTAAATTCACTGGAGGTGACATTGACTTCAGGAGCGGGCCATGCCATCAGAAGTTTGCCGGGCGCACCATCATGGTTGTCATGGTAGCCATCAGATTCGGCCCCTTCCAATAGTACCATTTAATGCCATTGTAACGAACCACGCTGGACGAGGCGGGGTAATACATGCCATTCAGGTTGGACGGACCGCAAGCCTCGAACCACCATCCTGGAGGAGAGGAGACGTGGCAGCGAGTTCAAGGCAGAAGTCAGAATTAATTGAATTCAAGCTCATGAATTGTAACACCCAAATGTACAGCTGTAGGTCAGCAGTAACTTTATACTGGGCGCAGAGGGAAAATGAAATGCACTTCAGGATATTTACAAGGGGGCGGATAGAAATGTTTAACAAGATAGGTTAGAGAGACAGATTGAGAGGAGCTGAGAGAAGCTGCGTACCTCCTGATGCGAGCTGCGCACACTTGCAGGTGCAGAGGTCGTTGTCTCTGTCCTTGGTGCTAAATTGGGTGCCGGTGTGGGTGAGGCTGCTGGTCCGTCCCGCCGTGCCACCGAAGCCCTCGGCGTGAAGGCTGGTTTCAGGGGAAGCAAAAGAAAGCGCAAAGAATTTCAGCAACAAGCTCAACCGCGGGCTCTTTAATTCATTATTTAAAGTTGCGTTGGGAGCCTCTCGCCCGGTTGTCAGCTCTGAACGGCAGTTTGCGGCCACTGTCCAGAAACCGTTTGAACCTCGGTGCCTGTCAAATCATCTAATGTTATGTTGTAAACTGACCACAGCGATGGTCGCATTTACCACAACAGCTGATCTGTGAATCCTTAATACCACTTGATACTGAAGGGATGAGAGCAGCTAAATGTTGGTGAGTCCAACTTTCTGTGGTTGGGGCAGTCATGCTGTTGGTTAGGAATCTGTGTGTAGTTCACTTTTAATTCTCCATTCTTCGCCTGATGTTTTGAGGCCTCTGGGCATATCTAAAATTAAAACACCATTTTGGCAAACACTAAGTAAACAGACAGCATCTTAAATAGAGCGAAATCCAGCGCGCCTCGCTTTTGCCGCTCCACCTTGTCATTTAGAGTGTGTGTTCAGTGGTGTATTTTTGGTTCATGCTCTTTCCTAGTTCAGCATTAAATCAAAATAACCATGTGCATGTTATTACACAATCAAAAATTAATAAATCAAAAAACGATCAAAGATTATGACATCGTAAATCACTGTAGATCACAGCCTTTTTAGTGTATGTACAATGCTTTTTAATGCAAAGTACCATCTCCCCTAGGTCCCCACTGTTGTCAAACCTCAATACAAAGACTAACCTCAAACCTCTCATTATTTTTCCTCCATGCTGTGCTTTGTGAAACAACCCAAACAGTCTGAATGCAATCCCTGCCTAACTTAAATTGATTCTCTCAATTATTTCCATACAGCAGCGGATTGTTTGTGTGTTTCTGTGTCCGTCCGGCCGTGCGGATATGTGTGTGTCAGTACTGGTTTGAAGAGAGTGGACGAGGAGGTCAGCCCTGCTGTCTGGCCTCTCCTCTGCCCTGTCATTCTGTCTAGTTAGTACAGGACTCTCCCCTGAGTTATGTGACCCACCCTCTGTACCCGGGGGCGTGCTGTCTGTGATGACTAAATGAAGAATCCTCCTCTTGAATTTGTAAGTTCACAGGGCAGGACAACACATCACGAGGGGCAGCAAAATGGGTGTTTGAAATGACAGTGCCGGGGACAGGGATGACGCTGGAATAGCAGAGAGAGTGGAATTAAATATGAGGGGATGTTTAGTTGGGGCATTTTTTTTTTTTTTCTTTTCTTTTCACGATGGATCGGTGATGTGAGGAAAATTAAAAACCATCAAATTAGACGGGATGGAAACCACAGGCTACAGGATATCCTCCTGGAAAGGTTGGCCTGTGGACCCTGCCAGCTCTTCCTACTCTCTGAAACATTTGCATTAGCCATGACTTCCAGATGAATTAGTTCAGCTATTCCACCCACACCGCAGACCGCAGACTAATCCTTTTCAAGGTGACAGTCTTTTTACGTTGTTATTTTATCCTTTAATGAAAAATATACTGTTACATTAAAAGGAATGCTTACCATTAGTTTTACTATAGGAACATCTATTCTTGGCGGACTCAAAGGGGGGAAAGCGGTCTGTCATGCCGATGATTAATGTGTGAATAATCCTAGTGAGTTTTAGGTGAAGACCTCCATGTAGCCCTGGGGAGCACACTGGATGCAGCTGAGGTGTAGGAGGAGATTGGTTTGGCTGACTAGCTCCACAGCACCACAGTTGTGGCTTTGGGTTTATAAGAGAAAGCCTCAGAAGAAGTCAGCGTCTTCAGAATGCTAGTAAAGCCGGTACATATTGAACTAGTTAAACAGAACATGATGTCAGAGGTAGCAGCTAAAGAGGTGATTATATTCATTCAGGTGCTTCACCTCACACAGTGCAGCCTACAGCAAAATTGTGAAACATTCAGTTTCATTGCGCTTATTATGTGGAACAAACACAGGCAAATGCAATTTGCTGCCCTATTAGGGATCTTGGAAAGCATACACCCACGTATGACTATGATTTGTCATCTCTCAAAGCATCAATCTCCCTAAACTTCCACACAGCAAGGGCAGATTCCTCAGAATTTATATGAAATCTAAACCGAATTAGTTTGGTTTATGCTTTGTTTCTGTCTGCTTTGGAGGAAACATGGCTTCAGCAAACCCACATATAATCTTGTTAGTGATTGCTTGGTTACAGGGGAGCTTTTTTTTTTGAGTTGTCAGTTTGTGGCGGGGCCAGGTGTTGCAGAGTGCTCCTGTTATACTCCAGTGGATTTTTTTTTTTCCCAGGGGCAGCAGTAGTAGCCGCGGTGGAGGGAAAAGAAAAAAAAATGGAGGCAGACGAGCTCATCATTTTGAATGACGTTCTTAAAGATGGTCGAAGTGGCTCCTTAACTTCAGTGCTCGAGGATAAGAATAAGAAAATGGAAAGGAATTCGAACTGTTGATAACAGTTTCTAATCTGTCGTGATATTAAGAGTCTTACACCCAAAGGGAAAGCAACGATTGAGAGGGTGTTACTGCCTTTTACAATAGAAGGCTCTTAATAAAACATTTTACTGAAATAAAGTACCTTCATAATTGTCCTATTCATGTCAGAAAGTAAGAAAATTTAATTGGAGACTGGAATGCATCGTAAAGCGTTTTAGTTTGGCATTTTCTCATTAATTAATTACCAACACTTAAGGTAATTGGTTTATTTCACAGTGAGTTTTGATCTCAGCATCAGTACAGTGCAGCAAAGTAATATATCGTATGCTCTGTGGTTACCTGTAGTTGGTGTCCTCGCCTTCTATGTAGAAGCGGTCGTAATGTGAGAAGGCTTCGTTCCCCTCTCTGTCTTTTAGCTGGACATGCAGACTGTATTCCTGGGAGCTGGTCAGCTTGTGGATGATATCATTCCCCAGCCAGTGTTCCCCAGACGGCTCTCCAAAGCCCTGGATTAGACACAAAGACAGAGAAACAATAGAGAACAAGAACATATTCTAACAAGGGGGATGATTTTACCAGAGACCTGCCAAGTGTTTCTGGAGTTTACATGAAAATGGACCTCAATTTAAAAAGTCACATTTATCATTTTGATGGCTTAAGGCAGTCCACTGAGTTTATGAAGTCAAATACTCCACTCCCAAAGTAAAAGGCCAGTCAATTGAGACCCTAATTTACCAGCATTTACAGAAAAAAAAAAAAAAAAAATTGGCTTTGTGGACTGATCCACTGTTGTTTTTAACTGTAGAGTTTAAGTTCCCCGTCCCACAGCGGGCGATGGAGAACAATATTGAATGATCGCTAAATATCATGATAAACATCACACGAAGCAATACATTTTGAGAAGTGCATTTAGTGGTATCCTGCTTAGAGATACAAACAGATGGAGGATAACAAATTCAGATACTCCAATAATGCATTTCATTTCTGTTGAAAAGGAAATACCCTCACAATTCTTTTTTTAGCAAATCAAAACTACTACTACTTATATGTCTGATACAAAAAGTCTATTTCAGTTCTTGTATTTATTTATTTATTTTTTTGTCATGACACAGTATAGTTTAGTGCCCCCCGCAGATGGAGCAGTGAGCCCCCCCCCTCAGGTAATTATGGCTGAAACACAGTATGGTAGCTTTCCTTCCACTAGAGTTATATGCACACAACGCATTGGAGTTCACTGCAACAGCTTATTGAGACACTTTGCGTCTTTATCCACCACCTTTATCACAAGAAGAAGAAACTGTGGTAGAATAGAGAAGCCCACTCTCAAGAAGTTTGCTCTTAAAGGAAGTCAATGCGAACTCGCCTCAATATGCAGTGGTTAATTTAGATTCTCACTTCACTTGTTCCCAGGACCTGAACGCTAACAGGCTACTGGCCGTGCAGGGACGCTTCTGTTTAAAGAACAGAGACATCCCAGGGACTCGCGTAGCTGAGAGTCAGGAGGCGACTTCAAATGACGTTTACAGGCGGAAGACGCAGTGTTACGGGTGCAGTTTTCGCAAAGGGAACCAGAGCCGCAAGTGAAAACGGATACAGCGTGCCATGGGTGCGATGCCTTTGACAGAAATGGTTTGCAGGGGGAATGGATGCTATTGAACGTCACACCAGGGAAATGATGATAATAACAGGCAATGCTCTTTTCAAAGAGGCTGTTTATGAGGGAGGGATGTAATGTGGCCTCGACTGATGGATCTCACAGAGGGCTGTCAAGTACAAAGCACCAGTTTTTTGTTGTTTTTTTTTTTTTTCTTTTTGACTGAGCAAATGTGAGAGGTGGACTCACAGTGTGAAAAAGGCCAAATGAATCCGAGAACGCACGTTATCTGCTCGGCACACAGTCATTTGTATTGCTACATTTTCAAGGCAGAATGGTGAACAATCCACGTCTCTACCTGCAGGTATGAACCATTCTTCACCCGTTTGAAAAAAAAAGGGGACACGTGCAGTGCTTGTTTACCTCTAAAATTCTAAGTCACTTTGTCTAGCTGCCAGACCGACTTTCTGTTAATGGTCTTAAGTGAGAGGGAATATATAGTGAGCGCCTTGGAGCATTTATCAGTTGACCTGCAGGTCTGGATGCGGCATTTGATCATCACCGACCACAGTTTCAGAGAATATGGAGAGTGGTTCAGGGCAGTGAAGCATTTCAGTACATACGTTATCTGCCATCTACCAGGGCCCCCCCGTTCTCCCACGCCCCGACTGGGGCCAAATATTTCTCATCCGCTTGTAAAAATATTGTTCTTGAAAGAGGTTGTTTTTTTTTTTTTTTTTGTTTTTTTTTGTCGCTCCCTCTCATTCTTTCACAGTCCTCTTAGCATTTTATTTCCAGTCCAAGCTATGGCAATTGATTTGTTGGCTTGGGCGAGAGATAAATTGCTACTCTGTTCAATCAAAAGCCCGCACTACAGCCTCGCTCACTTGTTCTGTGCATAATTCAAAAAGGCTTGCAATCATGTTTTTCTCTGTTGCTCAAACTAAATAATAATTCTGCTGAGAAAACTTTGTTTTGAGATTCAAAAAAAAAAAAGAAGAAGAAGAAAAAAATCTAAATGTTAAGTCCAAACAATACAAAAGCCAAAGGTGTGTGATTGATTCGGTGAGAGCAATGGAGCAACTTCAGTCTCTTGTGTGCGATTATATTTTATCCAGTTTGTTTTTTGGGTCTTGGATTTGGAAATGTTGTTACTCTCATCACCACACATTCCCTTTGCAGGAAAGCTATTGAGGTCTAAAGGATAGATACAAACAGTAGTGCTCTGTGGTCACTGAAGTACCACAGAGTACCACGTGTGTGTATTTCTGTGCGTGCGTGCGTGCGCGCTTGTGTATACGAGTGTGTGGGAGTATGACAGGGAGAGGGAGCGAGAGCAGGTGCAATAACATGAAGGGTGGTGGAGAACACGAGGGCGGCCAAATACAACAATCGCAGGTCACCTGGGATCGCAGGCCAGCCGGTCTCCCACGCCTCTCTGTGCCAAAGCACCCGTGGATAGTTATTGGAACCTCCTGTCCAGTCCCACAATGCGATACTGATCCATACCACCTATACTGATAATGATGCGCCCTAACCCTGCAGCCTGAGGAACCCACCACTTTGTAGTCCCTCCACCCACGATGGAAGTTGACGGAGCCGTTTGTCCGATGCTGTAGCACCGTCCACCCGCCACCTCTGGTCGTCATATCACAGTACACCTGGAATAAAAGGACAATTGTAACATCACTTTATTTAGTCAGTGCTCTTTGTGCAGCTGTATTGAACGCTTGCTCAGAATTTGTTGTTTGTTTACCAGTTAATGATTAGACAATTCCGGCTTTAAATCAGCAAACCTTTTAAATTTAAAGAGTGCCGATAGATTTTTTTCCGTGTCGACTTGGGAGCAGGAATAAATACACACATATGTTGTGGGAAATATGATTGATGCAGATTCTTCAAGATACAGGGAATTGATTTGGAGTATTGTGTCCAGCTGCCTTGGCGGATTTAAGCTCAGTATTCACTCTCCTCTGTATCCCTGCCAGCTCCCAAGGGAAGCATTTGCCGCTTTTAGCCGCTAAAAGTTCCAGTGTGTTGACCAGCTTGTTGCTAATAGTCTTTTGTTGCTGGGAAGGTAGCGTGCAGTTGGGTTGACACAGCTTTTGTTTTTTTTTTTTTTGTTTTGTGCTGAAAACATCTGCCTAATGTGGCTGGAATCGAGACTTGATGACAGACTTGTAACTGAAGTGAAGCATTAAACTTGCCAGCTGTAAAATCAAAACAATTAGCTGAAGGATGTTAAAGTGGCCCCACAGATCTTAGGGGAACGGCAGGTGATAATGCTCATCGGGTTCATCACTTCAAGCGACTCCGCTTATTTAAAAATACTGATTTGTGCAGTTTTAAATCCCAGAAAAAAGATTCTTTATAAGAAGTTGTGTTTTGTATCAGGCGGCACGGTGATACAGCGGTTGTCGCCTCACAACAGGAGGGCTCGATTCCAGGGCCTGGGGCCTTTCTGTGTGGTGTTTGCGTGTTCTCCCTGTGCCTGTGTGGGTTCCTCCCACAGTCCAAAGGCATGCATGTCGAGGTCAATCGGTGACTCTAGATTGCCCGTAGGCGTGAGGGTGAGTGTGAATGGTTGTCTCTGTATGTCTCCATATGTCGGCCCTGTGATAGCGGTATAAATAATCGATGGACGGATTGGATGGATTTTTTTGTATCAGTATAGCAATACCAGCATTGAGCATTTTTGAACAAATATTAAGCCTCACTACTGTTCTGACATTGACAGCTAATCATTCCTGAGCCTGTATGTCATTTAAAAGAGATTAATTTCAAGATTACAGCACAGGAGTGGTTTGGTGGTAAAAAAAAAAAAAATGGCAACAAGAAAATGACAAGAAGAAATAAAACACACGATAGCTTCTCTGTTGTTTGAGGGATTCCTTGGAAGCCTCAGGAATAAAAGGAGGGGCAACCCGACATTTCAGGGTGACACGCAATGATATGACCCAGGTGGGAAGGAAAAACTAACATATCAGCATGTTCTCTTATCCCCTTAAGTGGGGGTTGAGGAGGAGGCATCTGCGTTTTTGGTTACACACGCTGTTTTCTTTCCGACTTGGCTGCACATTTTGCCGTGTGTAGATATATTAGGGAGAGCAAATGGGAATGAATTGCACTTGAAGTTTAGTCTTGTTAAGGGACTTGCTTTTAAATATTCAAGGTGTTTAACTGGACGTTTTCCAGCTTCCCTTCGGGATCATGATTAAATGACTGTTTGAATTTCTCCCGTGGGTGGTAAGATTAGCTGCTTTTTGTAACTGAGATCCATTTTTATTTTATTTTTTTTTAGTTTTTTTTAATTGCGCAAATGTATTCAATTAGCATACCTCTAGGCTACAGGGTTGGACTTTTCTCATGGACTATGTTTGAATCTCTGTATAATGTTGGCACCTCAAATTACAGATGTTATATGTGACATTTCTGACTCGATAGCAACCTCTAGAGCCTGCTGTGTGGATAATTACTGATTAACTTGCATTGATTTGCTTGGCCACTTGCTTGAATTTCATCTGCCAAACAAACCGCCATGACCTGTCTCAAGAGCCATTCAATATAGATGCTGGCATGTGGACAAAATCCCAAGGGGTGTCTCTCTTTCGACATCTCAACAGGCTATTTTCTGCTAGAAATGAAATGAGAGTTTCCAGCACTTTCCCAGAATAGTAAAGCTAAATCAAGGTCAAAAGGCACTCAGGTCTTTTACCTCGGAAAACAATGCAGGCTGGCAACGTGCAGTGATTATCTTCTCTGGCACATTAAGCTAATGTTGTGGCCTTAACAGCGTCGCACTGAATACAAAAACAGGCTGTCGAAACAGAATTTTCAATTCAAGTCATTTCCCAAATGCGATTGTGTTACTCTGATTCGGACCAGATTCACTTATTATTAGCCAACAACGAGTCATCTAGGTCCAAACCCATTACAATAAAAAAAACAGTATTTGAGCATTATTATGATTTTTCAAAAAGATAATGTGATTATTATCATTTTCAAAGGGCATTCTGGGGATAAAGGGGATAAAATACTTACTTTTGAATATGAGTTTGTGGAAAAGCCTGAATGTGTTTTATTTATGAGCCCTGGGCACATGTAGCTCTGAAAAGTATATATAACAGGGTTACGAAAAAATTACAAAAGGGCACTGATCCAAACTTTGAATTATTTGGTCTGTAAACATCATTATTCATAACCATGGGGATTAAAAGAATAGATAGGTGGATAGATAACCTGGATAGATTATATGTGTGCCTTTTGTCTATGGTCCAACTGAGTAAGCCTACTGTCTGCTTTGAAAATAGGGCAATTTGTATCTGCCCCACTTTTATGCAGCCACCCAGCTCGCCAGCCACATTGGAATTAGATGGCATAGATTGAAAGCAGCAATGATTTGGGGAGTACTAACTTCCATTAGTGGAAATGTATATTGGCCCGGGTTGGCAGGAAACACATGGCACCGGTGCCTAACACCTGGCTGCCTTGCCCACAGGAAATGAAGAGGAAGAACAGAGGGAAACAGTAGGAGACTCTGTGCCAACCAGAAAACTAGACTGAGAGTAATGAATAACAAGAAAACAAAAAACAAAAAAACCTCTTTGACTGTTATCTTTCTTTTTCCCTGGATGCTAACTGTGATTCAAAAAAAGGGTAGCCTGCTGGTAGATGCCATGGATGAGTTAGCAAAGGCCAGCTACTTCAGGTCAGCAGAGGTCCCTCTTAAGCTTATCTGACTTTGCATTCAGCAGTGCGCACTCACTCACCACAAAGCCTTCGGGGCATAATGCTCCTGTTGCATATTATTTTAGCTCTCTATAACACAGCATGGCATTTCCATCAGCCTCAATACCAAAACCCCTTGCAAATTACCATTACCTCAGACTAGCTTGCCCTTCCAGTGTTTACTGCAGTCCAAAAAATGATGATAAGCTCTCAGAATGTCATTATTTAGTGTGTGTGTGTGTGTGTGTGTGTGTGTGTGCGCGCGTGTGCGCGCGTGTGTGAGCTTTACATTACACAGGCTGGGCAAAACCTGTAAAGTTAATGTGAGTGAAATGACCCCAGTGCTAAGTACTGCAAGACAAATGGATAAAATGTCTTACAAAAAAGTTTCATGTCACAGTCAATTAAGTGATATTTGCAAGAAAAGGCCAGTGACCTTTAAAGCCTCACTACCTTGACAGTCTGGGTGGAGTTGGGGAGATGTATGCTATATATTCCACTCTCCGTCATTCCAGATCGCAGGATCTCTGCACAGTCCCTGAAAGTCCGCGACTCCTTCTTGGGCATATTGGAGATTTCTGCAAAAACAGGCAGGCGTGTGTTTACAGATGGCAGCCTTATGGGTTTTGCTCACAAATCCCAACCCCATATGTGAGTTTTCTTGTAGAGTTAAGCTCTGGCCTAAGCCTGCCGCGTCTGTAGCCCATGCATGTATGTAGTGTGTCTGAGATTTGAATTACAGGCTGCTCTAGGTGATATTTTCGTGTAAAATGGATTTTTTCAGCTTAAATCACAAATCCCATCCTTATTAACCAAAATACTGAAGATCTCATTTTTTTTGTTTTGCCTAAATTAAATTCAGGTTTTTATTGACATTGTTAATGAGGTTTTTTTTTTCCACTGAGGTAATGACTCATAGGACTGCAGTAGAAATTGTTGACAAATGACTAATATTTGTTAATCTCTTTTATACCCACAGAGCGTTTCTCTTATGTATATTTGTATCTCTTGTTTCAAATAAATGAAGTTGGCACCATGCTATAACCCCCTCATCCTTACCATTGCAGTGGTTGACCATGGCCAGCAGCTGCTGAACAGTGTCTGTGAGCACAGCCTGCTGTCTCTGAAGCAAGGTGCTGTTGAGCGTGGAGCTGCCCAGCTCGCCCTGGAGCTTACTGACCAGTCGGCTCTGCCTCTCCAGAATCTCTTGAAGCTGCTGCTTTTCGCTCTGCAAGCCTTGTAGCTCCTTCCCATACCGAGCCTCCAGCGCTAACAGCCTCTGTTCCAGAAAACTGTCAAACAGCAAAAATTCATTGTGCGTAACATTGCTCCTTTTTTCTCTTCTTCTTCTCCTGACTCACTTCTGCTCACTTCCTTAAAGTGCATTGAAGAAAAGTAAAAATCTGAAGACATATCATATCAACTGCTAAGACGCATGCTACATAGTAGTGGGGGCAGAAAATATGAGAGTGGATGCATGTGGAAAATCATGGTGGACGTGCAAATTTGCACACTTGCATGAGGATGACTAATAGACGCCAGTGCCACAATCTCATCAGGCTAACGTCGTATAAACACCTGTACTGCAGAAGCACTCACAGATGGGGCTGCATGCTAAGTCTCTCGATCATAGCCATGAGGCAACCGTCTGACAGTGAGTGTGTGTATATGTGTGTGTGTGTATGCGTGCGCACAAGTGCCACACCCCCACCTCCAAATGAAGATCATAAATCCCCTCAGCCTGATCTTTATGGCTTTGACTAACGACTCTGCGGCAGTTATTTATTGAAACAATCCAGCCACCCAGATTGAACAAGCTACTTTTCAGCCGCACGCACACGCAGCTGTTACACTAAACGCGTGTCCTCAATCTCCCGCTTTCGGCAGCGACTCAGCATGTGCCCTGGAAGGAGAGCTGGATCAATCCAAATCATTTTTAGCATCACTTCCATTTCATATTTGCGTTCTGTGTGTGTGTGTGTGTGTGTGTGTTTGGGAGGGGCTGTGGGGGGGGACCACTCAATATATGTCACAAAGTGAGCTAACAAATTGTTCTCCATTGTGGATATTTTACTTTGAGGAACACTGAAAGTGTAGAGCACGGCAGAAAACCGGCACAGTAATGCTTCAACTTTTTTTTTTTTTTTTTAAGGGGGGGCTGACAGAACAAAAATGACATTTTGGATCACATTTTATCCTGGCCAATTAAACTGTTATGCTTATGATTTTGATTTATTATTATTGTAATATAGATATTGATATTAGTGTACTCCCTCTCTCGCTCTGCAATGTGCTGCCAATACTATTTAACATGTAATGCCTGTGAAAACAAACATGTCTCTCTGCTGTTTTTAGTTTGGCAGTGGTTCAAAAACTGGCTCTGTGCCCTCAAGGCCCAGCAGCAGTAGCCCCCTACAACCACTGCCGTCCTTAGCTCTCCTTTATTCCACAGCTGCCCGACTGCAAATCTGCCGTGACCTTCCTAATTTCATGCATTCTGTCATGTTGTTTACCCTTGTGAAGATGTATTCATTTATATACACGTCAGACACAGGACCAACTTGAAGGGGGGGGCAAAAGGACAGAGCGGGGCCAGGCAGGGCCAAGCAGGGCCAGATGTATAACAGGTGTTGGAGCTGGGACACGGTGTTCTCCCAGTCACACTTGGTACAGATGGATGGAATGATAAACAACCACACACAAAGATAGAAAACACCCACTCCCTTTCGCGCTGGCCTGCACCCTGTTCTTAACCCCTGCTGGCCCCAAGTTGACCTTGTGTTCCTAGAGAGAAGAATGGGAAACCCCTCCTATTGCGCACTGCCTATTCACTGGCAAACACACACACACGTTTGCACAATAGACATTATACTGTCGTTAAGTGCCCCGTTGTTCACATTGGCCAGAGTCATTTAACGTACTCTTTTCCAGTTGTTGTAACAGAGTGACCAGTCTCATGCCATCATGCATGTACAGATATAATATATGACCCTTTTGAGGCCTTTATATTCAGTGTGAAGTAGCTTTTTCCTGAGAAAACATTCTTTGGTGCACAGGAAGAGATGTGTTTTATGTTTCCTATAGCAGCCACACCTGGAAAAAGTAAAGGATCAGCATGGCAGGCAAAGAAAATAGCGCCACCTGGAGTAGCTAAAGCCTCACGAAGAGAAAATCCAAGAGAGAAAACACAGCAGATAATGGGCGATCTCTGGGAAGTAAAGAACAAAAGCAACCTCAGCCACTGCCACTGCATGACATCGCCTCATCGTGTCCAGAAGTGAGAGCAAAACTAATTTAATAACCACTTCAGCGCCAACCAATGCACTGACACCTAAATGAACGTGATGAACCTAAAAATGAAGTGGCTATACATATACCAGTGAAAAACGCCTCCTGTAAGTTTTGCAGTGCATAAAATGTGCTTGCGCCTTGAAGTGCGAGTGCTCACCTGTTTTTATCACTGAGGCGTGAGATCTCTTGAGTCTGCAGGAGAATATGTTTCTCCAGCCGGTTAGTGAAGAGCGAGTACTCAAGGAGCTGGATCTCCAGGCGACTCGTCTGGTTTAACACCTACAGATTGATTGAAAACACAAGAATAGCTCTATCAAATAATGTACACATGGATAGATGGATGGATGGGAGTGATGTGAAATAGTGGATGAAAACATTGATGGAATTAAAAATCTGGACCATTGAATTTATATTAAAAAAAAAAAAACAAAAAAAAAAAAACAAAAACCGAACTCTTGAAGACAAACAACGTTGCACAAAACATCACAAGGGTCGTAATGTTCATTCTTTGATCCTGCAATGAAAACTTTAGCAGGAATTATCTCATATGCACCTGTGACATGTTTTGAAGTTGCAGATGAAACAAAAACTTGAGCAGAGCAGCGCAGATATTTGTACAGGATGCTGTTTCATATCAACTTTGATAAGAGAAAAAGAAAGCACGAGGACCAAAACAAGCCCAATCTGTAATAACAGCTCTGTGGCATGATTGAAGACACATCTGTGTTGTGCTACTGAGCTTTATGTTTTAATTGGCTTGTTGTCAGACGCCGAGCTCAGCTCACTGTGTCAATCAGGGCCTGTAGAACCAAATACCAGCTGTTTTAAAGCAGTTGCCGCCACCTTTGGGCATGGCCTCTCGGCGGGTTACATCTGATTTACATTTAATTAGCTATTCGCCACGTGTTCCGCAAGTGACATCTCTTGTTTTCGCATGGGTGTGATCCATACATTCGTTCATTTGAGTTGGCTACAAAGACATTTTCTCAGGTTTACCCCAATCCTTCCTGAAGGTCTCACCTGGGTCTCAACGTCTGTCAGTTTGCGAGTCTGCTCAGCCGATTGGCTGAGGAGGTTTGTTCCCATCTCAAGCATGGCCGCTGTCTGGGTGTGTACCGCAGTTCTCTTTATTTCCTCCATCCCGGAGCGCACATTCTCCTGGATGAAATTCTCCAGCTGTAAAGGGAGCAAGCAAGGCACGTAGAATATCATTCACAGTGTCCGATTGTGGTCATGATCACGTTTTAGGAGGTAATGTCCCCATAGGTCCACTGTCAACTTGATGTCTTGCAGCAATCTGAGAGTGATCTATAATTGTCACCTCAATCTGTGATGGAGTCATAGAATTCAGTATCCCCAGGACGCTGCTAGTGTCTTTTCACCCGTCTGTCCATCTTCAGGTCTACCTCAGGCAAATACCAAACTCACATTAATCAAATTGTCTAATATAAAGACATTTCAATGGGAAAAAGTCGAGCAGCAGTGGGGTTTGACATTGTGATATTCATGTCCCTTACACTCTGTAATCAATCACGAGCTCAGAGAAAGAAGAATTGGTAAAAACCCATCATATGTTTCAGCAGAGGTAAAAATAGAACGGCATCCATCTTGCACCAATAAATAGATTTTCTTATTAATGTGGTCAGTTTGAGCACAAAGACAAATTTGTCTTTTCCTGCCGTGAACGATGGAATTTTGTTTGATGTCTAACGGGGCATTGGTCCGTGCCTTTGCAGTAGGATATCGAACCGGGGCGCATTAATATTGATGACTTTTCTGGGGAGAAAAGATCAGGCTCTATTCGTTAAACCACATGACTGGAAAATGAAGTCTCTGAGGAGAAAGCATTCAGAATTACCCAGCTAATGAGTGGCTAGCCGCAAAAAATCGAAGAGAATTCAAATGAGACCAAGATTGTTTGTATTTTTCCACTACAAATGCCCATTTCAGAGAGGAATAGGATTATAATAATGCACTGTCACAGGAGAGGGGTGTGTCTGTTTTTTTTTTATGAATGATAAAAAAACACTGATCCAAGAGGGCAAACAGAGATGAATCTGCAATCAATTATTTGCCTGCGAGTAATCTTTCTCTCTTTGTCTCTTTCTTCCTCTTGATCTCTCTCACTAACTCCCTCTGTTTTTTTTGTTTTTTTTTTTCAAAAACTCCCTTCCCCTCGGTCTGTAAATCCATCTCTCACATTTCCCTACTTCAGGACAACTAAGACAGCGCCGAAAAATCCCTCCATAACGAAGGGTGTGAAGAGATTACCGAGCGGATTAAAACCAACTCCAAAGGAAGAACCAAAGATCCCTGCATCATAATCAGCCTGGTGTATTGAAGGCAGTATCAGTCTCTGGTCCAAATTGTTCCCATTACAGCCTTCTTTGATGGAGCTCAATACAGAGGTCTCAATACACTCCATCTCCCACTGCCAATTGCATTAATTGCAGCTGTGTCGTACGCTGCACCGTGAAGCCGGATAAATCACATTTGGGATGTAGTGTAATTCTCTCTTATTGTGTCTGAGAGGGACAGAGGAGGGATCAGCGCTCACAAAGTCACAGGAGTTATATCACTTGATATCTTAATTGTTGAGCAAATAGACACATTTGTTCTCAGCTACAATTACAAAGGACAGGGGAACCATATCTGCTGGATGTTCTGGCAAATGATAATGACGGACTGAGGCACATCCAGATGGGTACGATTGAGAGGGACAGCAATGAATATGTTTTGATGGAAATAATGACTTGATCGATGTGTTAGTGCAACACTATGCACGTCCACTTTTCATTAGAGAAAGACATTGGTGCAATTTGGGATTTCTGCCTCCAACCCGGTCCAGTGGAGGAGGAATGTGCTACCCACAGCCTTTTAAAAACAACACGTACAAAAATCAACAGCAATATGTCTCTCAAGGGCCAATTATTCTGGACAATCCACAAATCTCGCTGTGGACAGATTTCATTTCATTCACGTTCAGCCACTCTCTGCCGAAGAATTCGTCAGCATGTTCGGTTGGTTATCCAAAGCAATCAGGAAATTGAGAGACATTGCTGTTAAATTTTCAGCCACGCTGGAGGCAAGGCTCTAGGGATGGCAGTGTTGGTCAGTCCATCACTTTGGTCCAGGCTGAATATCTCAGAAAATGTTGGATGGACTGACATTAAATTTTTTACAGATGTTTATTGTTACTAAAGGGATCCTGGTATTTATTTTATGATCTCCTGAATTTTGATCTCAGACCAACAGCAGGCAAAATGTTTTACTTATCAATAGCTCAAAATTCATGCCCAGAGGATGAATCATAATAACTTTGGAGTTTCCCTGAATTTTCCTCTAGCGCTTCCATGAGCAGTTCTGAGTGATATTTCTCAAGTAACTAAGTATTGATGGATTTCATACAGACATTTGTCTCCCCCTCAGAATGAAATGTAATCTCGGCCATCACTCAACTTTCACTTCATCAAGTGAAGCTTTCAATTTGCCAATAATTTGATTCATGATGAAACTGATGGCATTCACATCAGCCCTGATTGTACTGTGTGTTTAGCTCTTATTTGCAAATGCTAGCATGGTGCTACGCGAAACAAAGATGATTAAAATGGCAAACATTACTCAAAACCCACTAAACAACTTCAACTTGTTAGTGTGCAGGAGGTGGCATCGCGCCACTGAGCCACTGGCATGATATATGCTATTTGTGTTATTGTAATGTAATTTTAAATTTCAGAACCAGAAGTCCATTCACCCCTGACAGATTAAACGCAAATATATCAAATCTTCCGCCAAGTAAAACCAAAACTGTCTGTACGCATGGATACAGAAGTAGCTGGGGTATAAATTTTAGATTTGAATGAAAATCAATGGCCGTCGTTTCATGCTGTTCAAGATGGGAGAGTAGGGTTGCGTGTTTAAGGAAAGCAAATGGAGAACCATTCCATAATGTGAATAATGCGTGAGACATATTTTAGTATTGGCTTGATGAAATATTACTTGGCCAGGAAATCAGGTCACCAAGGGTAGCCTGGCCACCTTGATCTCTATGCAATATTTCAGCATTAGCATAATCTGCACAGGCTCTTAAAAGTACTAACAAAAGCATGCTCACATCTCTTTTGCCAAACCCTCAGGGCAGCAGAAAGCGAAAGGGACTAGATGGGGGGTTACATTAGGGGCTAGTACAAAAGAAAACAAACACCAGTTTCTTCTCGGAAACAGCACAGAAGGAACTAGGAATATTAATACACTCCTGTTGCACTCGTCCACTTGGAGATTCCTCTGCAGAACATGACAGATTAGTGTATGTGCGCTCCTAGGCTTGTGCATGTGGGTGTGTGTTTTCTTTTGAAAGGTTCTTGTGGAAGGCTCACGGTAATGGTGCTAACATCCCAGGGGAGCACTGTACAAAGTTTCACCCACACTGCGTATGCCTCGAGCTCTCCCGCATGCGTAGCATCCGTTTCTGCCCAAACTTATGCAGATAAGCCTAATGAGCTCCACAAGGTGCTGAAAAGGCTTTGCCACCTAGGGTCAAAGGTTAGTTTACCCTCGTGCATTTCCAAAAGAGGCTCTCTTAAGGTCATGGTGTGTTTATGTGGAAATACCACCTACAGTGGGATCAGTTATGCATCACCATGGCCTGGTGGGGGTAACGTGTTGAAAGGTTGGATCTTTGTGTTCATTCCAGACGTTATGTGGAGGAAGTTTGGCAATGGAGCAAGATATGTGTCAGCAGAGCTTTTTCTGTAGATGTTGAGGGGGGGTTAACTGCATCTCCTGTTCATATTGGCTAATATAACATCGCTTGTGTATAGCATGTAGAGTGTAGCTACATGCTTTTGTATCCAACAATTTGGCCTGTGCTTTAAATGCTGTATGCATCAATAATATACTGCGTGCATGAGGAAAGGTTTGTGAACGCTCTCCCTATCTTTGTCTGTCTGCCTCTGGAAGACACATATACACACACACGTAGAGTGTGGCCTCTTGGGAAGCTTCCCATGGAAGCACGGTCTCCAGTTCACTGACTGAGCCTCAAACAGAGTGCGCACAGGGGAATTGACTGTGTGTGCGTTTTCATATGTGTGTTTCCGACTGCGTGTCAGGAGAGCGTGAGCAAGACAGACAAAAAGTCTGAGATCTGATGGTCGATGAGTCAAGGTGTGACATGAGATGCGTTCATCTCTCCCAGAGCTGCAGAGCCGTCCAGATGTGGACAGAAGTGAAGGAGCTGGATCATGAGGAACAGTGTAAAAAATAAAAAAAATAAAAAAAGGAGAAGAGGGAAAGGGAAGGAACAGAAACGCAGACGATGTTGTGGTAAGTGAGAGTGGGAAATGACAGCAGCACAGGAAGAGCCCTGGCATTTGTAATATCCTATTTTCTAACCCTGAAATATAATCAGCATGTTTGCCTTCAGTTGGCCAACGTAAACACTCAACACAGCACTCATAATCGGCCCGAGGATTAGTGTCCACCATAAATATTCTGAGAGAGATGCAGACAAGAATAGAGAGACGGGTGGAGAGCGGTGGCATGTCAGTCAGTCCGTCCCAGACAATGGCCCAATACTGAATCTGCGCCCTGATGACCTTAGCAATGAAAACACTATTGTGAAGCCACTTTAATCGCATCATTTCATTTTAGTCGGTCATAATCCAAGCTAAATGGAACTGCAAAGGCCAACAGCCCAGCAAGGAGACATGCTGAAATGTGTCTCCCACAGATAAACAAAACATTTTTCACAGAGGAAATGTGTTGTATTTTTCATTTAAACTGAGTTTAGCACAGAGTTTTCACTGACTTTGTCTTATAAATCAACTGAAACATGAGTTAAGAGGGTAGTTTCTGTCCACTGGTTGCCTTTTGGGGGAAAACACGCATTCAGAAGGTTTAGCTGTGTGAGGTATATTAGCAAACTTTATTTCATTTTGTCTTTTTCCTCTTGCATGCAACAGGGAGTTCTTGCATCCCAGTGGTCTTAAATACAGATACACACTCTTAGACTAGGCATTGTCATAGAGCCAAATATCCATACATCAAGCATCCAGGAAATCCCATCTAAGCACTGAACTGATCAATAATGAGGGCTTGTCAACAAATATGTACTCCATGGACAGTCCTGAGCTTTCTCTCCCCAGCATTTTGTTGAAAGGTTGTTGCAGACAAAAATCGGATGATGAAGAAGAAAGTGGTGTTTTTAGTTAACGCTTCAGAGATCTTACCTTCTGCAGCCACTGAGTGTTATTCTCCATAGCACTCTCCAGGTTTTCCAGCTTCCTCTCCTGCGAGGAAGGCCTCTCCTTTTGGGCCTTACCCTGCTGGGATTGGCTCAAATTGGGCTCGGCCTCGGGCGGGGAGTCCCTCTGCAGTGTGTTGGTGACCTGGAAGTCCTTTAAGGGACGGCAGTGCTCCACCTCAGGGAGGATGAAGGTGTAGCTGCAGGGACCGTGCTGCACGTGGTGCTGTTGGCGCTCCGAGCCGATTGCGGCGGCCAGCAGGTAGGCCAGGTAGGCGAGGGTCAGGGCCAGCAGGCGGCCCATGTCAGGGGAAAGAGAGGGAGAGGGGGAAGAAGGAGGTTGCTCCACCTGGCAGAGCAGACAATTGGGTCAGGTGAGTTTCCCCTCTCTTCCTCTGTATCACAACCTTTTTCTGTGTCCTGTTAAATTGTCCCTCAAGACTCCAAGTCCTCCCCCGGTCTTCTCACTCCAGCTTCCGCCACTTCTGTCTGTGTTTTATCACTTTACCCTCTCCTCTTTTGGCTGGTTCTCCTCTTTGCTGTTGCATCCAGAAGTCCTCTTCCGTGCAGTTCGTGTTCCTGCTGTCCAGACTTGACAGAAAACACACACACACACACATACACACACACACACACACACACAGGAAAATAGGATTGCCTTCTATTGTGACTCCAACATTGAGCCAGCACATGCAGTTCAGTCCAGGAAACCAACAGCAAACTTCCCTCCCACTATTTATCTCTCTTCTGAAAAGTTGCTTTCCTCACTGCCTTCTTTTCAAGCTGCTGGAGTCCATGCGCAGGTCTGGAGGAGAGAGGAGAGGAGGGGTTGAGTGGAGAGTGGCCCGCTTCAGGATGTTGGCTGAAGTGGTAACGCTCTTAAAGTACAGAGAGAGAGAGAGAGAGTGAGAGCGAGAGAGAGAGAGAGAGAGAGAGAGTGAGAGTGGCGTTCCTCTCCACACTCAAACACATACACATGCACACACCACCTTTACACTCTTCCCTCGTTAATTTTCTCCCTCCTTCTTATGGTACTCCTGTTTGCTGGGGATAGAAGAGGAAGCTACAAAAATACACACTGCTCACCACAAGAGCAAAAAACTAGGAACTTTCTATGACAACTTTTTGCTCCCTCCCATTTTCTCTCTCTCTCTCTCTCAGTTGGTTTATTGGCATGACCACAATTAAGTGGGTTACAGTGTTGCCAAAAGCATGATGTGCCACTTTAAAGTATAATAGTTCAAATAAATATTCAAAACTAGGTACATTTATTAGCCTCTCACTCTCTTTTAAGAGTAAGCCATCAGATTATGTTAAAGGACCAGAAAAAAGATAGTAAATCAACCTTGAGTTAAAAAGGTTTTATCACAGCTGAGGTCAAGACTCAACCTCCCTGCTCAAAGAAGTAGTTAGTATTGCTATATACAGGACTGTATAAACTACACAAAGAAAGAAATATACAACACTACACTGATACACAACATGATACACTGTAATATAAGAAAGAAAAAAAAACAGAAAATGATGCATACCTTTTTAGTTCAGGGTTGGAGTTTAGGTAATGGTGATGGTGGAAACCTAGAAGAGATAAAATATGAATAAAAAAAAGATTTAAAAATAGGTGCTGTACTGGTTTTTCCCTCGATTTTGTCAGCATATTTCAGAGCTTCTTGTGGCAATAGCAGGAGAAGTCAGATTTTCCTCGAGTAAATGTTTAGTTTTGTTTTGACCCGAGTGTGTTGAATTCGTAGAATCTAAGATTTATTTTGGTGCTTCTCCTCTTCCCAGTGCGGCAGAACTGTGGCTTTGTCTTTACCATCTGTTATTGGTTGAGCGAACACCGTCTGTTTTCTCTTGTCCACTGGTTTCAAAGGCCAGGTAGAGGTCAGTCAGTCAGTCAGTATTTAGTTAATGTATTGAAATATAGTGCAACTGTATTGAAAAAGTGGAAGGATGCACAATTCAGCGTTGCACTGCAGTTGCTGTGTGTAAGAAAAAAGCACTTTTTGGTCTTGTTAGTTGTTTAAATGTATCAACCTCAAGAATCTGGGTGGGTGTTTATCACGGCGGTGTCAAGTGACTGAGATATTTGGTGCACCGCTAAACAGAGTGGAGTCAAACCTACAAACACTGACAGCCCATATACGAAGCAGTGGCTATAAACTATTAACGACTTTTAACAAGTCAGGGTTCTTTATATGTTACTGTATATAGCAGGAGTATGGCCCATTGCCTTTTAAGTGTGGTATTGAATTTTATTACTCTTTTAGATCACTAATTAAAAGTACAAATTAGCCTAATACCTCTTAGTTATGTTTCTGTAGCTTCCAAATGCGTTCTGTCTCTCTCACTGGTATATTGTTGGCCAAACCTGCGCTCTCCAACACTTTCCATTTCCTCCACCTACGCAATTATTTTCTTTTCACTTATATTGCTGCTTTTTTCTAATGTGTCATAAATGCCCTTGCAGGCTTTATCTCCCGCTCTGCAATGCAAGATTCAATCCACGGTACAGCACAGCTCATCCAGTCAATTAAAGTCTGAATGGACGTCGTCACAACATGGCAAGACATTCGCTTTCAATACATCCTGCTTCTTTCCAATACCCTCCTGTCACAGTGATCAAGTACCGCAGACTCAAACGAGCAAAATAACACTCTCCAAGGATAACAAGAGAGGAAGTTGCCCTATCATACATCCGACATGAAGGCTGTTTGTTTGCTTCCTGCGATCAATACTCCCAAAGAGGAACGAACCGTATTAGACTTTCAAATTCATTCATTTTTCCTTCTTCTCTCAGCTTTGCCTCTGTCTTTCTGTTTTGTTTCTTCCCATATTAATATCACATTAGGAGACGGGCGTACTCTGCCAAAGCCTTAAGCTGGTGTATACTGTACTCCTCGTGCATTGTGGAGTTCAGGCCCTTATCTCCCAAGCATGATGAGCATTCCTCAGTGCCACTAGTGTGTGGACGCCTAATGACCCAGCAGCTTTAAAACCCAGCGTGTGTGGGCTCCATCGCTCAGAATACCAATGACTCGGATCTATAGTGATATGCATCGACTCATATCTATCCCGGTCACGCATGCGCTATATAGACAATTCTCACCTTTGTGAACTCGGCTCGATTGATTGATTTTCATTAGGAAATTAACATCATAGCGTACACGGCGGTGCTGATTTCACAGGCAGAGCTGTCAGCACGCCTTCTCCTATGTAAAGGTATGTAGAAAAACAAAGAATGTTTTACTTCATCTGTCCTGGGCATCGCCTCTCTGTAGACATTGTTCAGACATCAAATTGACGGGTGTTTTGATTAAATTAAACGACTTCCAACTACTGTTCATAGGAGGAAAAAAAAATTCTCTGTGGTGTGTATTCTCGGCATGCATAATAATCAGATGTCACCTTATGTTCAGTGCTGCCCCAGACATGTGAAAATCTTTGGGAATCTGTATTTGAGTAACACAAAGTTATTGAAAAAATTTTCCCACTGAGGTGATTTATGCCCAAATACAAACATTTAGCTGTTTTTATGTGCGAAACATTATTTGAAAGTGAGACATGCATGAGCTGCAATGAAAGATGGATACAAGTGTATTGGGTAACGGGACGCAACAGAGTAATGATCTCGTGCAAACTCACTGACAATGTAATATCCAGAGGGAGAACTCTGAACGCTTTTCCCCCTGTGGCCTCTTACTGGAGAGAAAAAAAGAGCACATACACATTTTTTTTTATTGCACTCAGTTTTTCATATGCAGACAGACTGAAGAGGGAGATGGGATTAGATCTTTTTGGCAGAGGATGGGAAAGAGCCGAAATAAACTGAATGGCAGTCTGAGTGAGTCACATTGGAGAGAGATGCATTGATATGATTATTCATGGGGATGGCTCGAACAATCAAACTGCCTCAGGTCGCTTGTGTGTCCAGAAAGAGACGGCGCGTCACCGGGCTGTTTCCAGTGTTCAATCACAATATGAGAGTAGATATTAATAAAATGTGCAAGAGAGTCTCTTTTTAGTTACACAACTGAATATGACCAAAAATGAAAAGTGGCCTTGGATTTGTGCTGAGAGGAGTTTGACTGCTGTCCAGTTTTCTTTCATAAAACAAATATCTGATAATAAACAGGCCACCATCCTATTCTAAAACACTCTGTGTATTATCTGCTATAATTTATGTGGATGCTTGCAGGTACACTGTGGGATATACATGGAACAAGCACAAACACAGATTTTCTCTTCCTCACACACTGCACACATATGACACCATGTTTTTGCGACAATCACGCCCGAGACTTAAAAACTCTTTGTAAATTGTTAGATGAATAAAAGCAATAGAGGTGACCCTGTATCATAAACACATGACTGTTACATACCTCATCAAAACAGAACATAAATGTTACCAGACACCCTGAAACGTGATGAATTATGTTTCAATAAAAACCTGCGTTGATATGTTTTATGTGTCCGCCATCTGCACTATTTTTAGATTTGCCCCAGAAAAAGTCCAAAGGAAACATCTCATGCATAAGGTTAAGTGCTTTGTTTATTGAAATGTACATTTCTAACATAAACACATTTTCTGCCATATAAAACAAAGTGTAATGTTAAAAGAAATTGCCTCGGGCTCATAACTCATGGCGTGCCAGAGTGAAACGCTCTCCCAGGGGAACGCTGGTTGTTTAGTTTAGTGTCTCCTGTCAGGCCAAGGTATTTCCCGCTGCTCCCCGAAGGCCCTGAATCAATCCGCCTGGTGGATTTGAAGGTGACATTCAGCCTCCCCTCCCTCTGGTCTGGGTATAGAGACTGGGTTTCTTCCTCATCTACTACGCTTGTCACCCAACCCTGTCCCACGAGACAAGTGTTCTGAAGGAGACAGAAACAAAAAAGAAGAAAGTCAGTTTTTTTTTTTTTTTGGTGTGTGTGTGTGTGTGTGTGTTGAAAAGACTCAAGAAAAATAATAAAAAAACAAAAACTTTCAGGGAGTTATTTTAATTTTATTTTAATAAGCCAAACCTGTTGACAGTTTTTACTATGCTGACGCCATCCAAAGGGATTCTGTTATTCTAGTGGAGCAGTGGGGAGTATCCACCCTGTGGTAAAGCGGATGTGGGACCCATCACTCCACACAGCAATCTAAACCTTCCTCCTGGGCAGGGTGGAAAGAGCAGAGAGAGAGAGCAGAGCTGCCCCAGATTCCCTTTAAAAGTTCCTCCTTAAATAGCCCGTCCGAAACACTTAACACCCTCATCCACTCTCATCTGCGCAGGCTGTCACTCACAAATCACCGTCTGTTTAGGGTCTGTTTGTTCAGACGGAGAGAAATGAGAGAAGTGCCCGGCTCACACTGGTCGGTGACAGTCTGCTGGTTAATAGTAATTATGATAACAATGATAATGGTAGTGGAGCTTCACTGCCTCCCCTTGTGCAGGGAGAACAAGGCATCTAGACAACAGAGTAGAGAGCCCATGGGAGCTGTTCTGAAGAGAAAACAAAGTTTAGCTCCAGTAATTTGAACTGGAGGCACGATGAACTCGAACGAACCACATCTGACAAAACCCAAGAGGGAGACAGGTCCTGCTGTAGTCGACATTCATTAAAGACATGCAGGGTGACTAAATCAAACTCCTGATGTGCTCACTCAGTTGTGGGTAAAACCACTCGGGCTGAAGTTGCCTTGAAAATGACATAATCGCAAACTGACAGGTCCAGAGAAAACAAAAGCTTCGCATTCAGACCTGGAGACTGAATTGTAACTCAAATGCTGTGGAGCGTGATTCACCCACGGACCCTTTTTGATTGCGTACACAATGATATGCATTCATTTCCATGGAGACTAAACAAACATAGCGGCGGGTGTCTACTCTTTCCCCGATACGAGATGGTTTTACCTCTCCTGACTTGCCTATCAAAGCAACCGAGCTATTCCAAAGAGGAAATTCCTGCGCTGGCAAGAAAAATCTATTATTGACCATAAAACCCAACCTTACGGCAATTAAAAAAAAGAAGAAATGTAGCTGTGTGTAATTGATTGGGGCGGATTTAGACAGAAAAAATAACGGCGTTGACAAATGAGCACTTGAGAAATAACAGTTTCTCAATTCCAATGCCAGCATTCAGTCAAATGTTACAGGTAAAG
Organism: Rachycentron canadum; assembly: GCA_038496675.1. Taxonomy (NCBI): domain Eukaryota; kingdom Metazoa; phylum Chordata; class Actinopteri; order Carangiformes; family Rachycentridae; genus Rachycentron; species Rachycentron canadum. Next base: position 15,339,550 of record CM076663.1, on the reverse strand, counting down.
ATTAGGTTGTGAGAATGTGGGGCTCAGTGTGTGTTCAGGCCTGCCAACCACTCTACATAGACAATTTAACAGCCCTCATAAAAACAGGAACATTAAGCAAAGCAGGTCCAGATCCGCGTCTGTCTCTCATCGACCTTCCTCATCCGTTACCCATTTGATCCACTTCGTCTTGAATGAAAAACGTCCCGACTCCGCTCTCTCTCCTGAAGTGCTCCCTTTTTAAATTTCACCGTCTAAATTGCTATTCCTATCACTCTGTGACACATACAGTCTGCTATGCGAGAACACAGCCCAGATACCATTGTTCATAGCAAGCTGTGTCTTGTAAAACAACACGACAAGAGTGTTGAAGCCTGGGCACAATTAATCAGAGAAATAGGCAGATGAACACGGTGATGTGCTGCGTTTTTAGCGCTGTTGCTTCCTGCACACAGACGACCTGTGCAGAATTTTAACTGAAGCGATTGCGGTGCTCGGTGAGGGTGTGATGATGGCATGTATTCAGTGATCCTGTGACAACAGAAGCTAAGCTGCAAGCCATCGGGAAAAACCATCTGCTTCGCGCAATCACAGTCGGCGTCACCTATGCTCCTCTAACGTGCCTGTTTCCATTCTCTTGACCCGCCTCGGGTAAGAAAAGTTTTCAGTGGCTCTAGGCGTGATTCAACAATAAAGCCCTGTAATCTGCTTCATATGTGATTTCATACAGCAGAGAGTGAGCGAATGAATGTGTGTGCATGATTAGGAGGCACCGCTCTTGTTTTGCAGTGAGATTAGGTAATACAAAGCACTTTATGGTTGAAGCACATATTGGAAACAGCTGCTTTTTTTTTTTTTTTTTTTTTTACTTCCCCCAGCTGTTCTTGCATTGCCTTTGTTGTGTTGACCATCAGGAAGTCTGTCCAGATAACCAATAGCCCAAACCGTAGCTACCTTCCAAGCTAGTAGCTCAAACCTACGGATATGAACACCTGGATCTGCTCCCTGAATCTTTATAAAAGTGAGTTCTTCTGGGATGGCCACAGTGTTGAGATCCACTGGGTGTTGCAGCACATCAACTGCTGTGCATACACATGTGTCACTACTTAGCAAAACGTTTGGGCTGTGAACGTCTGTGTGTGTTTGAGAGAGGAGCAGAGAAATATGTCAAACCCTGCATATGTCTGTACTTTACATTAGGTTTCACGTGGAACACATGCAACATGACCTCTGACCCCTCACACACTCAGTTGTCAGTTTCCTTTTCCTGACAACAGCACCTGGGTGCAGTTTTCCACTTTACACTTTTTCACCCCGGGGGGTATCCTTTGTGTGTGTGTGTGTGTGTGTGTTTGTATGTGTGTGTGTATGTGGGTGGGTGGGTGTGTGTGGGCGTTTGGACACATGGTATAGGCCCCTAGCGTCCGGTTCTGGAGGTGGTAACGTGGTCACTGATTGGAGCTCATTAGTGTGTAGCACTTCAGAGGACTTAAAATTACTGTTAAGAGTTGTTTGTGTGTGTGTGTGTGTGTGTGTCAGTGTAACTTTGTGTGTTTGTCTTTGTTTTGCTCTACTTGGAATTTACTTTACTTTAAATATACTGTCCTAACACAAAATGGTAAAGAGTGCTAACTACAGAAACAGGGTGTGTGTGTGTGTGTGTATATATATATATATATATATAGCACCTCAATTTCAAGCTTTATTACTCAGTTTTAACTTTAAATTCTTCATATAAACCTTAAATGGTGCATGAAAACCTTTCTACAATTTCAAAATGTGAAAACACCAAACACTGTATTTGCAAATGTAGTAGCAAATACAGTTGGAAAAGGGAGCAAATATACAGTGGCGAGAACAAGTATGCAAATCTTGGCGTTAAAGTCACGAGGGCAGACCAAGACAGTGTGCTTAAGCCAACATCAGACAAAAAAAAAAGTTATAACCTGCAAGTAAGACGACGCTTGGATTTGAGGATTGGTCAAAACCCGTTTGGCAGTAGTAACCTCAAGCGAGCTCTTCTAGAAGCCGCTGATCAATGATGTTTTCAGGTTGGTATGCGGTGCCCTTTCTACACCATACTTAGTGCTGCGTGTTCTTCACCAATTCAACCTTAACCTTCCTCAGTCCATAAAACATTTTACCAGTATTGTTGTGGAGAGTCAAGCTGCTCTTTGGCAAACTTCAGAGGTGCTGTGATGTCTATCTTTTTTTTTTTTTTTTTTTTTTTATAAAGAGCATCAGCTGTCCTCTGTGGTGTCCTTGGCAACCATGCACCATGATTTGGGGATTGGTGACGCACGGACAGAGATGTTAACTAGCTCCAGTGATACTCTAAAGTTCTTTGTTATGTTACAGAGCGTGTGTGTTGGTGCTTCTGAAGTCACTTCTAGGGAGAGTAGCCACAGAGGTAAAGCATCTCCATTAGCACACAGCTCGTCACTCTGTTGAATGATGAATATCTAAACTCTTTGAGTTGACTGTGCAAACCTTTCAGATGCAAATAGCGCGTCTTCATCGTCCATCTCCTGAGACCTCCTTTTTGCAGGGCATGTTTCACATCAGCAGATGCTTCTCGTAAATAGCAAACTATTGTTTTTTTTGTTAAGTCAAAGCGACCCACACCTCCAATCTCATTTCACTGACTAGTTTAGGTTTGAAAACGCCTGACTCCAGTTAGCTTTTGTTGACGTCATCAGCCAAAGGATCGACATACTACACTGTGAATGTGTGAATGTCATTGTCAGTATTATTTTTTTTTTTTTTTAATGTGGCCATATTTTCGGATCTTTCCAAAGGGTTAATATACATTTAGCTTTATCTTGATATGATGCTTTGATACTGGAAAGTAGGACATATGTAGCCTGCAAGACGAACATTTATTTTCTCTTATTTATTTTTCTTAATGCGACAAAGCGTGGTGCAAGTGGAAGATGGCAAATTCCTGCCGTGTGGAGATGTAGCATTGGCTGTGTTAAATCAAACAGTGAAACTAAGGCAAAACGATGATCCTCGATATGTAATTTCTCAATTGGATGCTGAACCAGAACAGCTAAGATTTTAATCAAAGCATCGATTGTGTGTCCATGCCCGTGCAAATAAACACTTTGAACAGACTCACAGGCGTGTGCATTTATAATCTCACAATCTGACACAAACACACATGCAGGGCCCTCTCGAGTGGATCTGGCTGAAAATCTTGTGAACATTACGTCCCCATGAATTATAGTTTTAATGTTTCATCCGTTCCCATTAGGCCATCCATCACACCAGGCCTCACTTAGTCATGGAGCAGTCTTATCAAGGGGGAGAAAGGTGAGGGGAGATGGGGAGAAATGCGGTGGTATGCGGTGCCCTTTCTACACCATACTTAGTGCTGCGTGTATGCGGGTGGAGAGATGGGGCAAAGGATCGAGAGACGAATCAAAAGGAAAGGCAGAATGGTGACGGAAAATTGTGGGAGAGGAGAGGGTGGGAGGGCATGCAGATGAGCGGTTGTAAAGAAGGGAATTAAATAGGGGGAGACAGCTAGGGGGGAGAAAATGTTGATATGACCCGGAGGGAGATAAAATGCGTGGATAAAATGGACAGCAGCCGCAGCGGCAGAGAGACAGGGCAGAGACAGAGTCATTTAGACAGATTGATGGTGATGAGGGAGGGCCTGAGATCCCACCAATACTGATAACCACTCACAACTGCTCTGACAGAGAAAAGGGCCTGCGTGTGATTGTCTGTGTGTGTGTGTGCGCGCGCGCGCTTTATTTCTCATTTACTCATCCCGCGGTCGTCCCTTGCTGCAAAAGTAGCCCTGGAAAAAAGTGGCTTTGACACCTGGTGGGATCCAAGCAATATTAAAACACTACATTGGCCTGTTTAGACTTGCATGAACCAAAACACCAATTTCGGCACTGCCTCTGAATTCAGGTCCAGGTCCCAGGTTGTTTCTTAAGTCAGTTTGCATTTGGCGGGAGGTAAAGGGAAGAGAGAACATATATTGTTTGAGCAAGTAATTGTGCGACCAAACACACAATTAAGCACACATGAATCCTATACAATGCAATCTCGTTGTGATGTCTAATGCCCCTTGATCAAACATGTTATTAGATTTCCTTGTAGCCTACCTGTGTTGACTGAATATTGATTTGCATCAGCCTTAGTAATTACATACCTCTTACATACAAAAGCGTTTTATATTCAATTTGTAATCCTAAGGACAAATGACATTCTTGGAGTGAATACAGAATACTTATGCAAACAGCTATTACTTCCAGACAGCCTTGATAGTAGATTTTTTTTTTTTTCTTTAAAGAAAAGCACATCTCACACTATTATGTTTGTTTACCCGGCAATCAAGTGCACAGTACAGGGAAATTATGTTTTCACATCTCAATTTTACCTTAGTCCCAGCTCTCTTTTAAAATTTAAAAAGCCTTCTTACTTTGTTATACAACTTTTACTTAGAACAGCACAGACAATCAACAATATTACGGAAACCCCACTGTTAAGTGACCTAGAAACAGTCACTATTTTACCATCCAGTATCCTGCATGCTAGGCCACCCAGGTCTTTATATAGAGGAAATGCCAATACAGATGCAAAAATGATGTCAGCAATATGGATGACTGGCCACAGAGGGTTTCAATCAGTTGTATGAGAAGAAAAGCCATGGCCAAACTATCCAAAATGTCAGTGACAAATGGTTGCATGTTACTGGGAGAGGAGGGAGGAATGACCAGGGATGAAAGAGTGGGAGATAAAGAGATGGATGAAGCTGGACAGGAGATAGAAAAGGGGAACGGTCAGCGATAACGCAAATGAAGACAAGTAGAAGAACTGAAGAGGTTCACAGGGTCCAAAAGAAGGAAGGAATCGGCTGGGGTATAAGAGGATAAAGAGCCACCGGGTGCACAGGGTTTTAAAGGTTGAAACGAACAGGTCACATCGTACGAGATCTGCCTGAGGGATGGGATGAGAATCCTTCACAGTGGAGTCAGGACAAGAGGCGAAGCAGGAGATGATGGGAATGTTACAGCTGGTCTGTTTCATAGAAACCTTTGTGGACAAAGATAGAAAACAGGAGATGCGGGAAGCCATCCTCCCTGAGCACCTACAGACAAGCACTGCTCTCAAAGTTAAATGGTCGCTTGTTGCGTTTATTTATTTAACAATGTGTTGAAGTAAAGAAAAAGAAGGATGTAGTTATGTCTTTCCTGACAAAACCCATTGATCAATTTGCGAAGAGCATTTTCCAGTTTTCATTCCCTTACGCTGCAGGAAAAGTCAAACGGAACCTAAATACTGCTTGATATTAAGCTGGCCGTGTGGCATCTGGTCTTACTCAAGAGCCTGATTGTGCCTGTGTGTTTCTGTGTGTGTGTTGTTTGGGAAATGTTGGTTATTAGCCAGTTTAAATGTCTTTTCATTGAAACTGAATGTCAGACAATGTCAGCATGGGATCTGGGGCAACTCAATGAAAGTCCGAAGGTGAATTTATGTGTTTAACCAAGTGTGTGTGTGTGCAATGTGTATGGATAGGTGCTTTCAATTTGATACACAATATTTTATATTTGAGCTCGATGGTATCCAACTGTGCTCTATTTGTCAGTAGTATTTTATATCATACATTACAAAGTAATCATTTCTAATTTATATGTTGGACCTAAAACAGCATTTGTAGTGGGTCCAGATGACTAAACCAGAACCTTCTGTCCTTGTTCTGGCCTATTGGAGACTGTAGGCAATTGGCAGACTGAACTTACATGTATACAATCATGTAGTTGGGATTTAATTTTATTTGGTTTGAGACTAATAAAAAAAAAAAAAAAAAAGCAGCTCCCACGCATGACAACCTTAAGAGCCACATGTAGCCAAGTGCAACACACATTCACATAATAAACCAAATAGGATGTCTCATTTTTATCCGCTTTCATCAGCCTATTACAGTGCTTCTGTGGATAATCATGGATTCATCCAAACCATTGATAACTTCATGCTACAAGTTTCCACTTAAGTTTTAGCTTTTAATTACGGCAGACTGAAGTTATTTTTTGGTCTGTTGAAAGTGGCACAACAACATGTAAACACAATGCTGATGTATGAGCTTTGGCAAGAATGTTAGCAAACAGCAGCATATTTTCAGTTTTAGCAAACTTCACCCAACGCTAGCGTTTATTTTGAGTTATGTGTCTGGGCAATTGGCAAATTACAATATTCACTCTTTCTTCACCTCTATTTTGGTCTCCACGAACTCCTGAGGGAAATATTTGCCTCTTTGGAAGTGATAGGTTTTAGTGTGTTCACTCGCAACTTTCTAACTCACTAACTTTGCCGGTCTGAATTATGGTGTGTACATTGGCTTTATTTGGGTAAAATGAAAAAAACTGTAAAAACGAGTTGTATCAGCTGAAAGTTGCTAAAATGCTCTGGAGAGTTGAGTGCTTAGTCTCTGTTGGTTTGTCACTGAGAGCAACCCATTTTATGTTAGACAGTTATTTTATCTATTCTTAATATAAAGATATTGATGAGTGCAGCTTTAAAGTTAATCCGAAATATAGTTTGGTGAGTGAACGTGATTTTGTGCTTGCAGGAGGTGCTGAAAAAAACAAAGAAACACGCCACAACATATTTATTGTCAGGGTTGGTTTTAAAGTCTTTATATGTATATTTTTTCTGGCAACTGTTCTGCGCGTTCTTTAATTTACCAGTGTTGCAGTTTAATTTTAAGATATGTTGGCTCGTATCTGCCAGTGCAGGCTCAGGCAGCCAGTTGGATGCATTTCTATTATGTCAAATTATTCAATGGTAAAATTGAGCGATTACCTGGACCGTCGTGGACTAACTTGTTCTTTAAAACACGTATGAAAAAGAGAGGATAAATGCAAGAATGTGGATAAGAGCTTGTGCCCTCTGCTTGTAAAAATGAATCATGCTCAGCTTTATTCTCAGCCTAATCCAATTCAGAGCTGATGTTAGAATATCACAGCAGGCGTAAGATTTAATTACAGTTCTCTTTAACAGTTTAAATGTGGCATTGTTAACAATCCATTTGTGCGTGCCATCCAGATTTAATACAGTAATTATCATACATCTTTGCCATTTAATAAATTTATATTTTACAACTCAAATGCAGAAATTGACTCTCAAGTTTATAATCTATTTTACTGGTAAATGATCCTAAAGGCATTTTATATAAGACAGACATTAAACCATTAAATATGGATAAAGATCAAGAGCTTTGTTTCATTAGATTTTCCACCTCAAATCAAATGTATTTACTGTGTGTGTGTGTGTGTGTGTGTGTGTGTGTGTGTGTGTGTAAATCATCCAAGTACCACGAATGGAGTTGTTTAAAAAGTCATCATTCCTTGAGATGTTGTTTTCTTCCTGTATTTATTTCTCTTTCTCTGACACAACATACAAATATGCTTTGTGTGCTCATTATTTCTCAGGCTGTTACACAAGGGAAGTGGTCTCTGTCTCAACCACTCCTGTCAAATAGTGCCCACATATACAGTCCTTTTTGGGACTGATCATGGTTTGATCATGGCTTAAGCCCTGGTAAAACCAACCCATGACAAGGGAATAACTCACAGTTTGTATTCAAATAACACGCTGTCCAACCCTTTTTTAAAGCTTTATTTCTTCTAAGTTTTATTTTTTCCTTTTGACAGTTAGCAAGCAGATAAAAAAAAAAGCAAGATTAATTTTGTGTAAATTTGTGTCCACCAATACTCACTTGTATTTTAGGTTTAGCCCTCACCCTCTTTAGCAGTTGAATGTTTCATTCTGTTCAGCAGCTCGATGCTAATTTTATCTGTCTGCCATTTGGTGAAAAGTGGGCTTTTCAGAGCTTTTACTGAAAACTGAAAACAGGTGGAAATGAGGTTGGGGAGATGGTGATGCTGTAAAACCAAAACACTGAGCTAAAAGATGCTGAAACTCTAAAACTTTGGACTTTAAGAAAAGTCATTAAAACATTGAGTTTTATAAATCTTCAGATTGCTTTTGAGATTTTTTTTTTTTTTGTATATGAAAGTATTCTGTGCATTTATGGGCTGTATGTGATTGTGTATGTGTGTGTGTGTGTGTGTGTGTGTGTGAGAGAGAGAGATAGGGAGAGAAATGGAAGGACAACTGTAAAATGCTCTTGTAAAAACATGTCAACTTACTGTATGAAGAACTCCTCAAAGTGCAAGTGCGGGAAATGATCTTGATTACAGAGAGCCTGCATGAAATTGCCCTGTCTCCTTTTATGTCACGGCAACACCTCACCACAATAACATCATATTTATTATCATATATGCAGCCATTAATGAATTAGAATTTAAAGAGGTTTCAAGAATATCGCATACACATCTGCACAGACATATACATATAAAACTGCCAGCTTTTGGGGGATGACAATGCCCCATTTCTGTCTCACATGTGCATTATTGAAACTGAGCAGACACAGCTGAATCCTGGCAGATCCCTTTAAGTCATCCCTTTGGATCATCCAGGGGGCACAGGCCTGGGCTGTATACGACCATTGTTCAGTTGTCTTGGCTCATTTTGGCTGCAGGGTGTTGTGAGGCAATTTTGGCCACTCACTCCATTATGGATTTATTTTTGATTTATGTTGCATCCCATAAATGAAACAGTGTCGGAGCCGCACGGTTGTGAGCCTAACACAACATTTTTCTCTCGTTTTTCAAGTCGAGGGTGCTGTATTTCCAAAACACCCCCAGCCTGTAAGCCGGACTCCTTTTTGGCTGACCTGTAGGAAATAGTGCAGACAGCAAACCAGTGGGGTGTTGTACTCTGTTATACTACAGGCAGGAGTAAAGGGGAATTAAGGTTAGCTTACTGCTACTGAGTTTGGCGTCTCCACAAGAAAATAACGGTACATATTTGTAAGGACAGACAATGTCTGATACTTTATTTCACATTCTAAATCACACTTAAGTTCTGGCAACTTATACAACCCCTTTAGTGACTGTTTTTTTGTTTTTGTTTTTTTTTTCCCGAAAAAGTCTAGCAACATATCCTTTGCCTTTTTGGGCAGACTTTAACCTTCCATCTGAGGAGACATGTTAATATTTCCCAATGAATGTTTTACACATTCAAACATTTCTCAAGTGACCGTGGCTCCTGTACTGACCCGGTTATGATGGGGATCTGTGTGTGTGTGTGTGTTTCGTGGAGGGTGGGGGTAGCAACGTGTTCAGTCGACTAATCTGCAGCCAGAGAGGATGAGCTGTAAATGGGCCTAAACGACTAAACATTGTGTCTGGGGACACTACTTCTCCTTTGTATTTGTCAAAGTTGAAGCTAAATCTAACTTGACCATTTAAGTGCAACTTTTTCATGAAAATACGGAGTACTATAGTTCACTGAAGTGAGCGTATCCCCTCTACGTGTGACACTTCCAGTCTGTACAAAGAGTAGTCTTTTGAGATTAGAGGTTGACTTAGATGCACGTTGATGTGCAAAATAATAACTCATGACAGACCTGGCAACGTCCAGTTTGACTTAATTAGTGTTTGATAGCTGTATGTAAATATGCTGGGAACATAATAAAGCCACTGATATGTCAGTTGGCGTATGTCACCAAGCAGCATCTGGCAACTTTTGTTTCATCTGAGAGCGACTCTTTTTGCATATACATGTATGTTGATCATTTATGTATGCTCATGTATGTCGAAACATATCATATTGCATCAAAGTCACAGAAAACATTGCTATTTTTAACTTATTATGCCTATGAACGTCTCACACATCACCTCCATTCACTTTGCTGAAGATAAAATAGCACAACACTGATCATGTGACATATGGTTTTGTCTCGTCTTTGCCTGTAAACATAGATTCAGGTGATTCAGTCTCTCTGTCACATCTGTCGGGAGTGCAAGATCAAGCAGCCACCCAGCACCAGACACTACGGTTGTGTCATCCTCCTCTTTCATTTCAATGAAAGCCTTGATTTTCCCACAGGAAAAAAAAAAAAACATAACTGCTGTTGTATCTTACCCCTGACATCTGACGTCTTCGTGGAGGAGATCTCTGCGCTCAGCCGACAGTTCATCAAGAAACTGTTTGACGCTTGTATGTTGTTTGGCTTTGCTCAAATGGAGTTGATCGTCTTCACAAATATTACTTTTGTGTCATGTGAGGACGCACCAGCCCAAAATCTGTTAACACTCGCAGTAAGATCATCCCCGAAAAGCCCTAACGTTGTTACTTAAACATAATCCGCCTGTTTCCAGTTTAGATCTCAAACACATGTGTTTTGATAACCTGGATTAACTCTTTTCTCATTTATGATGTTTGAAGCTTGCACCAGGAGCTCAAATTGGATTTAAGGACCACATAGCCTCATATGGACCACTTCCACAGGCTAATATGTTTCACCAGTTATTAGCTTGGAATGACATTTCATTGCCAGAAAACTTAAATCAAATTCAGGGGAGGCTGAGAAAACTTACAACACTCATATGTCGCTTCCATAATAATGTCAGAACATGAAATATTTGTATGCATTAGCCAATGCAAACATATTAAAGGAGCATTTACAGTCTGCTGTAGGAGGCCACCTTTGATCCCCCTCATCCCTTGTCATTGGTAGCCACCAACAGAGCGCAGTTCTGGCCTTTAGTCTGACACTCAATGTATGCAATGCTTTGTTGCTTAGAAACCCCTCATCGTGTGTCTCAGGCTGGGGTCAGCGGCTGCTAAACAGTGTGTTTTTGTTTTTAATCTCCGCAGCAGTCATCACTTTGTCAGCCTGTGACTCTGGGCCAGTTCTCACTGTGCAGCTGGGTCTCGCCATTACATCAGGTTCAGCTCAGGTAGCAGGCATGGCGAAGAAAAGATCGGCGCTTTGAGAAGCGGTGTTGCGCGGGCAAAAATGCGCAAACGGATGAGGATTTACGCTCAAGCCCCCCCCCGGGATCAAAGTCTGAAGGCACGATCATCTGTGAACGTTTATCTTTCACTCACACCCACGCACCCTTGAATGTACTGTTCGCTCCGTGATCGACAACCAAACGGCACTGCGAAATGTCTTCACCTTCCGAAATTCCCCAGTAATTTAACACGTCAAAGACGCTTCAACCTCCAAATGACTGGAGTGATTTTCACGGCCTCAAAACACCCTAATGAATATGTTTAATGCCGGACAGACTAATATCCTCTGCCTGTATATCATCAGCCTGTCAGTGTGTACCTCTCCTCCCTCAGTTCTGACCGTTAACTGTGCCGTTTTAAATGGGAGAAGGGTCTGACGCACTACAGGCTCGGGGGGCAGGCCTCAAACCCTGCTGGGTTGTTAATGACCTCCTCTGCTATCACTTCACCGCTACTCCTCACACCTGCGCTCAAGAATAATATTTACCCTGTCTGTCATCATGGTCGTGGTGTGTATGTGTGTGTGTCTGTGTGTGTGTGTTTTTGAGTCAGATGTTAATGATGGCTTCCAAGCGAGGGAAAGGCCTGTCTGTGTGAAAGGAGAGTTTTCTCAGGCCGAGCAAAGACCTGAATACCAGGGCCGAACCAAAAACTCCCTGGTCACTCATAATATTTCAATTAGGCGCTACTTCTATGCATGAGCGCCCGTGTGCGTGTGTGTAAGTGCGTGCGCTCGCATTGCTCTGTTTTGTGCATTTATGTGGAGGCCAGATAACTGAGGCGAGGATGTGTGGCGCTCACTTTGGGTGGCATGTTGCCTCCTGCTTCTCTCAGCAAGCTACAAGAAATATGCCATCTGCTTGCGAAACAATATGCGATCGCTTGCCTTTAGAAAAATAACGGCTAAGTCATATTCCTCTGAGAAATTAAACATGAGCAGGGAAGGAGGGAGATTCAGGGGAACTGGAGGAATGGAGAGAGGCCAATATTTTCTTTGTCTGTTTTCGAAGTTTGAGGAGGCCGGGGAATTGTTCGTAATGAGAAAGACAACAACTGGGGGATGATTCTTTTTCAGTTTTCACTCGTGAGAAGATCGGCACACAGCAGGTTTTTGGATATAGGCACTTTTTTCGTGCATTTGATCCACCAATTTCTCAGAGATTTCATGTACTTGTGCTCTCCCTGTTTTGTCTGAGAATTCTGATGTGAAAATGCAAAATCATAGAAGGAAGAACTGGCACACACGGTGGGTCTAAAGATAAACAGAACGGCACTTGTTAGTCAGGCACAGTAGACGGCAGGTTGCCTGAAAAACTGTTTTTGATAGTTTATGTTCACTGAAGGTGACCAAAAGGAATGTTTTTTTTTTGTTTTTTTTTAAAGCCGTTACTCAACATTTTGGGAAATGTGCTCATGTGCGTCTTTGCCAAGAGTTAGATGACAAGATCAATACCACCCTCCAGTGTGTCTATTCAGTATAAATCCCGAGCCAGGCAGCTGCAGGTTAGCTTAACTTAGCATAAAGGCTGGACAGACTGGAGAAAAAGCTTGCTTGGCTCAGCGTGGAAGGTAAGAAAATAGGCTTACCGGCACCTCTTAAGATCACTAATTAATACATGATACCTCCTCAGGCAGAGTTAGGGTAGCTGCTTCTATGTCCAGTCTTTGTGCTAAGTTAAACTAATCAGCCACGGGCTGTAGACTCATATTTTGCGTGCCGACATTAGAGGGTTATCAAGCTACTTATATTATATATAACTGACAGATGTTTGCTATTTTTTTTTTTTTTTCACCAGGCATGCTACAAGCCAGAGTTGAGATGAACTCACTTTCACCATACCAAGACTACATAACTGTATATTATACAAATATAAACGCAGTATATCCGCATGCGGAGTGCATACAAAATGTAATAGAAAAAAAAGATTACAGATTACATGTTTGACAACTTAAAGCCTCCAAATCCATATACCAGCCATTTTTTAATCACTGCACATTGCTTTGATCGAGCACACACTGTATCAAAGGGTTAACACAATCTAAGCTCTTCCTTGATGTCGCAATTTCCAACTGCTTAAGGGAAGTGAGTCATAAGGATTACGAGAAACTACAATTTTGTCATTTGGATTTGCAGAACTTTGCTGACATTGTCACTTTGGAAAACGTACTTGTTGGAAGAAGTGGCACCGAGGCAAACACTTCACAGTTCACTAGAGCATAATGAATTAGAAGACCATTAACAAAGCCTGCCTGTGGTCCCTGCAAAATGCAGATTTGGTGCACTCCGTTGGAATACCACTACCTACAGCACTGCTCTCACTGGAGGTGATCACATGGGTGTTAAGTAGGAACATACAGATGGGTGGACAAAATAACAGAAACACCTTACAGTCGATTATAATTCAGAGCTATTGACTATCACCTTTCTTTGGTGTAAAATATGATTAATACCAGGCGATAGTTAATATTTAATCCTTGTGGGCAAAATACGAAAAAGGCAGTAATAGTTCTAGAGTGTGATAAATGCCGTAAGTAAAAATGTGCAAAACAAATACAGTACTGAAGCCACCACTGGGCTGGTTTCCTAATTTGTTATTTATGGGGGTCTATAGTTCCCTGTTGTGTGCAATAAATCTCAATTTACTAATAAATGCATCCCCTCTCAGCATCTTCAGTACTGTCTTTATCATCCCTGAGGAGGAACAAACGTGGAACCCCCCAGTTGTTGCAGCAAAGGCCTCCATTGCAACCACCCACCTCTGCAGAGGGCCAGCTGATAATGTGCATTTGCTGCCATCTAGTGGTCAGATGCAGTTGCTCTCCTTGGTGTAGTATAAGTTCTGTGCAATAGGGGTCACTATAAGGTCATTTTTCACATTTCCATGAGTTTTGTTTATTCAGCCTCATCATGCCTTTTTTTTTTTTTTTTAATTACTGTGAGAACTGAACTGCATTGTGGAAAATCGCCACTAGATGCCAGTAAATGACTCGGAATGCCTGGGCCTTCAGTGCAGAAGCAGGGGGAGTGGTGATCTGATGTCCACAGGTGACAAAGGGAGGTGCTGTACACAGTTTTTGTTAACAAAGTGAACGCTCGTCCCCCATCATATCCCTTTAATTTACGCCTTTTATCTGCCAAGGAGGCTGGCAGTGGAGATGTTTCCGCGATCATGCATGATGATGACCCTCGGGTAACAAGACACATCAACAACACTGAGACATGCGGTGAGACAGACAAAGCTCAGAGACAGGTGCTACGAAAAAGGCTTTACTCTCAGGTTTCGTTCATTGGTCCACTCCCACAGCTTTGGGAGGAGCTTGCTCCGATTGGCTTTCGAATCTTGTTAAAATATGTTTATTATTCATGAAGCGTCGAATCACAGCAGCAGAAACTGCCCTGTTGGTACATATTTAAAAAGTCTGCCCTGCCTCAGATCCTCAGATCTAAGGTGTGTGTGTGTATCTATATTTAGGTGTGTATGTATTTGTGTGTGTGCTTTGTTGATGGGTGCATAGAGAATATTTCTTCTGCTTCCAGGGGCCAGCAGTAGGACAGGATTACACCTCTCTCTCTCTCTTTCTTTCTCTCTCTCTCTCCCTCCTCCCTCCCCACCTTTACGTCCCACCCTCCTCGTTCCTCCATCCATCCCTTCTCAGCTCTCGACTTTCCCCTGAGTGGATTTTTTTTCAGGGCTGTGCACATAGCCCCACCACCTATTCCTTCCCTCCCCCCCTCCTTCCTCTCGGACAGCTTTGCTCCACCAGTTCTGCACTGTGCCGGCCTGGAGAGGAGTAAGGGAGCGGAAAGAGGAGCGAGAAGAGAGGATTTGGTGAACCGAGGAGAGACTGACAGGGGAGCGGGACCATGGCTGCTCTCTCTGCCTTGCTGAAGACCTGGGTTATACTGCAGACCTTGTGCCTGGCTCTGGCCCAAGTGGTGAGTGGACAGTCGAAGTCGAGAGCGGCTCTGCTTCTTTATTCCGGGGTTCAGTGAGGATAAGGGCCCCTGGAAAGGGCCAGCGGCGGGCTCTGGATGTCTTGAGGTGATGGTTGTGGGTTGTGTGCTGTCTTGGTGATGGTTAAAGTTGAATTGCTGGCTTTGTAGCGTGCGTGTTAAAAAAACAAAACAAAACAAAACAAAAAAACACAAAAGATGAGAAATTGAAATGCATTTACTACTATGAGGACAAAATGAAACCGGACTATCTTCTGTGGATTATCATCCTTATCGTGTATGGAGTCTTATCTCTTCTTAACTGAAGAGCTCCTATTCAAGCTGAGGATTTATCTTTACCTGGGGGTACTTTTTTTTTTTTTTCAAGAAAACTTTTATTTAAGGCAAAATGGAGGTGGAGAACAAGATTTTTCAGTTTTCAGAGGCAAACAAAGCAGCCATGGAAATTACTGTGCACACACACACACTTTGTCCATTGAGTGTGAAACCCCCTATTCAAACAGACACCTACATTCCATCTACAGGACTTCTGTTTTCCCTCTCAAGGAATATTTGTCCTTTAAAAAAAAAAAAAAAAAGACCACTTAAAGAATTAAAGGTTGGATTATCACCTGATGGACTGGCCCATCCATTGAAATGATACACAGTACAGGCAGAGGAGACTGGGGAGTGAGATGGAGAGAAGGGCTTGGGGGGGGGGGGGGGTGTCGGAGTAAACAGTGCCAGTCTCATGACCCCTCCTCCTACATTCCTCTTCAGGCTTTTGTTTTTATCCCTCTGCTACATCACTTTCATTTTATTCAACGGCATCTCAAAATTGTTTTTATATGACTTCTTCCTTTTTTTTTTTTTTTTTTTGCTAAAGTTTGCACATTTGCAGTAACCTGCCCAGAATGGACTGATATGATGTTTGTCTACTCTTTAATTTACTAAAACTTATCCTAGTATTCCTTGTATTTCTAGCTAATGCTATTTGAATGCTTTGACAACATTAACTGAATTAATAGATCAAACAATGGAGCGTGTTTCAGTATTTAAATTTTGTACAAGCCCAATAACAATTTAAAAGGAAAGATTTTCAAATATTAACCTTGAATTTCATGTTTATATCACACTAAAGAGAAAAATATTGAGCTTGTTCTAAGGAAACTGTGCCTCTTGGTACTATCAACTACACTGACATCATAATATAATGTATTCAGTTAAAAATAGTGTGATATTTTTACTCGGCAGTCAAAACTTTTCTTTCTGTCTGTGTTTCAGAGGGGTCCACCTGGACCTCAGGGCCAGCCCGGCCCAGCTGGCCCCTCTGGCACTCCTGGATCAGATGGCATTGATGTGAGTATCCACACAGGTTTGCCCATCAGGTTGGTCACAAAGACCATCATTGTGCTGGAGAAATACCAAACCCGGTGTTTCTCTGCAAGACTGCAGTCTTACCAGCAGAGGGCACTGCAAATGAAAACACACCGGTACAAAAGATCTCTGTTCCCAGCAGAGAGAGGGGTCTTTGAGAAGGGACCCTCTGCTCAATCCTGAGTTTGTGTCACAGTAATGTGATATATTTGGGATATTCTCAGGGTTAACCACATGCAGGTTGTTTAAATATGTAGTCAATGGAGGCTGCTGGGCAAGTGGAGCAAGAAACAAACGGCCTGTCCTCTATGTTTCTCTTCTGTGATTCAAAATCAGACATAATTAAACATTTGATATGTTTAGATCAGTCGGAAATTTTAACTATAAAGGAAAGTTTATGATCTTAAACTTTATTGTACCACCTTCATTACAGGCTTCTCGCACAGATATAATCAGCATCAGGGAGAATTTAGTGCATTAACACGTCCCAAACACAAAGATCAGTGTTACTTAGTCCAAACTGGAAATTATAGTCTGCCCTCCAATGTCTAAACCGTGGCTTTTTCCTGTTTGATTAATTTAATCAGGTGAGTCACACTGAGGTTTTTTCAACAGTTGTAGACAAAACAAAGCCAAAATCACAGATAACTAACAAAATCCCACATTAATGATTTTAATTCTCCATTTCTCCGCAGGGAGAGAAAGGACCTCCTGGACCCCCTGGGCCACCAGTGAGTTTGCACTGTGCCATTCATTGGATGTTATTTTTGCAAAAAATGTTCATATTTGACTTATTCGGCCTTGGGTTTGTAAATGACAATAGTGTGTTTGTTTTGATGTAGGGAGCTAAAGGAGAGCCAGGAGAACCAGGTAGCGATGGTGTGCCAGGAGAGAACGGCATTGATGTAAGTAAACAGATTGGTGTGTGTGTGTGTGTGTGTGTGTGTGTGTGTGTGTGTGTGTGTGTGAAAGAGACAATTTGAAAAAAAATTTGAAAATTCTTATGAAATTATCAAAACAAAAATGCTTCCCACAAGAGACATTCTGAGAGGTTTAATGTGAAAACAGAGTAATGAAGAAAGCAAGAGTGAGATAGAGAGAAAGAAAGCTGAGTGTAAATTTTAACTTAATTTCTTTTCCTTTATTCTACCTCTGTATCCCCACAGGAAGGGCATGACTTTGTGTAAAGGAAAGTGAGTTTGACAGAACAGTCATTTTTTAAAGAATACACATTGGGGACAAAACAGTCTAACACTTGTACAGTTTTTGAAATTATACAAAAAAAAAGCACACAACCATATACAGAAACTTTTCTTTAGTTGAATAAATCACATTTTCATGAGCCATAAGTATAGTGATGGTATGATGAATTGGAAAGAAATGTGTATTATATTGTCAAATATCAAACCTTTATGCTGTATGTGATCAGGTCACTGTGTTCTCTATATCACTACTAGTTGTACAGCTACATGCACAAGTACGTAGAGTGTGGAGCAATCAGACATTTGTACTGCCTGAGGAAGGGGGTTTAAAAAAAAAAAAAAACAACAACAACAATTTGGCTAATTTCATAGATCAATCCTAAATCAAGGTCCACTTATTGTACTTTTGTTTTCCTCGAGCTTTTAATTTCAGTGAGCCTTCAACAGTGTGACTGGCTCCTCACCAACATGAGCATTTGCTGAGGTGTCTTGGAGATGGAATATGATTTTGTACATAGTGTATTTAATGATTTGAAAAGCATGACAGTTATTTTTTTGACCTTGGAGGCACCACTTAAGGTCCTCTTCCTAGTTATTTCCAATGTAATGCGTTCGAAAATGCTTTCAAAATGTTTGCTACATCTCAAGGATACGTGAAATAAGGCTGAATAATGTTGCGTGTAAACAAAACAGTTTATGATAAAAGAAAACTCCACACGATACCTTTAAGTCATTACACAATCAGCAGGGTGAGTATAAAATATATTATTTAGCCTTTGTTTTTATGTAATATGTAAAGTATTTTCTAATACTTCAAGTTTTTTGGTGCTATTGGTGATCATACTATCAAGTGTCATAGCTTTTTTTTTTTTTTTTAACAAGACTTTCTTATTAAAGAAAAGGTCAGTAGGCTACATCAAACCTCTGTGCATTTGCTGAGCTGTGTTCATATCAAGGTATTACCTATACCCCGTGGCCTGGGTTTTCACTGTCTAATAGGAAAAATATTATCATGGTACTGCTGCGCTGACCCCTAACCTCCTATATGATTCAGTAATTAAAGCTTATTTCACTTTTCCAGTCATAGGGTTAGTGTTTTGGATGAATGTGTTTTGGATGGATAGGCATTTGGAGAGATTGTTTGGAAAGTGTTTTCTTTTCATATTAAATAAGGTTAATATACTTCCACATTCAAGCCACTGATTATACTTATTAAACCGGTGGTAATCATAGGAAGTGAAGAGATAGAGATAAACACAAAGAGATGAGTTTAAAATGATTAAGCTTTAGTTCTATATAATAATAATAGTTGTGTTGCAGGGGAGGTGAATTAAATGTCAATGCCTAATGATCACATGCAAAAAGAAGCAAACACACACGCACACACATATACACACACACACGCACACACATTCCTAAAAGAATTAGCCAGTAATCTGCCCTGGAATCTCAATCTCAGGCCTGTTTCCTAATTACTTACAAGAACCGTGTCAACTTCGATCAAATGTGTGATTAGCCCTGTCGCAAGGTGAATTGAAGTCACATGTAGCCTGTGGAAAGCACAGTGGTGTCTGATGATTTCCTTTCTAACTTCCTCAGTGTTATCCTTTGTTTTTTTGACCTCTGCGTGTCTAGTTTATCTGCCTGCCTTCTTTTCTCTCTGCCCGTCTCCAGGGTTTGATTGGAGCAAAGGGTGATCGAGGTCCTATCGGGAGCCCTGGCCCTAAGGCAAGTGTCTAAACCTCCACATGGGAAGGTTATCAGAAGGCAGCATTGTACTGCTGTTGTGTGGAAAACCTGCAACTCAAACATTAACATGCATTTGCTTTGGTTGTGGTGTCAGTGGAATAAAGCTTTCATTTTTCACGGAGGGTCACTTTTCTAATAAAAGCGTTTAGAGTCAATTCCATTTTATCTGTTCCTGGTGATGTTGAGCATGACACTGACCCCCTGCTTATAAATATGATAATTGCTTTGTCTCTGAAGGTTTTCTGTTCACCTTCAGTGGAATATTGTATGCCCTGAGGATACTGTTGTCATTCATTTGTGTAAGGGTCTAACATGTTACCACTGAAGTTAAATTGTTGTTTTCTTTTGTCTGCAGGGACAGCCTGGACCAAGTGGCGAGCCCGGCCCTCCTGTAAGTAAATTATTTGTTATCTACAACACATTTGAGACTTTAGTGTATATTATATACACTGTAAAATAGGTATGACAAATTGGATTACTCATAAAGCTGACACAATACTTGTGAATTGTGTGAAATGACTATTGACTGTCAGAATTAGGCATTGTTTGAAGCTTAGTCGGTTTGCTAACAAATCCCCAACATATTGTAACCCAGCTGGTCTCATAAGGCAACCTCCCTAGTCCCTTTTTCTTCATGCCTGAATGCCTGACCAGCTGTGCCCCTTTTTGGGTTCAATCTACCCAGATGTGGCATATGCTGTCTACAACTGACATGAGCCTCATTCCTATTCACAGTCCTTAATAAAAAAGAAAAGTGCTATCAATGATCCGCGTGTTAAGCTCACATCGTCAGATGCTACTGCGCTGACTTTATTCAACGAGGCTAATCAGTTTAGCAGAGCAAAGTAGTCGTACCAGCACAACATCTGTAACACAGTCGGACTCCACTAGATGGTGCTCTGTGTCCATCGATCGCACATCATCCACTGTAGTCAAACATGAAATCCAGAGTCACCCAATGTCATGCCTGAATGCAGCGCTATTAGTTAAGTCCTTTGTTTAGCATTAACAGGCGTGCTGCCTCACACTGCACAGACAGGAGATCCTGCCCCGTGGGTTGTTCTTCCTCTGAGAAGGCTTACTTACTTAATTACTTTTCTTTTTTATATAATTAATTCCAAGCAAAAGACGCAGCAAACATAAACTGATTGCATTTTGTGTCTTAGTTGTTCCTGAGCACTGTTTACCCTGCACTCTGACACTGTACACATGTGTTACTAAATTACTGTTGCCATTATTAATTGGTTTTTGCAAACCTTAATTGATACTTTGAGTGATTGGTTCCGCTGGTTATATAGTAATTTAACCCCTCGTCCCTTCCTTCCACACAGGGATCTGGCCTTCCAGGGCTGGCTGTAAGTAGCTTGTTTGGTATAATACACTTACACCTTTATAATTTAATGGCTTTGATTTGAGTTGTGGAAATCATTCCGTGGCCCTTTGGACATGCACATATGTACATATGTACATACACAACGTACTTTCTTGCTCTTTCTGTCCAGGGCACTCCGGGACCAATCGGTCTTCCAGGTGAAATTGGAGCAACTGGACCAAAGGTAGGACACATGGACACATAGGATGCAGTTCATAATACTGCCTTTGTGACTTACAAACATTGTTAGAACCCTGACCTCTCCAGTGACATATTTACAGCCTGTTTCTTTCCTCTGCTGTGTGTAGGGCATCATGGGACCACCTGGACCTCCAGGACTTCCTGGACCTCCCGGCAAGCCAGTAAGTTTCCAACCAGGGCAGGCTGCCCAGGAGGCTTCTTATGTAGCTGTCATCTTTCTCTGGTTAGATTGCTACTGAGTATCAGGTCATTAAAGTGTGTGCAAAACAACGGCAACATTGTCTGCTCATACAATAATAACATATAATACAATTTAAGGATAGTGCATTTTGTGGCAAGAATAGTGCATTTTGTAAAGGTACATTGGTTGTTTTTGTTCAGCTTCTAGGAAGGTCAGAATCTTACAAGGGTTTAATAAAACTTTCTTTTGGTTCTCATTTTCTCCCAGGCTCATATTTTGAATCTCAGCACAACTGACCACTTGGTTGCAGTAAAAGAGAAACTTGGTAGCTAGCGTGAGCAAAAATAGGCTGACTGGTACTGGATTTTAGAGACTAATAACAATGCTGAAACTTTTATGAAATCCCATAATGATAGAGCAGCAGGAAGTCATTTTTATAAGGATGCCTTATTTTTTTATTACTTATACATTTTTAATAATTCTGACCAAGATATAAACCGAGTTGGATGTTTTACAATGAGGGTCATATCAGCCCCAGCAAATTTATCAGTCCAGCTCTAATAGCAACATTGGAAACAGTGGATAAAACCTTGCCGCTTGAATAAACCTTAAAATTTCAACCGTAGAAAAACTGTCACAGTAAATCAGGTCATATCTGTGACTGATGACAGTCTTTTCATTGAGACTGCTGTCAAAAGAACGAGAGATGAATGAATTGCCGGCAGCTCATCGGGCTTAATCAAGCATGTAGTTACATCAGTCTCATTGCAGTTCACTCATATTATTGAATGGGGCCACGGCGTAAAAGTGAATGAAAGTCAAACTTAACATCTCAACAACTGCTAATACTATGTTGAAGCATGATCTTTTCTGCAGAAAAAAGGGAAAAAAATTGTGCACTGTATGATAACAAAATGCCTAATACAGCCAGAGCTCACTGCTGCCTGTGCAGGTCCCAGCAGACACTAAGTGGTGAGATATCACAAACGGTTTTGAGTGGTACACTTTCAAGTCTATTTTCCAATGGTGTATGTACTCTCCTGTGTGGTTCCGAGAAGGGGAGGGGGGTGTCTTCATTGAGAGTGATGTTCCCAGCCCAGGGGAGTGTATTTGTTTAGCTCTAGTGCCGTCCTAGGGTAAATAAACCCCCATTAGATCAGTGGAGCTGTCTCATCTGACTGTAGCAGGAATACATCAGCCCCTGTAGAGATACTTTACTTTCTAACTCAATCTATAAAAAGAGAGAAGGAAAGATGGAGGGAGAAATAGATAGATAGAGAGAGAGAGAGAGAGAGAGTGCTGGCTCATCTTAGGGCATAAGAGGAAACCTGTCTGACATCTGTGATCAGGTGACTTTCTTCAACCATCTATCTATACATCTGCCTAGGGTCCTCCAGGGAAGTTCATCGGCGGGGAAGAGGGCAGTGCAGACTTCCAGGTAAAATCTAATGACATCTACATTTTGTAAATCTGTTTTGACAGACTTTTCATAATCTGTATATTTCCCTCTCTCAACAACAGTGTCCACTTAACTGTCCAGCAGGACCAAAAGGCCCCCAGGGACTGCAGGGCGTGAAGGTGGGCAGTCTGTGTGTCTAGTTTTGTTTTTTTTTTTTTTCTATTCTTGAATGTCTGTATGACATTACAAAGTTATGACATGATACTGATTTATTGTTGCCCTCTAGGGACACAAAGGACGTGCTGGTGTTCTCGGAGACCCTGGCAGCATAGGAAAACAGGTGAGCCGCACAATCGCTGCAACAGAGAACACACAAATGCAACTCAAACACCCATACTTGTACATGTTGTACAGTCTTGCACACTCACCCAGCATTCAGGACCAGCAGAGAGGAGGATTAGCTCTAATGAAGCCCCCCGAGGCACATGACTGGCACTAATCTGGCTGCGATTAGTCAGGCCTGGCCCTGGCCCTGCAGTCAGCATGCAGTGAGCCAGATGAAAGGGGTGGTGAAGAGCCAGGTACATAAAGGGGAGGATGAGAGAGTCAGGGTTCGCGCGGCCCTCTCACCTTGGTGTATTAAGCAGAGCTAATGAGCACACAGTGGGCTCCAAGGGAGCGCCTAGCCAAGCCCCAGGAATTAGCCTCTGATCTTCCCACACAAGGAGTCTTCTAGCACTACTTAGATGCACAAACCACTCAACACACCAAGTTATCACTCCTCCCGTGTAGGCCAGCATTTGAGAAGACCTGACCTGACCCAAGGTCGCTTCAAGGTGCAGCTTTCCCTTTTTTCCTCTTTAAGACAGTTGGCACAAGCCATTTACGCTGCTTGTTCCGACTAAAACATAGATATCATCAATGGAAAATGTGCTATTGCAGTAGTATTGCAACTATGATGCCAAAGACTTAGTAGATTAGAGAGCAAGATCAGTATCTCATTTGAAGAATGAGACCAGACCTGCTTAAACTGGTTGATGACTTGAGCTTTGATTTTGATTGGGGGGGGGGTGTTTCTGGTCTTAGCTGGACAGGCAGAAATGAATGAGATCACTAATGATGGTAGACTAGTGAGATTAACTCAAAATATCTTTTTGTAGCTAGAGCCAGGATGCAAGATTAGTTTATCTTAGTTTAGCTCAGGTTAGTTGAGCTTAGTTTATCATGGTTTTACGCAGCATAGAGACTGAGAGCACTGGGGAAGCGGGGTAGCATGGGTCTGTACAAAAGTATTATGCCCAGCAGTATGTTTAAAGTTTATTAAATTTGTTCACAAACAGATATGTGAAAAAAAAAAAAAAACAAGAAGATGTTGTACAGGGAGTAAAGCCCTAACTGTTTCTTGGCACCAGCAGCCGGATGCACCGGCATCCTGGAGTTTTAGATGGTTCCTTGGCGTCCTCACAGTGACAACAAGTCTCCAGGAAGTCACTTCCTTGGCCAAGAAAGAGTTAAATCACCTTCCCACAAACCACAGCTTGTCATTTTTAAGGTTATTTTTTGAACTTTAGAAACATTAGTAGGGGTCTTTTTTAACTTTGGCCAGAGCCAAGCTAACCATTACCACCTGCTTCAGTTATTTTCTGAAAATCAAGATCACCACCACCCCCACATACACAATTATTCAGTGTATTTCCCAGAACGTCAAACTATTTCTATAAAACAGCTGTTCGAGCTGTTCAAACTGGTTCAGCTTCTGTCACCAGTTTTTTTTTTTTTTTTTTTTTCTCAGTGTTCAACTCCAGCAGGGCACTAGTCTACAACGATCAAGGACCAGTATAGACATCAAAAGTAACCAGTAACCATCACATACTCAGCTAGTTTTTTTTTTTTCCTCCAGCACAGAATATCTCTAGTCAAAGGACCTCCGACATGTTGGTGAAAGCATATTGAATGTGCCATCATTAGTAACAGGCATCTTTGCTATATAACAAGAATAATTAATCATCCTCCTCTTTTTATCTCCTCCACAAGGGCTTCAGGGGAGACGTGGGCATCTCTGGGGAGCAGGGCATCCCAGGACCTCCGGTATGCTATTCTATTGTTTCACACAGTATCATCTTGAATTGACAGAACCCAGTGTTCTTATAGTTTTAGTGTGTTATGACTGGTCATGTTTCTGTCTTACCTCGTTGTTCTCTGCTTCCCTGTAAGGGTCCAATGGGTCTGAGGGGTTATCCCGGAATGATGGGTCCTAAAGGAGAGGCAGTGAGTACCACACTGTCTTTTTTCACATTCACATACAACAACTTATAACAACTTTTTTGTCCTCTTTCTCTTTGGGCACAAGGCTGTTCTCGTTCTAAGA
The DNA here is from genome assembly GCA_038496675.1 of Rachycentron canadum. Lineage (NCBI taxonomy): Eukaryota > Metazoa > Chordata > Actinopteri > Carangiformes > Rachycentridae > Rachycentron > Rachycentron canadum. The sequence goes on along the minus strand of CM076663.1, from coordinate 15,314,904 downwards.
TGAGCACCAAGGAGGCACAGCCAGACCTGCCCCCACTATACAAACATCATCCATTACCAGCAATGGGGACATATGGAAATGATGCTAACACAAATCTCTCCCCTCCTCTAATGAGTTGGGGTTGTCTGGGTCCATGGTGCCTCCATCTGTAGTTAATGATCCGCTGTAGCCATCCGTCTTACTGTTAACATTAGCCGCGTTAGCCAAGTTAGCGCCCCGGCTTAGTGCCAAAGCAAGAGTGGCTGGCTCTCTGTGTAGTTCCCATTAGTGAAGTGAGTTAAGTGCTAATTACCCCTTTATCACAATGAATAGTAGGCTACCGTGACTTAGCATCCTCCCTGATCTGAAGTGATTGATGGCATTTTTTTTGTTTTCCCGCAGGGGCCCACTGGTTACAAGGGCATCAGTGGACCTGTTGGAATTCCTGGGCCTCCTGTAAGAACACGCACACATACACACAACATTACACAAACAGACTTTACTAATATAAAAACAGGTTTACACAGTACACTTTTCGCAGTCTTTACACTTTACACAGTCTCTCTTTGTTGTTTGCAGGGTGAGGAGGGACCTCAGGGACCACCTGGAGAAGCGGGAGACAAGGGAGACAAAGTAGGTGACTCTCTTAGTGTTTTCCCTTGAATCGTTGTGCCAAAGCAGTGGTGTGAGACCAAAAAAAAAAAAAAAAAGTGAAACATTTTTCAGAAATTGAATGGGGACAGTGATTCTGGTGTGTTTTGCGAAAGCACTAACGCTGATTTGCTCATCTTCTGCAGGGCAGCAGAGGTATCCAAGGCCCACAGGGTGCGGTTGGCAAAAAGGGAGAGAATGTGAGTGATTGTACTTTAGTGTGTGCACCACTCACAGTCACAGTGTTCAGAGAGTGTGCCAAATGAAGTCCACTGACTCATCTGCCTGCTTTTTTAGGGTCTGCCGGGTATTGATGGAAAAGATGGCACACCTGGTATTCCAGGAATCAAGGTAAGGATTGCCAGCCGTGATAATGATGACTAACTTCAATCTCAGTAAAAGATGCCATTTTATTCTTCTTCCGTTATCTTTTCTGCAGGGCAGCCCTGGCCAGGCCGGAATGCCTGGTCCCCCTGGTCCTCAGGGAACAGCGGTGAGTAATATCTCAGTGTAATATTTTGGGGGGGTATGTTTGTCTGAGGATTGTTCAGCAATACCACTAAAGGCACATGCAAATAAGCCTGTCTGTAAATGCCTATTGTCACTCAGACCACGTAGCAGGTCAATCTGTTCTCCTCCTCATTCAACTAAGCCAGAACACAGAGGAAACCAGCATGAAGCAGCCTGTAAATTTTGGTATGTTTTGTTTTCTGGGCACTCATCCAGGTTAACAGTGACCCTCTGACCCACGCTGTTTTAGAATTTAAACCACCTTGAAATAGCATTCTCTCTCCCACCGCGAGTGATTTATCACAATCAGACCAGTGGGTATACTTGTGTGTATGTGCGTGTTTCTGTGTGCGCGTCATTCTGACTAAGGGGTAATGGAGCATGAGATGCACACTTTGCTGTGTGGTCATTGCAGTGACACTAACACTACTGCAAACTCCCTCAACATAACTTAACCTGCTTTATGCCCCACTGTGATATACCATCACACATAAAATCACTGCAAGGAACCTGCTACAGGTCAATGTATGACAATGGCCGACACTGTTTCTCGGCCTATTTTCATCATTATTATTATACAAGGCATCGGTTTTATTATTATCTGCTGCTGGCAGCCACATACTAATATCCACATCCACTATCCAACAGCATTTTCAGGTTCACTCTCTATTGTTCTAAATCCTAAAAGGGTTTTATGTGGCGTTTTCAGCTCAGTTAGTCCAGGGAAACGTGCAGCAAAGGTCTCCAGCTGGAAATTATATGGTTTTCATCTTTACGTCTAAGTAGTTTGATGTAACTTTGATTTCCTTTAAGTTTAGTTAATTCTCTTTGCAGGGATTGCCTGGCAGTCCTGGGGCTAAAGGTGGAGCTGGAGCTAAGGTAAGCCTTTGTGCTAGTTTGTATTACATTATGATATATACTACTTTTAAATGATTTTCTGTTTTTTTTTTTTTTGTTTGTTTTTTGTTTGTTTGTTTTTTTTTAAATGTTTCTTATCTCCCTCCTTGTTAGGGTGAGCCTGGACCTAGAGGTCATGTTGGCATGCCTGGTGCCCCTGGACCTCTGGTAAATTAATATGACTTTTGTGAATATATTTGTTTTTCATGTATTGCAATTGCAGGTTTACTGGAGTAGTAGCAGAAGAATGAATAGTTGTCCTTTTGCATTCTCTTAGGGTGAACCTGGTCTTCCCGGTGAGGCTGGTATGGAGGGAGTCCCTGGACCCAAGGTACATGCTCAGAATTACTACATTAAAACACTAACAATGGCAGCTTTAAACCAGATTTACTCACCTTGTGTGACTTCTGCAGGGTGACAGAGGACAGCGGGGAGCAGTTGGGCCACAGGGAATAGTTGGCAAAACTGTAAGTTGGGCTTTGTCTTCGTATCTCTATGTTTTTTCCAAACTATTTCAAGCTGATTTCAGGCTGCACTTCTTAAAACTATTTCTATTATCACCTAACAGGGAAGCAAAGGAGAGAGAGGGCCCATTGGTATTCCAGGAGCCCAGGGCCTAAGTGGAACCAAGGGAGACAAGGTTTGTGTGTGTGTGTGTGTGTGTGTGTGTGCAGGAACAAATATGATGTAAGACATGAGCATCACTGGTCTATATTCAATCACACTGTATAATAGCTCAGTTGCACACACCTGTCCATTGGGGGCAGTGTTTAACCATGAATAAAAGTCAGATAAATCCACAGTAAATCACTGAATAAGGAAAGCAATAAGTAATAAGTAATATAAATGATAATCTAAGCAGCTTCATCCTCTTTGTTTTAGAAATGACACAACATCTTTCTTACTTTGTGATCTCTGGTGTCACTGCCTTGCGTCAACATTTTAGGATATTATAATCTAGATTTGACCTCATTTACATGTTCTTTAACTGTCTGTCTGTCCAGGGATTCCAAGGAAAAGTCGGGTCAAAGGGAGACATTGTGAGTAGCAATTTTGTTCTTTTAAACTCAGATTGTGTGAAACCTCATATCCTAGCTAGTCATCTTTCTCCAACCCCCTCTTCTTCTTTTCCTCTCTGTCGCTTTTAGGGCGACCCTGGCGTTGAGGGATTGGCTGGCGAGAAAGGTGAAAAGGTAAAAATCTCTCTTCAAACTTTTTTGTCTTAAAGAAGCACTAAAGTCTCTGAATGCACAAACACTAAAACTTTCCGGCTTTAGATAAGGAGGTTTAAACATCTGGTTCTAAAGGCAGCAGAGCAGAGTGATATATAACAAAAAATGTTATAACCACACAGAAGTTAAGAAGTGTGCTTTTGAATTTGCATACAAATCCCCATAATAATCCAGATGGCAAATGAGCTATTTACACGACAGTGAAGCAACGATGCATGTTGGCTCTTTGAAGCCACATTTTTAGACATTCATTTACAATATTCATTCTTGAATTATTGCCCAAATGAGTGTCTCTGAAGCAGAAATCGTAAGTGATGTGATGAATTTCTGTCTTTCTTTGCCGTGACAGGGTTTGTCTGGTGAACCTGGGCCTAAAGGACAGGTGAGGATCGAACAGTGTGGATTCTGATAGCGGTTCCATCACAATGCTAGACTGGATCTTTGTCGCCATCATCTATTTTCATTGGCCTCTTTCTTTACTCTCCATAAATTCATGCTGCTGTATTGCTGTTCTTTTAACAGCAAGGAATTAGGGGCGACTCTGGACACAATGGGCCCACTGGAGACCCTGGTAAACCGGGAGACCAAGGACCACCAGGGCTGCCTGGTCCGAGGGGACTCAATGGGGAGCGTGGTGTGCCCGGAATGCCTGGCATTCAGGGTTCATCAGTAAGTCCAGTTGACTCTTGGTTCATGATGCATGGAATATATTTTGGTTGTTGTCTCTTTGTGATGCTGAGTCTCCTCTTCCTCTCTCAAGGGGCGTGATGCATCTGACCAGCATATCATTGAAGTGGTGTTGAAGATGTTACAGGGTGAGTGCGGCTAGACCTGATGTCCATAGGGGATATTAGATTAGCTCATCCACCAGAACTACTTTCATCTCCTGAGCAATCACTTTCCCATCATGAGAGGTAATTTAATCAAAATGATGATGCTGTCTCCTGTGTTACAGAGCGGCTAGCAGCAGTGGCGGTGAGCGCCAAGAGGGCTGTGCTCGGTGGTGCAGGTGTAATGGGACCTCCTGGGCCTCCTGGACCTCCAGGATCACCTGGCCCTCAGGGTCCACATGGCTTGCCCGGTGCCCGTGGTATTCCTGGCATGATTGGAGCGCCAGGGCAGATTGGAAACACAGGACTTAAAGGTAAAAAAAAAAGACATGGCATTGATATTTTTGCATATGATGAACGCACAGCTGTAAATAGAGGTTTTTAGGGCACATTTGATTGTTTTCACATCTTCGGCTATCCCCAGGAAAGAGAGGGGCAAAGGGAGACAGAGGAGATCCTGGTAAACCTCACCCAGGACCCCCAGGACCCCCAGGAATACAAGGTAAGAGCTGATGCCTCCCACAGCCTGGAGTTCTGTAGGATCTCTGGACAAACTTAAAATCATAAAACAGTCTAAATATGCAATTCTGGCCAAGGGGTGGGAAGAGGAGGGGTACAATAAGTAACTGAAGGACTTGACATTATAGTGCTTGCCTCAGGAGAGCCTGTTCAAAGGCATTTTAAAAGCATCATTAACTCCAGTCATTTAACAGATGCTCTTGAATGAGAATGTAATAGGATTGCAGAAGTACACACTAATTCAAACTGTGTAAAAGACACTCACACTTCCCTGTGCACACATACACACACCTTAAATGTATGCATACATACAGTACACATGTGTAACTGAAGTCCACAATGGCATTTCAAGAGCTTTGAATGAACATCAGTGTGATTGACTCCTGGAAGTCCTTTTCATGATGTGGAACCTTCTCCATTCACAGGTCCTCCTGGTGTGGATGGTGTGGCCCGGGACGGTAGGCCCGGCGAGAGAGGACCTCAGGGATCAGCCGGAGAGGCTGGTCGCCCCGGTAAGGCGGGCGCGGCGGGTCTGCCAGGCTTCTGCGAGGCAGCGATGTGTCTTGCCGCATCAGCATACACTTCCCCGAGACTACAGGAAGCGGGAACGATCAAGGGACCCAATGTCTAGAAACCTGTCTCTCCATCAACAGCTCACACCACCTGGGAGAGAGGAAGAGAGGGGAAGAGGAAGAAAGGGAGGAGAAAGGCCGCTCTTCTCAGTCGGACATCAAGAACGGGGGGTGGGGGGACAATAATATTGACTGGATGTAAGGCGCCCCCACCTTCAACACAACCCTAAGTTTTGACTGGTGGGACAATACTCTGATCCCCCACATCACCATGACAACAGCAGCTCACAGCCACCCACAATGTTTTTGAATTCTCTAGTGTTTTTGGATGGTGTCAGTGTCAGTCCCATCAAAATATCCCAGCCCTGTTCCAGCAGTGAGAGAGGAAACCGATTTACATTGCCTCCCCTTTGCCTCCCACCACAGTATCTCTGAGCTGAGAGGCACTGAAAACCAAATGTGGTGCTTCTCTTTTACACCAAGGTCACTTTAAATGGTTTTATATATATGCAATATTTTGTTGAAGAGTGTTTTAAAGTTGAAATGCCCTGTCTGTCTGTCTTGCAACATCACACCTGATGCCTTTAAAAGTGTACAAAAAGGACCAATAAATGATTGCAGCCTAATGTCACACTCAGTGCTGTATTGTAAAATGTAGTACTTTCATCAGTCAGCTTGAGTGAAATCCTTGATTTACCTCATGTGTACATTGCTCCTCTCCCCCTCCCAATCCCCGCTTTCTACCCAAGTCTCATTTTAGAAACTAACGACTAGCTTTATCTCTTCCTCTTGTTGCCTGGCAACAGCATATCCCGATGGGCACTCCCATCTCCCACAATGCAGTGCTGTAAATCTTTGTAAATGTGTGTTGATTATTATGTAGAGAAAAAGGAATGGGTTACGATATGCACCAACAAAAATCCTGTGTTAATGAATTCAGTGAATAATAAAAAGTTCTGACAGAAATAACGACTTTTCCTCAAAACGAATCAGTTACCAGTCCGAATGTGCTTCCTATGCCACTGTCAACTGTCCACAGGGTGTAACCAATTTAATAACTGATTTATTTTCATCAACAAAAGCTATTTATTGTTCTTTATATAATCATCTGTAAAGAGGGTTTTTGTCTGGCTGTTCAGGTAAACCCAAACCAATAAAAAGGAACCTTTTGTAAAATCCAATGTTCTTCTGTATCATGTGGGGAATGGAAATGAGTCTCTTTAGTGTGACTCACCTCTTTCAGCTCCTTTTCTTTTCATTTCTCAAATTCCATATCTTTAATCATATCAATTCATGTCTGTAAATAAACTCCCACACCCCCAAAGCTGCAGATGCTCAGCTTTTGTCAACACTCTTACAGAACCAAGGACAAAAGTTCCATCGCACTCATGAGACTACACGTTGCCAAAAAGAAAAAGAAACAACACATGAACAATTCTGCTTTCAAAATGTTTTTTTTTTTTTCCTCAAATGTTTCATATGTCAACATATGTAGGGCACATGGGTTTTGCAACAATGACAGTAAAGCGACACATGCACAGGTGGAGTTGATGGATTGCTGGGACGACTGGGGCACAAGAGGTCAGTGGGCCCTTGGGCCACTGCCTCTGTTTGAAGTGACAAGTTAACATTTTTTTGTGGAGAGTCAATCAAACAACCATAAAAGGGCACAAAGTGGCCACAAAGAGACACAAAAGTCCACATAGTGATGCAGACTGACAACAAAGACCCATAAATCGACTATAAAGAAAAAGAAACCCCACAACAAAAATATATAACCCAACCACAAAGAGAGAAAACAACTACAAGGGGATGTGAAACAACTACAAAGAAGAATGCAAACCTCAACTTTAGCCTGGTTGTGCTCCTGGGTAGACGAGATGAGGGGGGTTACATTACATGTCCGAAATGGCACAGGGGCCCCTTGTCTCACAATCCGTCCATGAATGAACAACAGTATTTGAATAGTGTTTGTTACGGCACAGGTCATAACACCCCCTTTATACAGACACACAATACAGCCTCTTAAAAACAGTTTAATTTGGTTTTTTGAGCTTAATGTTTCTCATGGGTTAGCTTGTGAGAAACAAAAGTCTGACCACAGCTCTGCCAAATCAACCATGGAGATGGCAATGATCTAAAACTCCAGAGACTTCCAGATACAAAAGTGACAGATAGGAAACCCAAACTACAGCACCATGTAACACTGCAAAAGCCATCTGTGATGCTTTTGCAAACCTTTTCTTTATCTTTACATGCTATTGTTGGGGCTTGGTGGCCATACTTAGTGTGTTATATTACAGTACCTGTGGTGTATAGGCTCAATTATTGCTCATATATTTTTTTAACAAGTGCCTTGTGAAGCAGGCAGGCTGGCCATTACATCTACTTTGGAATATAAAATGAGATGAGATGCTTCAAAATGGCTGCACTTCTAAAAAGACTGGAGTTAAAATGACACAAAATAAAGTTTAGCAAAATAATGACAAAAGCCAATGTGCTTTCTTATGTAAGCGCAATTTTCTTCTATAAATAATTTGTCTTTTACTGAACACATTATTCCATTTTGAAAGCTTATAGACCCTAGAAAAATATCCCTTTGGCTTTTTTTTTGTTGCCGTATAACATTTGACAGTGAAAAATAGGTGGCTAAACATGCGTATGCCTTTTTTCAAAATGTATCAAAAGCCACTATATATATAAATATAAATATATACAAAACAGTCAATCCATCAAAGAGGGTCTGAATGCAAGCTTTTGACTTCTGTTGCTACAGAACTGAAATGCCTTTTCTAGGGATATTCTCTTACAAGTCAAATTCAAATATGTAACACACCTCAGGCACTGAGACAGAATATTAGAAATGCATGGGATGCACTTCGAATGGGACTTGGTGACAAAGGAACAAAGATATGGGAGGTGGAAGCAAAGTGCTACAATAATTGTGTGTATTCTCTTTCTACAGATTTAAAAAATGAAAAGAAGAAAAAAAACAAAAGAAAGAAAAAGAAAACAAAAACAGAGGAGGGCAGAATTAATCAAGGAGAGGAAAATACATATTGTGATTCTTGTCACCTCCCATGGGTTGTCTGAAAATGTACAAAAGGAGTGAAACACAGTGAGAAAATAAGAGGCAGTAATATAGCAGTGAATTGGCATTCATAGGAAAAAGAATGGTGCAATAAAAATGTGCTGCTGGTGAGTCTTTGCAGGCCTCAGTTCCAGTGGGGCCCTTAGAACAAAATTGTGGATTTTTGCTCAGAACTGCAGAAACCTGTGTGGGTGAATCTATACAATGCAACAGCAGTGGCTGCTCCTCTATGTCATCAAAATCAATAACTTTGGGTCATGGCCTTTGGCTTTTCCGTAGTGTCTTTGCTTCAGTCCCCCCTTGCCCCTCTTCTCCATCACCTCTTGCACTCTACCATGGCCCCTTCATAGGTGGGCCCTTGGGGCTGTATTCTACTTGATGGCTCATACAGTCTCCAGGATTACACCGGCCATCCTTTCCCTTCGAACCAGGCTGTCCAGAAGGTCCTGGGATCCCTGGAACACCCTGCTGGCCAACAGGACCTGGGGGTCCCATCTTACCATAGCCGGGAGGGCCTGGGACGCCTGGAAAAATAAAGGGAAGAGAGGGAATGTAATATCGTGCCACTGTTGCTGCCCTGGTGCTCTGCCCTAGAGAGAAAATTATTCAAAAATGATTTATATTTTAGCCAAAAGTTATACGAGAATACAACTCCATTCAAATGTTTAAATGTTAAAACTCAAACCAACAAACGTTTTTGTCAATATACATTGTGAAATATGCAAAACGTTGCTCTCATTAAATCCCAACTTGACATTTTTACCCTTGGGTCTTTCGATTCTACAAACAAGGCAAACTGTCTTAGTTAATGATCCTTAGAGTTGGAGGTAGCCTGATTCAGATTTTTTTTTACCACTGGGCAGAGCTTCTGTTTGGCCTTTATGTTATGATAGGACAACTGTAAATCTAACTCCAACAGATGAATGAACTTGAACAAAGAAAATGTTACACATTTTGGTTATTCGCTGTTCTTAAATTATATATGTTAAGGAGTGCTTTTCACAATAAAGTACAGTGCAATAACAGATGATGTTATCATTATAGTAGACATAATGATAACATAATGATGTTATCATTATGTTATCATTATGTCTGCTATAAGGGGACCACGATGGAAACATTAAAACATTATTTTTCATTCAATTCACGTGAGTGTGGTTGCTTTTTCAACCAAAACTATGTGTGAGCTCAAATGAAAAAAGCTGCTCAGTGTAACGCGCTGATGCTAATTAGCAAATTTAGCTTAGACTACAGGAACTTTGAGACGATTAAGGGATCTGAGATGTTGATAGCCTGGTAATTTTAATTGAGATCATTTTGGAATGATGGAGAATTACTTTCATCATGATGGCAATTTATGAAAACACAAACATTTTAAGTAATTTGCATCATTTGTGCGATATAATGTTCGCCAATACTGCCAGCAAAGGGTTAGGCATCAGGTGCAGCTTGCACATGTTTAAAACATTGTGAATAACAAGGAGATGATTGTTGCAGATGTAAGTGCCTCAACAAAATGTGACAGAACAGTACATGCTAATCGCTGCCACTGTTCTATATAATGATCCATCGATTCATACCTGGTGCTCCTGGAGGTCCTATATCTCCCATCTCTCCAACACCCTTGTCTCCCTTTTCTCCTTGTGGTCCTCGTGGTCCTGCAGACAGAAAGTCACACATTTTGACCACATGGCAGTTAAACAGTCAGTTAAAGAGTTAACAAAAACACATTTATGTCATTGTAAAAGATTAAAAGAGTAAAAGGTTTACCTGGGGGTCCTTGGCCTCCTGGTCGGCCTTGTCTGCCAATCTGTCCTGGGAGGCCAGGTGCACCAGGGAGCCCAGGATTTCCTGGACTACCGTCTTTCCCTGGGGGACCAGGCCGACCTGGGGACGCCACCATCTCTACTGGCATTTGCATGCGTGACATGTAGTAGGCCATTCTCTCTGGGGAGGGCAAAAAAAAAAAAAACAAACAACAAACAATGATTCCACAGTGATGCCCCAGAGGAAAAATGAAAAAAAAAAAAAACCCAAAAAACAAACCTTTGAAAGAGAGATAAACATCTGAAGATAAAACATTTCTCTACTGCTGAAATTGTGGAATAATGCACAGTAAACATTCACACAACAGTTCCAGAGATAAGTACATGTCCTCACCATCAAAGATCTTAATGACCTGCTGTCTGATGAAGTTTTTGATTTCATCATAATTGACTACAGCCTGTGACGGAAAAAAAAAAATGGCAAACATTAATCAAGGTAGATAATTAAAAAATTCATTATTTACAAGAGCAGATGGAGCCAGTGAACGCCTCTGGCCACTACTCTGATTGAGCTGATTAAAAGTTCAAAATAAAATAAAATTTAGGCACTGTGTAACGAAGCTGTATCTCACATCATTTCCTGGGGACCCTGGAGGTCCAGGGAGACCTGGGGGCCCTGATGAACCTGGGCTTCCCCTCTCCCCTCTGGGTCCAACTGGGCCGATCATGGGCTGCGCATCTTTGGAATGGTAAAGTCCACCACCAGGAGGCCCTGGTCTGCCTCTCTCCCCCGGAGCACCCCTCTGTCCTGGGGCACCCGGCTCACCCTGAAAGACAACCACACATCAGAGGAAGTCCGTCATGTTAAATCTATTATTTTGGATGAATATTCATTCGTCTCATTATCCATATGTGTTCATTTGCATTCGTTTTCATTCACTTCCTAAAACTCTGCTCTTGCTTTAAGGGTATGATGTGTCATTGAAGGAATTTGATATTTGAACCTTTTGAAAAATGTGCATATTTGCTTTTCTTGCCAAGGGTCAGATGAGAGGATTGACATCACTCTCTTGTCTGTAGATTAAACATGAAGCTAAAGCCAGGAGATCGTTTAATTAGCAATGGCTAATTTTGAAGCTCATTATTGACTCTATTTCAGAGAAGGAGCCTGGCCTTCAAGGCAGCTTTTGGCAACATCTATATCACTTTCCAGCCCACTATGCAGGTTGTGTAAATACACACACACAAAACAACAGCAGCATTATATTAGCGACAGTGATTTATCGAGGACAAAGCAGCCCATAATGGACGTCTAATGTTTACATGTCACTGACAGACAAGCAGACCTTGAAACAGAAAAGAATAGAGGAGTCCATTCTTGTCTTTCTTCTCCGTTCTCCTCTTCTGTGCAGCTAAAACCCTGACAATGCCGTCCTGTCACTGTGACAAATAGCCTCATCTAGCATCTCCCCTAATGCTTAATAGCATTATCCCAGAGGCAGGAGAATAACTTTATCACCGTATCCACCTACAGTACTGTACGCCTGTGCCATTGGAGTAACCCAACAGGCTCTGTAGCCACAGAAGGCTAGCAGGCGGCCGGCTGCCAGTTTGGAGAGGGGTGAAGTGGGGTGAGGAGGAAAGAGGATGTCAGAGGGAGGGTCGGAGGGTTAGTGAACTGATGACTGTGTTAAGTGCAGGTGCTGAGTGGGCAGAAATGAAGGAAGCAAGTGTGTTCAGCACCATGGTGCGCTGACCTGAGTCTCCCTGAGCTAAAAGCAAGAGAAAAAGGGGGCCATCTCGCTGTATTAAGATGGTCTACAGAGATAATGGATGGTTGATGCTCGGCTTGTCAACACACACAAGCAACAATGTATTGTACCACGCTGAGTCAGCTCTTACCTTTTGACCCGGCTGCCCGTTGTCCCCCGGTAGGCCTGCCGCTCCCTGTCAAAACAAAGGAGAAATGTCCATGTCAAGGAATGAAATATACACATCACAGCATCGATCTCTCTCCATTATCCTTTAATAGGGACAACCGCCACACCCACACATTACTCACATCTTTACCAGCAGTGCCATCATTGCCTGGCTCTCCCTAAGAGAAAAAATCAAAGCAGGAGGATAAAAAGGTTAAGCAAGACATTGGTAGTGTCTTAGGTTTATTTGGACGGGGTAAACACATTTTGAGAAGCACTAACCATGAGACCTGGGTGTCCTGGAGGTCCTGGGGGTCCTACCATCCCCGGGAGACCTCTCTCACCTCCCTGGCCCTTATCTCCCTTTATACCCTGGAAAGTGAGGGAGAAAAGATGCAGAACTGAGATTCTCTTCCACTGTTTGTGCTTTAGGCAGCAGGACAGAATTTCAATTGTGTCTTGTTTCACCCTCACACACATACACAAACACACACACACACATAATATATAGCACATAATACATAATTCTGACACTTTTTTAAGGCACATTAATTTTAACTCCTGAATCTTTAAATTACGTTTCCACATCCTTATCTCTTGTCATTAAGTATAAAGCTTGTATAATTATTTACAGTAATCATCATAATTAATGTTTGTATTATTTGTCGTTCCTTATTTTTGTTTCTCTGACTTTTTTTGGCTCCTGAAATAACCCACTTTCCCCCTGGGATCATTAAAGATTCAATGACTCTAATTTAATTGTCTTTTTTTTTTCTTTTTTTATAGCATTTCTCTTACCACTCCTGATGGACCAGGGGGTCCTGGAGGTCCAGCAGGACCTGTTGAACCCTGATGAGAAAGGTAAACACACACATGATTTAGTTTTAACACAGTCACATATTATTATATTCACAGATCGGACATAGATCAGATGAGGTTAAAAGGGCAGTGAACTTACAAGGTGGCCGGGGGGTCCAGGCCGTCCCTGAGTTCCTGGGGTACCAGGATCACCCTGCAAGGGTCACATATTGCACCATGTTGATCTCCACTTGACTCTAATATGTGGGCTTGTGTACGTAGATCATCAGTTTTTAGGAATTCTTGTTCAGATTGATAGAAGAACAATCTTTCAATTTGTCAGGGATGACAAAAACAAAAACATTCACCTCGTGTCCCGGTCTGCCCGGTAGTCCAGGAGGACCTGAAGGTCCAGCTTCACCCTGAAAAGAAGAGAAAGTAGTAACTGGAACGCATCAGTCATCTACTCAAAACAACAAGGTAGCACAGGGATAAAACCTGCTAATGACAGTTTTCGTAATTATTGTCTTGATAAAGCAGCTTGGTTTAGTGGAACAAGCAACACACAGCAACAGTGAGTAGACAAACAGACAGAACTAGTGTGATGGTAAAACACTGAGTTTGTGGCTAACCTTCTGTCCAGGGAAGCCAACATGGCCAGTTTTCCCTTTGAATCCCTGAGGAGAGACATCAAAGAACGTGAGACTGGTACAGTATCAAAATTCACCAAGTAGAGGTTGCCAAAAAACAGGCAGACATGTCTTTGAAATCTTGAGCACCTGCTCTTGGGTCAAACACAACTGAGATACAAGGAGTTGGAGAGAGAAGTAAAAAAAAAAGAAAAAAAAGGAATGTGTGTGCATGCGTGTGTGTGTGAATATCACCATTTTGGCTGTGTCAACATATAAGTCTATAAGCTGAACATAGGAAGCTAAGACGTTTTAAACTGGGTCCCATCACCAGTGGCATCTACGACATTGCAGATGATGTGAGCGGAATAACATGAGCCCATGGTAATTTGCATAGAATAATATTATTGAAACTATACAGGAATTAAAAGGATCTTAGCTCTCTGGAGACTTTTCTACACCACCATATTAAGATCACAATTCACCCATCCCTGTCAATCCATCTTTCCATAAAGAGCTTTGGATAGGCTAGGAGCGACAGTTTAGTGACAAAGGTTTAGTCATGCAGTCTGATTTGCATACTAGCTTGCTGTTTGTGAATCTGAAGGTGAGCCATGGTAATGCACTGTATAAAAAGTATGTCTACTGGATCGTATCTACCCAAGCTACTGTATGTGAAAAATAATGAGGGCATTCCTGATGTGAATACTCGGATAAACAAACAATTTACATGTTTTACCAATCTACAGCTTCGGTGGTGGGTCTACTTTGGCTCTGACCTTAGTGCCAACATATCTTAGCAGACTTTTTAACAGCCACTAGACTCAAACTAATACGTATGATGTAAATGTCATTAGTTTTGCTACAAAATAATTTTAGATACATTTAAAAAGTGACTTGATGATGGTGCTCGATGAAACGTCAAGGGATTAGAAATTTGAATGTCAAATTTGTGCCAATACATTGGGTACAATATTACCTAAGATAAGCAAAAACTTTCAACTTGAAGTCAACAAAATGACTACGGTTCACCATCTAGAGAACATGCATATCTATACCAAATATCATCCCAATCCACTAAACCACAGTTGAAACATTTCACTATATTTCACAGGATAAGGGAAAAGATCCCGTGATACTAGAGAGAGTCAGGTGATCACTAAAAATCAGTAGGATACATCATGTGGGGACCATGAATCAGTGATAGTCACTTAGATATTTCAGCTGGGACCAAATTGGGATGACACTATTACCACCCAAATGGCTATGAAGAAATAACTTTGTGATGAATGAAGAAACATGTTTTGCCTCATCATGATATAAAGGCTTATTTTGTAATTTTATGCAAGTGTGACTGTGAAGATCGACTGTGACACAGGCTCACAGGAGATATATTAGGTTAGATATTTCATATTATTCATACAAACATGAATTATTCCATGCACAGTGTTTAAAGCTGATTTGAATACCATTTGGTGCTCAATAGATATACATTATACAGATCTGAATACCATTTGGTGCTCAATAGATATACATTATACAGATCTGAATACCATTTGGTGCTCAATAGATATACATTATACAGTATATTTCTCATGCTTAATTCATGTTATTTTCTGCACTGCAGAGATATAGCGTCAAATCATGTCATGTTGATGTTGTGTTGATGGTGATACTCACTGGGATTCCTCTTGGTCCTGCAGGGCCTGGAGGGCCTATCTCTCCCTGAGAACAAAACATAGCCAGTGCCAAAGGTCAACTATTGTATGCATTATTTTCACAATACTCAATTTCATAGTTATAATGAGGCATCAATTACTACATTGTGTGTCTGCTTCCCCATGTGATGCATGTGTGTGGCTTACCCGCAGCCCTGGTTTCCCATCTTTCCCATCCAATCCTACAATTCCAGGGGGTCCCTTTCCATGCAAATAACAGAGAGGTGAGGACTGTGTACACCGTGTACGTGTTAAAATATAAAGTGATATAAATGATGCGTACCATCAGTCCTGGGGAGCCTGGGGAGCCTGGGGGCCCAGATGATCCCTGAGATCCTTGAGGACCATCATTGCCCTTTGAACGAAGGGATTTTCACTACAGTATAAAAACATTTTGGATGGACAAACAATTTGACTCAACTAAAGGTGTGTTTTATACTTACTCTTTCACCTTTGAGCCCGTTGAGCCCTTCCCTTCCAGGTTTGCCTGCAGGACCTGGTGCACCCTGAAAACACAGTAATATTCATAAAGACCCTGCACACTTTCCATAAGAGCAATTTGCAACGGAGAAGCTAGAACATTCACATACTGGTGGTCCAGGGAAGCCTGGTTGTCCTTGGAAACCCTTGAAATGGAAAGAGTAGCATATAACTACATGTCATTTGTTTCTTATAATCATATTTTTCCACCATGTGAACATACAACATGTGTTATACATACCTGATCCCCCTTGGCACCAGCAGGCCCTGCTGGTCCTGTTTCTCCTTTTATGCCCTGTAGACACAGATTGGCTCAAGTTATGAAGCAGTTATTGAACTTTGTAATGATAAATGAAGGAGTCAGACTCTAAATGTTGCCAAGCAGAATTTATGATGATGCACTGACCTGTGAGCCAGCCTGTCCTTGATACCCAGGGTTACCAGGAGGACCCTACAGAAGAGAAGGAAACAGAGTGAGTGCTCAACAAGACAAGCTGCAGATTCATTGCGCATTACTTAACAGTGCCGGTGCCGTGGCTTACTGATTCTCCTTTCTGACCACTGCTTCCTGGGCTCCCACGTTCACCCTTCAGTCCCTGACAAATAAAATAGGCAGTGAATCAATGTCAGCTCACATCAATGCAACCACCTATCCATCCATTAAAGCTGTAAATTTGTTGTCAATCCCATAGTTATAATGAGGCATCAAGAGTAACTTACAGGCAGACCAGGCGGTCCCATGGTTCCTGGGTAGCCTGACGTCCCCGGAGGGCCCTGAGGTAAAGATCATACAATCCATCATACAGGGAAAGCAATTATTTTTCTACATGTTATAATTTCAAGGAACTTGATTGGCAGACAGTTACCTGCTCGCCCTTCAATCCTGGAAGGCCAGGTTCCCCCCGCTCACCCTGCTGACCCTGAGGATGACGAGAGTGAGGAATGATTAGAGAGTGAAGGACAGGATATGATATGTATGTCAGGAGGAGAGGCGTCTGTGGTAAAAATGAACCAAGGACAAGGCAAGTCAATATCAAAGAGAGGAAACAGCTAACTGGCTCGGACCGTCTCCCTTAGCGAATGCCGACATTTGATTCTGTCCTTTTGCTCTACAGCTCCACGAGGCTTCAGGATGGTGATTTAGCTCTGTGATGGTGATATCCACAGGGTGAACACTGGCTTCTCAGTCCAATTTGTTCCCTCCCTTGCAGATTCAGGTGCAAATCTTAACAAAGCTGCAGACTTGAAAAGTAATTTATCTCTTTACACCCCTGCTCTTTCATCAGACCAACACAAAACGAAGAAAAGCCACAAAAGCCACAAAATACCGACTTTTCTTCCTGTCCTTTACAGTTTCCACAGTGTATGAAGGAGAATGTATATTTCACATTTTCAATTTGACGTAATTATTAATATGTATGTGCAAGTGTGATCTGTCGCCTAGCAACAGCGCCTGCAAGCATAAGACAGATGACTGCTAGGAGAAAAGAAAGGAGAGAAGTTTTGAAATATGAGAAAATAAAAGAATGTCAGAGGAAATTGAAGATCTCTGATTATCATTATCATTATTATATTGAAATGGTGGAAGCTGATGAAATAAGTTGTTTACCTCACTGTTATTAATGTGACTTGTCCTTTCAGACTTAATAAATTAAATTGCATACAATACTAGCAAGAATATCAGTGTGAGTTGCAAGATTTAGTGGGGTGATTCCTTTTACTAGAGAGTGATTATGAAGGCTGTAAATTAGCGGAAAATAATTACTAATTGATCACACTGGAGAGAAACGAATTAGTGACTGATCACGAAAACGGGTAATATACAGTATTCATCAGCAGCACACCTCTCTTCTTCTCTCCCACTAACAATACAAACAGACACATGCAGGAGAAGCTAACATCTGCTGTAAAGCACTACTACACTGCAAATGGATCCCATGCAGCGTTCACATGGCTCATCCATTTAGCATCTCTATTCTTCTACAAAAAAAAAAAAAAAAAAAGTCTGTGTGAGGAAGAAGAAAGAGAGAGAGGGGAGTGGGGTAGAGGGGTGGGGGGGCTAGGCTCTGGCTCCACAGCAGTCCTGCTTTCCATCACTTAGACAAGGGAGTAATTGAACAACTGGAGAAAGAGACAACCAAATCATTTCCTCGTCTGAAATAACTTTCATTAAAGAGCCACGGAGAGAGGAGGGAGGATGGAGGATGGAGAGATGGCAGGGAGGAAATAATCAAGGGCTGCTCGATTTAAAATTGAGATGATCCGTATTTTGAAATGAAAAGCCAAAAAGAAAGGGAGGCGCAGATAAGATAAAGACATTTAAAGCAGAGGTGGGAAGTAGCCAAGTACATTTACTCAAGAACTATACTTAGGTACAATTTTGAGGTACTTATACTTTTCTTTAGTGTTTCAGTTCCATGTTTATTTATACTTCTATGCTACTAGCTTTGGTGCAATCCCTTGCAAAAAAAGGGAAACCAATGGACCCCAAACCAGGAGCTGTTTGCCGTAACCACAGAGATGTCTCCTTTCTAAATTTGTGAGATGGATAGATTTAAAAAACAATTTGAAGTCTAAATTATCCAATGAAAAGCAAAATTAAAGAACCTTTAAATATTTAAAAAAAAAAAAACTAACTAACTAATAACTAACTAAATTGTTGTAGTAGAAATTAGCTTTCTCTTCACCAAATGAATCACGCTCCCCTTTTGACCAACTACAGCAGTAACATGCTACTAAAACACTTTTATACTTTTCCTTAAGTTAGATTTTGAACAAAGGACTTGTAATTGAGTATTTTTTACACAAATATGCTCGTACTTGAACTAAAGTAAAGGATCCAAGTTACCGATTAAAAGGGAAGAGAAGAAAAAAAATGGAAATTAAGTTGAAATTGTGAAAGAAACTTACAGGTAAACCAGTTCGGCCCTGTTCGCCTGGGAAACCGGGAGGTCCCTGTGGACAGAAAAGGGATACTTTAAAACACCTGAGACAAGACGAAGAATTTACAATTCAACTCTGATTGAAGTGGCTTCACGGCAAGAAAGCTTGTATGTCTTGGTATATATGAGTAATGAAAAGATACAGATAAGTGAGTTGGGTCACTTTGCAGAATATTTTCAGTGAGACCAGCAGGGGGCTCTGTGAACTCACAGTAAGTGCCAAACACAAACTCTGCTCAAGTCTCTACATATCCAAACCTTTGAGAGACAAAACCCAACAGTGTTGTCCTCAAATCTGAAAATAATCAAATCTTTTCCCTCACTGAAATACTGGAAAACTAATGTAAATAATGCGCCTCATACTGATAGGGGATGGTTCAATGTGGTAAGTTTCAATAAAATGCCATCAAAGTATTGGAAAACTTTTTAAAACTGTAAACACACACACACGGGTTATGGGAATTTAAAATCATAGTCCACATTACAGGTTTCTAGTCTAGGTGGAGTAAGTGATTTTAATCCAAAACACGTTTTTGTCAAATTCAGTGAATATATCCACTGGCGCTGCTGCCTGTCTGATCTGTACAATGACTACTGTTGGCAGCGTGACGGTACCGTGACTATGGTGCAAACCCCACAGTGTAAGCCAAGAAGGAGAAATGGCTGTGGGACAGCCAAGGAGGAGAAGGTCAGAAAAACCAAAATTGAAAAAGAAGTGCTACGATGAGGCGAAGGCATAGAACCGCGTTAACACTGGTCACGCTTTAAAACCCTGGGATCAGGCGTGGGAAAGAAATTCAGCCCTGGCCCTGGCCCCTGGGACTTGGCCACACCCTGAACGACTGGCAGAGAAGGCTTTAAAGTTTAAAAAACTTCTGGCCCACCAGGATTTGTCCCAGCAATCCCAAATACCAGTCCAACTATGGTGGAGAGACCTCAGACATTTCAAAAGGCATGAGGACAGATGGTCCTGCTTGACAGGTGGGTAACATTTGGTTTGCTATATTTCCAACAGTCAACTCGTCAGTATTGCTTTTTTTCCACTTATTTATGTCTGTGGTACCTAATCTCAGCTGGTCAGTTGGTGAGCAGCGTGTTGTATCAAGTTAAATTACTCGCCCTGTGCTGGGTAATATGTGTTTACCATATGTTAGCTTAGCTACAAACCTACAGTCCTCTCCTCTGTGACTTTCAGAAAAAAAAAAAAAAAAACTTTATAAAAAGTTAAAACTCACTAGCTTTAGTGTTTTAGTGTAGCTTTTGAATTTTTGTGTGGACATCATGTATTTGATGACATAAACTCCATGGGAGTTCAAATTTGCTGTCTGCATTTTTAGGCGAAACCTCACCATGTTTCCTGGTATTCCAGCTTGGCCTCTCTCCCCTCGTGTACCCTGTAGCGAAGATACAGAAAGAAAGGTTGATCCTGAGTCCTGTTTGGCATGGTTGCACAAAACAACAGTTGTACTCTCCTATCCCCAAACAACGCAACACAGACTCACTGGCTCTCCTTTTACTCCTGGTGATCCAGGCATTCCTGGAACTCCAGGTGTTCCTGTGCATGTGGGGTCACCCTATGAGACAAAGAAATAAAATATCAGTGAATGTGCATTGATCTTACTCATTTTATTGTTTTCACTTCCTGTGTTATGTTCTTCTTTTCATTTTATTTGCCTTATTTGGTTTTATTTATTTTTTAAAGCACTTTGTACTTTATTAGGACAAAGTGCCATTCAAGTAAAGTATGTTACTAGTGCTATTATTACTATTATTATTATTATTATTATTATGTCTACAGAATATGACAATGATCTCAGCTGACCACTGCTTGTGTCGCCTGCTCCTTCTGCAGTCTCTCCAAACACTGCAAGCAGACAAAAGAATAAGTTATCAAAGTAATGCTTCACTGCTGGCACTGTAATATGTCTTCTGATTTCTAACAACAAAGCCATGCAAACTCAAATACACTGCAAAATGAGGGGTTGTCATTGCGTAATCACCAAAGCACAATGACACGCTTCCTGTACTATTAGTGACATTTCATATGATTCTGCATTTGGAGAATCATATAGTGAAGCTCAAAATGTTTTGACAAGAAACTCCCAGTCCCTCCATCTCTCACCCTGTCACAGCTGTCCAAGGGGGTTACACCGGGTTTGCCCTGATCTCCTTTTTCGCCCTTGGCACCAACCACACCCGGCACCCCTGGCAACCCTTGGGAGCAGCCACCATTACAGTCTTCCTGTGTTATAGAATACACACACACTCATAGAAACACACTCACATGTATATGTAAAGACAGAGATGCACAAACAAGCTGAACAATTTTGATCCCAAAAACTAGCAAAGCAAAAGCGCGCAAAGCCACAACTCTATTACCCACAATGCGCCATTTCACTGATGAACTTACATCATCGTCTCCTCCAGTGGAGTCTTGAGGCAGCTCGTATGGTCCAGTTGGGTTCTAAAACAAGGGGGCAGGGAGATAGGAATTCAATTCATATCAATTAAAGAACATGATGATGGTGGTGATTATTAATAATCAAGTGAATTTCAAATGATCAAAACCAGCTCTTTTTCTTTCACAGTGGACAAACCAGAACAAAGTTGCCCAATACACTGCAGTGAAGTGTGGTTTCTTCAAAGACTACAGACTTCGCAATGACATCACAGACTTTTGAGATTATACTCGCAATTCATTTTATAATTTTGATTGCACTGCCCATAACCTCGTTTATTACACTGCAGAGTTACAGTATTTTTGTGTGTGTGTGTGTTCCAACAGCCCACTGTTGATACAAAATGCTGATTCTTGATTGGTATGTGGCAAATGAAAATTGCTTTGAAAATAACAATAACAGATAAATACTGGAGAGAAATAAAAACCCCAGTCCTCATTTCCACTAATGGCCATGAAGCTGTAATTAAATAGTGTCCAGGCCTCAAGTCCGAACCAGAAAAGTTTGAAATTCAGTGTTGCATTAATAATTCTGCCTACAAATACAGCACACACTGTCTGGTATAAACACATAAAATGAAAATGAAAAAACAAACAAACAAACAAACCAATAATAAAAAAAAAAAACAGAAGAACGCCACAATATTTATCACACGTTCTGAAATAACACCGCTCACTCAGTCACATTTACTGAGAAATGCATTCTGCTCGCTATCAATGCTGGGGGACCCTTTCCACTGAGAGTCTGTCAATAGCACCTGGCCTGGTTTCAAAGTCATTACAAACCCATTTGACATTGTTCAAACTGGAGCCATTAGCTAGAAAGACTATTTTATGCTGCCGACTATTGACTGTTAGACAGGCAAGAGCAAGGCCTTATGCATTAACAGGCTTGCTCAAAAGAAGCTTCTCTATAATTATTATGTCACCGTGCAGTGTTCACTTCTGCCATTCTCTACAGGGATCTGCAAATTGCTAACTTTGTGATTTTTCAGACTAGCATGCTGTTATTTTTCGAAGACAAAGCAATTTTCTGTCCTGAGATCTACGCTGTTAACTTGAGTGACACTGTGCCTCTAGAACCATGAGAATAAAAGAGGCAGTGACGAGTTTGTCGAGCAAAACTGAGGCAAAACCAGATCTAGGACATATCCATGTGCAAGTGAGTGTGTGTATGTGTGAGTGTGAAGAGCAGAGGGCGCCCACTTTTCCACTTTAGTCAAACTCGTTAAAGAGGGTGTTAAGAGATTCGCCAATAGGTCAGATCTGCGTCTGTGGTCACTTTGAGAACAATGATGCTGCTTTACAATGCAATCAACACATTCATGCAGAGCTTCGGTTAAATATGTCTCAAGTCCGTGCCACTCATCCACTGAACCTTCAGTCCCTCCCTTTCCCTCCATTAATCTGCTACTTTAATTCTTGTGCTGAAGGTGAGGTTCCCCTTGGGTGCTGGCTAGAGATCAGCATTGATGTTCCCTTAATGAAATTAAGCCATCATTAGACTTGAAAGAAACAAAACTGACACCATTACAATACTGTCTGCAGATAAGTTCACACCATACGCCACCTCGTTTGAGGTTGACCTCGTGCCTACTGTCTCCAAGCAAGCAGATGTGAGGCCAGATCCACAACAGGCTTAAAAAACAAAAAAGCTCTCAAAATAATTGTTATGTATTCCTGCATATTTCATGTTATACATCTCTGTCGTCATGAAATATGCAGGCATATGCGCAAGTCTCATGTCCACACCCACAGTTGTCCATAAATAGACATATCCCTTTTTAATGTTGAGTCACACAAACTTACTCTGTCGTTGATCTCACATCAGCACAAAGGCAGCGCTTGTACTCAATATGTATTGTTTCAAAGGGGTGAATCTTCTTGTGTTCTTGTCTTACATGTGTGTAAATAAATAATGATATAATAAAATCACATCTTAATCAAAAAAAAAAAATGTAACCGGAACTAGGTTTATGGAATAATGTTTGTGACAAATGCTTGCATTACATTATTTGTTCTCATCACCAAACTTAAAGTTCTCAAACCAAATGAAGCACACAGCACCTTCTTTTTTTCCTTTTATAAACACCAGTTCCTGACATATACAAATTTTGTGCTTTTGCATCATCTATACATGAGGCCTCCAGATCTCCAGTCGCCTCTCCTCCTTCTCTCTAATTTTACTTACGATGTATCCAGGCAAACCCGGTTTCCCCGGTATCCCGTCGTTTCCGGGGATACCCTGAAAGAAGGAACTGAGGTTGAACTTCTCTGTTGCCAGTCGAGAGCTAGCCACTCCCATCTCCACCAGTGCCCAAGGCAGAGTCAAAGGGTCAGGGTCAAAATTGTCAAACCTGTTCCTTCTCCTGAGCTAACTTATGAAATTAATGAATTTAAAAAAAACAAAAAAAATCCAATATGTTTTGATTAAGTAAAATTTTGCATTCAGCGATTATCACAAATGACCCCGTCAATGACACGACCTCCTCCATCCAGTTACCATCACCACATCTAATGTCTTTCTTGCACCTTTGACTCCTGTAGCACAGCAACACTTTATTTGAAGGTCTGCTTGAATTACAAACTTCTGAAATTTATCAGTTGTACTTTGGATAAGCACTGCATATTTTTTTTTTTTTAATTTTTAAATTTAAAACCAGACCTCCAAATAACTGTTTATGTCTTCACAGACATTCCCAA
Source organism: Rachycentron canadum (assembly GCA_038496675.1). Taxonomy (NCBI): domain Eukaryota; kingdom Metazoa; phylum Chordata; class Actinopteri; order Carangiformes; family Rachycentridae; genus Rachycentron; species Rachycentron canadum. The sequence goes on along the minus strand of CM076663.1, from coordinate 15,291,210 downwards.
AGCTTGCTTACCACATGGGTTAAAGCTTGAAGCACCATATTAGTTAGTGCATTTATTTTCATTTGATCCTAATTATCTCTGCCTATTTCAAACTAAGCAACTACACACACACTGCATTACCTACATGCATATCATGGACTCCTAAAGATGCAAAGCATGTCAAAGCTTTATTTATGTACCCCAGATGCATAAGCTGAAAGTCCATATCGTAGATAGCTTGTTCAATTCAGGCTGATGGAGCAGCTGCTGAATTGAACTGCTCCCCCCCACCCCCCCACCCTTCCCCCCTCATCATCTTTTTGCCCTCTTATTACCTGTGGTCCTTGGATTCCAATAACTCCCTGTGGCCCAGGTGGCCCAGGTGGCCCAGGAGGTCCTGGTGGGCCCTGGAACATACAAAAGCATTTCCACAAATTTACTGTAAAAACATTCTTTTTGCAAAACTTTGCGGTGTTAGAAGTGAAACAAATCTTTCACACAGCCCAAGTTATCAGACAGGACTGCTGTCTGACAGATCAGACCTGAGGCCCCGGCTGCCACACGTTTGTTGGAGTTCCTGGAGCTCCCTGGAGGGCAAAAGTAGTCAGAATCAGAGCAGCGCTGAAGCTTACACAAACAGGATGTAGAGAAAAAAAACACATTGTGTGGTTAAGAATAATACAAAAAATGTCAAAACACAGAGAGATGCAGAGGTGAAATAACCAATTTAAGTTTTTCTTGTCACCTGGGGAGTCATAAACACTAAAAAAAAAAATCAATGTGTATCAGACTCTTGTTCTGAGGCATCATTTCTCTAGATTGAATTCATTGTTTTTCTACATGTTTTTTTTTTTTTTTTTTTTTTTTACATTCAGTGTGTATGTCTGCAAGCATGTACTCACAGGTCCGCCTATGCCTGTGTGCATCGACATTATGCAGTTGCACTCTCCAGGTTCACCCTGAAATATACATCAAAGACAAGACCCATGAAAAAAAAAAAAAAAAAAGCTAAAGTGAAAGTCTTTGCACAATTTTCAGCATAGGCTGCAAAACTGAGCCCTCATTCAACTTTAAAACCACTTCTGGTGCTGTAAGAAAGTCAGAAGTCTTAGCTTTCAGGATTCTTTTGTTCAGTTTCGTTAAATCCTGAAATCTTACCGATCAAAAAGAGACTCTAACTCAAGGGGATGGAATGCTGTGAATATCTTTTACACCACTTTATGAACAAAAAAACTTTGCATTACATGAAATTGTCCCTAAAGCCTTATTGTAGTGCAAGGAAACAATGAATGTGTGCCGCTTTGAAGCAAAAAAAGGTGTAATTCCAGCAAAATCTGTGACAAGAGGAGCACACACAACATCCCCAATTACACACCCGTTGTTACATCTTTCATCTAACATTCCAGTCAGGTTTTTAAAGTATAAATGAGCAATCCCAGAATAGCTATAGCTCTTAAGACTCTCTAAATGCTGCCTTCTTTGGTCATTTTATCTGAGTTTTCTCATCTATTTCCTCTTCCTTAACTTTATTCTTCCTTTTAACTTCCGTCCCATATCTTACACCCCTCCCAACCCTTAAGCACTGCCTCCACCACTTCCTCATCTCTTCCACCCTCTCAGTGACAGTGACTGGTGGCTCTGATGAATGCAGTAATTAATAGTCTCACACAAACTCTCTCTTAAGGCCCTGAAACTCCTCTTGTCTGCCAGCTACAGTACACTTGTCACCTCTGTTGCTACTCTATCCATGCCCTGAGGCCGGTATGTGCATCTGTGTGCCAGCACGTGTGTGTGTGTGTGTGTGTGTGTGTGTGTGTGTGTGTGTGTGTGTGTGTGTGTGGTGAAAGCAAAGGGGGGGGGGGGGGGGGTGTTGAACCATCTCTAGCGATTACCATCTGTTCCACCCCCTTATATTCAAACCCCTCCAGATCCCTTCTTACAAACAACAAAACGGTAGACTTACCTTGTCCCCCTTGGCTCCGTCAAGGCCCTGCAAGAGAAGGAGACAGCACACACACAGAGACACACACACCAACACTTAGTTAGTCTTGCTTTGTTGTTCCAGAAGAAAGCTCACAGGGCAGTGAGCTGAGTATAGATCAGGGGACAGAGGATGAGATGGGAGCAGACATTGCCGCTGCTAAGGATGGAGGCAGATATCCTTGGTTACAAATGATGCCTAAATCAAGGACAATTCCCAAAGAAGCTCAAAGAAAATTAAAACTCTGAACAGACGCCAGCAGAGAGACAACAACTCAAGTACACTACTTAAATTTCTCTAACGTTTCTTCAAGCTGCTAATGCACATGTATGGAAACATGCAAATTAAATACACGCTTTACACAATAAAAGGGACATGACAACTCACAGGTCTGCCATCAGCTCCTGGCGACCCCATAGAGCCAGGGGCTCCATCCTTACCCTGTGGGTGAAAAAGTAAATATCAAACAGTGTTTGACAATATTAAAGCATGACATCATAGGCACTTGCAGAAAGATACATTTGTGTCCTACCTGGGGCCCTTCTACTCCAATCCCTGCAGGTCCCTGTGGTCCTGGAAGCCCGACATCTCCTCTGAAGCCCTGTGAACAAGAAACATCCACTGTGTAAAGTTTTATTGCAGCAAACCGACCAGGATTCATTTGACTGCACATCGCAACAATAGATTTTAACCACTGTATATTCTACCTTTGCCCCTGGAGGACCAACAGGTCCAGGTGATCCCGAGGCTCCAGAAGGTCCCTGCGCAAGACACAAATTTAGACCATATTAGAAATAAGTGTATTCTAATTGTGGGACTTGAAAGGGTAGAACTGTAAATATAGGTGAAACTTACGACAGGTCCTGGCAGCCCTCTTGGTCCCTCTTCACCCTAAAAATGAAAACAAACAAAAAAGAGATTAAGAATGGGAGGAGGCAAAGAGGGGAGTTTGCGGCGAGGTTGTTTTTCATTGGAATGGGAAGGAAGAACCGGTTTCAGGTCAACAAGGCACCTAGTGAAGATTCCATGATGAATCAAAGAGAGGGTTTGTTTTGGGTGGTTATTTAAAACCTTGTGACTTTATTGTGAGATCTGACGACAGGAAAACTATAAATGTTGACATAAAAGGAGAATATGGTGTTCATTAGTGAGATCACCGATGGACTGCATCCATCTAGGAGCTGTGTGTCTTTTGTGTATGACAGAGCCGCATTAGATGTTGTCATTAAACTTTTTTTATTGATCCAGATGTGCTTTTTAAAGACATCTCGGCCTTACTTGAGGTCCTGGAAGGCCAACTCCTGCAACTCCTGCTTCTCCCTACAGGGGGCACACGACGACAGAGATTTGAATCTGTCAGTGACACATGAATAGATACAATCCTGTGCATGTATTTATAAAGATGATAACACAATAAATAAGCATTCATACCATACTTCCTTTGGGACCGGCAGGCCCCTGCACACCTGGTAAGCCTGGTTTTCCCTGGAAAGAAAAAACTTGATCATCAGTAATTCTCAAATCCCAGAGACCCAGAAGTAAATAAATACACTATTTCCTCACATTTTTGCCAGGCTTCCCTTCTCCGGGGGGACCAGGGTCTCCTCTCTCTCCTTTGGGGCCTGGCACAGCTACACCACCATCCACTGCAGTGCCCAGAGAGGGACAGCTGGTACAGGCATCACCCTGGCAAAATAAAACACATTTTGGAACAATCAAACTCGTATTTTGCCAGCATCCATTTTAACCACTAGAATCCATTATCCATTACCCAAAAGTATTTAAGCATCTAAGATCTCACCTGTAATTAGGCATCCCCAGTGCATAGATTCAACAAGATTTCTATCACATATCTTCTGTGGAAAGGGATAAGGACTGTGCAGCAAACATGATGCTACTGCTTCTTTTTATACAGTCACTAACTGGAAATAATCCCGTGAGGAAATGCAAAATACAATGCAGTTAAGATTATCTGACTGATTTCGAGTTTGCTGTACCTTCTCTCCCTTCAAGCCCATTAGTCCGTCCCGACCAGACGCTCCGGGCAGTCCCGGGGCTCCAGGAGCTCCGTCCAATCCCATATCTCCTCGGTCTCCTTGCTCACCCTGGTAAAATTGAAATACAATGAAAAAAAAAACAGGTAGCTTCCCATTTTGTGCAACGCATCTGCTGTTGGTTTCTCGCTATGTCGCTTATTGACTGTTGCTCGTAGTAATAAGAAGAAGCATGTGCCAAGAAAGAAAACAAAGACTGACTATATATCAACCTGGCCAATATTTCTAGCTGATCTAAGCAGATGTGTTATAAGTTTAATGAAAAAATTAGTTGATACATCATCATCAGATATATTTAAGTCTTTTCTTTTAATTCAGCCTCAGTAAACCAGTATGTGACTTCACTGAAAATCATTTCTTTGGAAATGCTTCAAGGTAATTTAAGGACCCCAGGCTCTATTAACAGCAAATTTATTTCCTTCCTTTTTTTTTTTTTTTTTGGGGGGGGTAAAGTGATGTGGATTTTCCCAAAAGACAGAGTTGGTGACCCAAAATGAGGTGGAGTGCCTGAGCTCTGTTTAATTATTATTATTATTTTTTTTTTTTTTTAATTATGCTTGGTAATTTTCCTGCAGACATCCTTGGTCCCAGTTGATGTCAAATTAGTTAAGAAAGTCTGACTGTCTCTAAAGGCCACCAGTGACTCCAAATAGTCTCATCCCTCCAGGTCATCCAATAGATTACGTAAGGTAGTGGCTGCGAGAGACCTTAAGAGAAGATTTACCTTTTCTCCTTTTGTACCAGCAAGACCTGGCGGACCCTGTGTAAGAAAGCAGAAGGTGATGTACAGAAACACACAATTACATGTGTACAGGTGCGTGCATACACAAACCACCACCGCACTATAGCATATGTGCAGTCATGTGCAAGTGCTATACAAGCCTCTTTCCATTCAGGTAAAATAACTATTGACTTAAAGCAAACCACAGAGGCACACAGTGTGTAATTGGGAGGGGTGACAGAAGCCAACAGAGATTTATTACACTTAGACACAATTCTGTGGTAAGAGGAGACTCCCTGCATATCCTATTTGTGTAATTATAAGATGAATCGCCCTTGGGTGAAATCTTTTAGCATCTAAAACTTCTCACTCATCGAGATCCTGCTTTGTCTTTGTTCACAGGATTGTAGAACCTATTTTGGATTTGTGATCTGGTTTCTATTACTAATTGTGATTAATACAGATGATTATTGTAGATCCTTACTTATAATTGGGCTTGACATAAGATACACTACTGTTCCATGTCATGTAGCGCTGTTTCATTCAGGTTTTAAAAGGGAAAATGTACAGTCATGAGTAGAATAAGTTGGTTAAGGTATCTATGAGATTAAGCATGAAGGTAATTATATAATAAATTTCAATTTCAACATAAAGTGAGTTCAGTGCAAAATAGGAAGTTCAAGCATAAGAATCTAAATCACTTCATGTCAGTTTACGCATCAGGGATTGAAGTTCATCTGCTCCTGAGTTTGAGGGCAACATACTGCCCTCTAAAGGAAGGACCAAGAAAGTCTTAAAAGGCCATGACTTTTCCTCACCTGCCACCTTGGGTGTACATGGTAGGATACTATGAGTAATTCTTCTAACCCTTTTGAATTTTATCAGTCTGCTTTCATTGCAGAAGGCAGCCTGTGCACTTTTAGATAAATATAAATCCCTAGATATTCTTCTGATGGCTTTTTTTTTTGTTTGTTTGTTTCCTTTAAGAGCAATCGCACCTGTTTGCCATCAGCTCCAAGACCTGGAGGTCCCGGTGGCCCTGGAGGGCCCGGTTCACCTGGCCTGCCTCTTGTTCCCTCAGGCATTTTGATACTGGCGGGTCCGCTGCCAACTTCAGCTGGCTGGCACACGCCACACTCGCCCTAAGAAAAGGTAGGGAGTCAGGAAAGTTTGTGTGCATGACAATCAAACTAAAAGATGCAAAAAGCTAAACATATGTCTGGACTTACCTTCTCACCCTTTAGGCCAGGGAGACCAAGACCGGGAAGCCCTTGCTCTCCCTGTCAAAGGATAAATATAACATTAAAACTGCATGAAAGTAATGCATGGAAAATGTTTAACATCACAAGAAGCGAGGAGCAGCAATATATCTTTAACAAAACAGAACAACCCTGACAAAGAAATGAACAATGGTGTAGTTTTATTACTTTCAAAACAAGGCTAAAATAAGCTAAAATAAGACCTTTGTGCCTTTCTGTCCATCCTTGCCAGTGGGTCCCCTTGGTCCAGGTTTTCCCTGTCAAATGGACGCATTTCATTCCACAACATCACTGACACTGAGGATGTGAAGCGAGACTCTGAATTTCAAAGAACTGAATCTTAACTTACCGGCTTACCATCAGCTCCTTTGCTGCCCGCAATTCCCTGCATACACAAGCAGCAAAGAAATCTTTTCAGTATCTGAATTTCACAAATTTATTAAAAAAAAAAAAAAAAAAAAAAAAAAAGGATGCATCTTTTAAATTGGTAATTCACATTTCTTAGTAAGCTGCAGCCCACAGGCAGACATGTCAAATGATTTAGGTTTACTTTCACAGATAATTTCCCCACTGAGTAAAATCCCTGTGGCAGACCAGGCCATAGGGAGTTGGCAGTTTTGGCCACCACTGCTGTGATTATCTTCCTTATGAAGTCTATTAAGAACCCCATTCACTAACTTACTGAGTTCCCCTTGCGTAAGCCCAGTCTGCTATTGAGGTCACCTACTCTCTGTGCTGTTTCTTTTTATGTTACTTACCGTCTCTCCTCTAAGGCCAGGTGATCCTTCTTTTCCTGGCTCCCCCTATGGAGCAGGAAAAGCGGACGATATATCATTTTGATGAAGGTGCTTATCATTGCTCACACATGCAATGTAACCCACTGACAAACCAAATCAGAAATACACATATAGTCATAGTTTTTCTCCCTCCATCTGTGTATCATTGAGTGATTACTTGGTCTCCTTTCTGTCCAACCCCAGGCTCTCCCTTCTCTCCTTTGTGTTGCAAGGTTTGAGTCAGGACATCAGGCTTGAAGTTAGGGGGTAACTCTCCGAGAGTGGGGCACACAGAACATGGCTCTCCCTATGATAAGATAAGGTGTCAATCAAAGAAAAACAACCAAAATGAACATGGTTGGTAACATCCTGATGCTCCAAGAGAGCTAAAACCTATGCTACTGTAGAAATTGTGCGGGCTTTGCGAGAAAAACAAAGCACAATTAACATATTATGCTTATCTACCTAGCTGACAGCTGAATAAGATACACTAAACAAGAAAGAGTTTAACATCTAGCCTAATAAAAACATCGAGCTGACCTTTTCTCCTTTGGTGCCATCTGATCCGGGTTCTCCCTGCCAAAACATACAAACACACACACACACACACACACACACACACACACACACACACACACACACACACACACACACGCACATGTTCAGGACAGCAAATTACTCCCAGCTCACCACGAAGAGCATGTTTGCTTTGAGGCGCATGGTGTCGCAAACATACTGGTCATTGCAATGAGGCAGATGTAAGGAGGATATCAGGATGTGAAAGTGTGTGGACGTGGTGGGAAGCTGAAATTCATCCACATATGGGCATAGCGAGACTTAAGATGACGTGATGTGTAGGAATGATGAGTGTGCGTGGACTCTCTTGAGTTTCGCGGAGTTTAGTTCAGGTAGTTTGCTTGCATCTGCTTTAGGAGAGAACCTTCTGCACTGCTGAAGTAAGCATATCTGAATGTATAGGAATGCAGATGAGCGTGTACAGGTCACACTTCCACTGAATATGAATCAACCATGCGCTGTAAATGAATGAGGGGGGATTTCTATACCTTCTGTCCTGCCTTGCCGTCTGCACCTTCAGGCCCCTGGTAAATAAGGAGAAAGGAAAGAAAGGAGATGAGCGAGGATGAGCCAGAAGTTAAGAGCGTTGTTAGTTCAACTTTATGAGAGTGAGGTCATATCTCACTCTCCTTCGCAGTTGCTCTGCCTTCTTCTCCTTCTGCTCTAACCAGGTATGACAGATGGATGCTAGCACTATTGGAAATCGTTGCACACAGAATCTCATAAGGTTTTGGATTTATATCCCCCTCCAACCCCCCACCCCACCACCCCCCCAACCCTCACCCCATAAATTATTCGCCATTTCACCTGCCAGGGTAAGCGGGAAGATACAGAATGAAGAAAAAGAGACAGTTACGTTAAGAACGTGATACAAAAAAAAAGAAAAAGAAAATGGCCTTTGCCATGGAGAATAAAATTTTGCAACGTCTCACACTTTGTCTCCTTGAGCTGTTGCAACAGGTGAAAATGACAAGGGCAAGTACAACCCTGAATTTGCTCAGAATGATCTGAAAAATAAAATGCCACACACTAGCAAACAAGTGCTCAGCTACAGAACAGATCGTGTCGAAAAAACTCCCTCTTAAAACATGTAGCAAGATCATAAAAATGTTAAACTGGACGTTAAGGGCATGTTCAGGAATACATCATGGGGTTTGACAGTAGTTGTTAAACTCTTGTACTTACAGGAACTCCTCTCTCTCCTGTGCCTGGCAATCCAGGCTCTCCCTTAGGGCCAGGCTTCCCTTGCAGAGCCACTGTGTTGCCGATGTCTGCAGGCAGCACAGGGCACACTTCGCATGGGTCACCCTAAAGATCAAACACGAGTCAAATACAGAGCCTGTTGACAAGAGAGTGCACAGATATACAGATAAAGAGCTTAAGGACAACGTTATACCTTCTCTCCTTTAGACCCTGCTGGTCCTCTTGGTCCCTTATGAAAACAGGAGAATAGCAGTCAAACACTGATGTGTGAGCTCACAGTTAGAACACCAACGCTAGAAGCTCATGCATACATTACTGAATACCAATCAGTATTTAATATAGTCTCTCACTGGATCTCCTGGTAATCCATCTTCTCCTGCAGGTCCAGTATCTCCCTGTTAAAACAAATTACTGTGAGAGTCATAGGAATATTTCTACAGTTACCTTAAAAAAAAACAAAAACAAAGATGCTGTATGCCATTTTCAGGGATTTGCAAGTCTAAGGATGCTAGGAAATTCTGAGTTACAGCAGAGCGTGCTGTCCTTCAACTAAAGGTTAGGATGTCAATGTGCTCGGCTTGATCAGCAGTACTGCCACAGCTGAGATGAGCCCAAGCAGTTTATTCCACATCGTGTTACAAATACATTTTTATGAATGTCCTATAAACTGGATTTTATTATTTCACTAAATTGTAACATACAAATACAGTTACAATAGTTCACATGATAAAACTGAATTCTCACTGTATAGAAGCTGTTTGCTGATGACACCCTGAGTTGACAGAAGCTGTACGTCACGGTGCTTGAACTGTATTACTTATTCAGTACTTTTAGCTAAGTTCGTTAACTATTTTAGCTTATTCTTTCTGTACTTTCAACTAGTTAACAATTTCAACTTTATTTGTTTCACTCAGCTAACAATTTTTATTGTACCTTCGTTACTTATGGCTAACCATTTTTTTTCTCTTTAACAATTACTTTTTTAACTATTTTAATTTCTCTGCTACTTGGTAACACGTTTTTATCCAGGTTAAATTGCAACACATTTGCAACTATAATGAAGAAAAGAAAAAAATATTTGCATTCAAACCTCACACAAATATGTGATTTTATTTATTTTTTTTTCATTATTCTTGTTTTTTTGTTGGGTTAACCCCCCCCCCGCAATACAATACAAAAGTATCCCCTCGGGTACAAATACTCCTGGCTGTCATTAGTCTTGTTTGCTTTCACATGCCAGTAGAAATGGGCCAAAAAGGGTAAACTCACCTTATCTCCTTTTGCACCACCCGGTTCACCAGGAGGACCCTGACAGGAAGAAAAAGTACATAAATCTTTTGAAATGCCTTTCTTAAGATCCTTTTAGACTTCTGTCAAGGGCAATGAGAGTTGCTCCAAAAGAAGGTGTCCTGCCAAGTCCTGTCCTGCCCTTCTGAGAGCATTATCTAATAAAACTACTTTTTGGTCAAACTGAGGTCATCTTTAAGAGGAGGACATTAAGATAATCAGTGACACTGTCTGGTAAGTGCGTCGTTTTCTTTTCTCTTTTAGAGTTCTTTAATTTAAAAAGTACACTTACTGGTAGGCCTGGCCTTCCCATTCCTGACGGGCCTGGACGCCCAGGCTTCCCTGGCTCCCCAGCCAACCCTTCAGGGCCCACCATACCTGGGGTACCCTGGGAAATAAGTGCAGCACAGCTCTATTAAACTGAACTGAATGTATGTGACAGACAGGTTGGTGCAAACTGTCAGACTAAATGCATACAGACCTTCTGTCCCTTGGGGCCAACCACACAGACAGACCCTGCTCGACCCTGGGAGATGGTAACAGGCAGAGAGAGAAGTGACAGCATCAGTATGGGTCAGTGACATCATCAATGTCAGACCAGAAAAATCAAGCAAGCTGTGCAGAAATCCATCTCCAAAATGTCTTCATAAATTGTCAGAGACTTGTTGATTTCCCTCATTTGTTTGACATCTTGCAATTGGAAATAGAAAGAGGGAGAATTGCAAAGTCTCTAAGATGTATTATCTTCAGTGATGCATATGCAATATTTTCTGCCTGCCTGATTCAAGTCACATCAACAAGCACATTCATATTCACAATGTCAGATGGATGGGAGGCTTAAGAAAATCTATCCTCCACCAAATCCATCTGTCCACGACAAGCACTTAGCCTGGTGAAGAGCTAAATGTGAGTGTGTCTGATGCTGAAAACCAGGGGAATATCTCAGAGCACACACACGTTGTAATTTGTTCCTCAAAACTTTTCATGCGTCTACAGGATCACTGCGCTGAACAGGGAAGATTAAAAGGTTTAAGTCTTCCTGAATAGGCGCCTGCCTGTGTGAGAGACGAACAGCACAGTCAATGAGGCAGCATTGATTGTGCAAGCTTTGTTGCTATAGCCTAATCAAACAGGCATTAACAGGCCGACTTAACGCCATGGGAGAGAGGAGGGGGAGAAGAAATATCAATGGGAGTCAAAGCTTAAAGAGTAATACCATATAAGTTTACTGAATATCCACTCTTAGCCTGGTAAAAGTGCATGTGTCAGTGGATGTATGTGTGCTGGTGTGCTTGCGAGCATATACCGATTTTAGCGTTTTTTGGATACAAAATATATTCCAAGCTAGGTGTTCATTTTAATTACAGAAACTCTGTGAGACAAAGTAAAAGAAACCAAAGAAAAAAAAAAAAAGTCAAATGAAAAAACACCTACATCCCTCCCTGGAGTGCCTGTGAGGCCCTGTGGACCGATTTCTCCCTTCTGACCTTTTTCTCCCTAGACCGAGGCGGCGAGAAAAGGTGTGAAACGTACGCAGAGAGGAGCAGACAGAGAGCGGGAGGAAATAATACAGGGTTAGAAATTAATTAGATTACCATCAAAAGGTCAGATCATCATTATTCATCAACAAAAGTTTCTTAAACCTTTTACCTTGTATCCTGCTGCTTCGCCCCAGTTGGCGGGCGTCGCCTGTGGAGAGAGGGAATGAAGATAAGGTCCAGATCAATGACCTGATTCTAAGGAGACATCGTACCACACACCACTGGAGCACAGAAAACAGCACAGTGACCAGTCAGCATCCCATACGGACTGGCAGCAGGACCCATATGCCCCATTCACAGTAACACACACACACGCACACACACACAGACATATGTATATATATATATATATATATATATATATATATATTATAGATAGATATATCTATATCTGTACACACACTCATCCCCACTGCACAATTAATAGTGACACTGGATGCTTGAAAATGAGGTTTTGAATAAAGATTAAGCTAAATAGCTGAGGGGTTAGCAGGGTTGGGAGGCGGTGGGTTGTGGTGCTGTAACCTGTAGCGGAAGATTGGCACTCACCGGCTCGCCTTTCTCTCCCTTCTGGCCCTTGGGTCCCTCTGTGCACTGAGGTTAGAGACACTTGGTTGGCACGTATTACCACAGACCGCTTTTTGGCAAAAAAATGTCAGGCTCACACTGCGATGAATGCCAAATAACGAGACAATGCTTTTTTTGCAGAAAAAGGCATGGCGCGAGAGTGAGACGCAATGGAAAAGTTACTTACTGGACCTGAATGGGTGCCAGAACAGTCATCACCCTGAGATGGAGAGATGGCGAGAGAGAGAGAGAGAGAGAGAGAGAGAGAGTTAGAGAGAGAGAGAGAGAGAGAGAGAAGAGAAGAGTGATTGCTCGGGTGTGAGCGCAATGAATGGAATAAGTGAGTACTGAAGAATGTGTATCAACTAGGTGGTGGATTGGTCCACAGCCAAACTGTGTGTGTGAGTGTATGAGTGTATGTGTATAATACTCATTATTATTATTATTATGGCATGTCTGGGCACATGTGATGAAATCATACATTCCGCTGATATTAGACCCTTTCCACACACACACACACACACACACACACATACATTTTGATTTATTGATTTATGCCTCTGTATATGCTGCATTCATGTCCTTCATACTCACTCGGTCACCTTTTTCCCCTTTCAACCCAGCAGCCCCACCGAAATTTACGACCTGCAACACACACAAACACACAGTTACACACTCCACAGCACTGTACTCGAGTCGAGTTCGAATGGAAAGAGGTGAAAGTAAAGATCAATGATCCTTACATTTTCTTCCCTATTCAGGAGTAAACAACCACCACACTACAGACACAGAGAAAGAGAATTATTATCATACTGTAATTTAATATTCTCTAGAGAACTTGTGTGTCTGACTGAAAGGAAGCTGGATTAAGTAAATGTTTTGTAGTTTCTGCAGTCGCCAGGCAGAGGCACTGTTACACAAAACTGAAATGTGCTGGATCCTTGTGCTGCTACAGTATGCGGTTAAAAAGGATGAAAGGGGGGCAAGTGGGCACGCACACATATACACACGGACGCACACACATATTTCCCATGGGAGTCGGAGATCAATAGGAATGTCTGATTCCCACAGCACAAAAGTGAGCAGACCAGCTGCTCCTCACAGGAGGGCACACACACGCACACACACCAAATAAGGATAACCGTTATAAATAACTGAAGCATTTTTAGCGGAAGTGAGTAATTAAAGCCGAATCCCCCACCCGGTGTTTCTGGGAGCCCTGCTTTCACACACCAGGAAGTTTGCATATATTGAAGCAGTGACTATGAGCTTGCAGAGACAACCACAGAGAGCTAGTAACAGCATAGAGACAATGTGTAATTCTCCCTCCCCTCTTTCCCCTGACTCCCTCTTGTGAGCTACGAATCTATCAATGGCTGGCTCGACGAGCTGCAATGATGAGTCAGTTTCCGAGCTTGTCTCTGACCCTAGCTTTAGTCAAGTCCCCGTACAGTTCAGCTTGAAACCTTGATGGCCTTGCCTTTGTCATTTGTTCTCTACATTATTCTTGAAATGAAAAAGTCACATTGCTGTTAATGAGCTCTATACCTTCGCTGTGCTTTATGAAATGGCAAGAAAATAGCTTTGTGATCATCAAAAAACACTGGATACCATGTTATTTCAAACAATTCTGATTTTGCTGTTTGTATTTATACTGGAGTTTCTCATCAGTTGGATTTCTTCATGTATATTAAATCCCTTTATTACATTAGCTTGCTTGTTGTACTTGTTTGTACTTGGTTTTATCAGTTTAATACATTTTATTTGGTTATAGCATTAGCACCTTGAAGCTGCATTTACTTCTTATTTTTTGGCAATTTGGAGGCAACATAAACCACTGTGACCTCATTTGGTTCCAAATTGCTAGTTATTAAATTAATATTTAAACACTGTAAAGGTAAAGGATTTCTTTTGGTGATACCTTCCTGTGTGTTTACCACTACAAGTGTTATACAATTCATATATAAAATATTCAAATAGTGCAGCTTTGAATATATTAGTTTTTGTAGTTGGCATTGGAGTAAAACTTTCAAACTTTGGCACAAGTGTCCTAGTTATTATTGTCAGATTTAAATGTTCAACATGCAAATGTTGCAAATAGGCTTACTTTCACGAAGCCAACATTTCAATACACAGACCCTCATTCTACCTTATCTATGCCAACACCTAAGCTCATTCATTAGCTTAAGCATCTCAAAAGACAGGGCTGAAATTCTGGCGCCAACATCCTGTCAGTGAGGTTTGCTTTTTGGTATTAAACATCCCACCGGGCTCATTTTTGGCCATTGTCTGTCTATCCGCCATGTCTTGACAGAACAAGGGCAAAACCCAGCATGCACTAAGTAAAATCTAATATCAGCACAAACATAAATTCCATATCTCCTCCTTGTAATTCTCGAAACTAATGCAGAGTGTAAAGCTGCCACTTCCTCAAATCTGACATAACTTTCAGTGATACATGATGTAATGGGAAAAGGAGGAGGTAGATGCTGGGATCTGAATTCTGAAACAGCCTTTTCCTGTTAATAGGTTCCTGCTGAATGGTGGAGCTCAGCCCTTGGACTCACGTAGCCAAGAAGACACTGATGTAGCAGGAACAAGTCATAGAGGAATAGCTGAAGCAGCATGACATGAACACTGTGATGAAAATTGATTTCTGACTGAGCTTCAACAGAAACCAAATCTACTTCTTATTCAGATAATTTATTACCATAATAACATTAATACATAGGCCTGTCTGCCGTAATTGTCAGTATTGGTCTTGCACGGCATAATATCAGATTGTATTATCATTGGATTCCTATGGGTGCTATGCTTATTTTTACTCTGAAAAAAAAAAAAACCCAGTCTGCCGCGTAATTTGACCAAATTAAATTCACAGCACAGAAGAAAAGTCAGTTTTAGTACTTTTCAAGTGTGTGCCCCCAGTGGCAGGGCAAGCTGTGTGCTCCAACCCTGGTAATGTCCTACATTGGGGAAGTCAGTGGAGGCAGCCGGCTGCATTGGTAAGCACACACAGGAGCAACATAATGAAGCGTCTGGAGTTTTGTATTCTATTTGTGAACAGAGCATGCATATTGTAGGTGAATGACAAAATTAATAGGCAGCAGCAACTCCCGACTGAGACTCAGCGCATAATGAGGTGTAAATCAGCCCTCAGTCAGTCAGCAAGTTGGGTAAGAGTGAGGGAGGGAGGAGGAAATGGAAACAGACCATTTATTTTTCTAAGCCCATGCACAACACAAATAAATCCAACATAAAGGCAGACACACATATGGTAGGCCTGTATATTGTTTTCCTATTTGAATTCGAGCACTACACACACGTTGGCGGTTTCTTTATCCATCCATGCCTTATGCTTTCTAATCCTGCATCCTATTTTGGGATTCACTGGTATTAAAGGAAATGTACACAATGGACTAACTTGCAGTTCATTTGCACTGGAAATTCAGTCTCCAATTCACCTAAGTTGTGTATCTTTAGTCCCTGGGAGGAAGCCAAAGTACACTTGGAGACCATGCAAAGTTCACTTCTTGAACCCAGGACTTTGTTTGAAGTGAATTTCTTGGTTCAAGACACTCTACTGTCCCACAGGCCCCACTAGAAATTCAACAGTGCAAAATTAAATGTGTGGGTGTGAATTGTGAGGCTTACTTTCTCTGCCAGATCCTTGGATGCAAAAATCTCCTGTGGTAGAAAAGTTAAGTTAAGAAAAGAAAAGAAAAGAAAAGAAAAGAAAAGAAAAGAAAAGAAAAGAAAAGGGTCATTGTATTTATTTAATCATACCTGAACATAACCTCAATGTTCCTTCCACTTTTGGCTTGACATTGGTCCACAACTGGTTTCTATCTACGTTTAGATAATAATTTTGAAATTCTCAAACCTTTGAATATATACTTCATTTTCCCAGACACCTTTAAGTGAGTGAATCTCTTAAATATTTGCCAGAAATAGCATGAACATCTGTCTCCATAAAATCAATGTCATATGACACAGGGAAGCTGTTGTTTTCCTGTTGCATGTGCTGTGCAGCCCATAAAACGTTATTGCCATTGCAATTCATTGCATCAGATACACAACAAAGAAAGGAGAAATAAGGCCCATGGTTTCACACACAGGTCATTAACGGTTATTCTTTATTCTAAGTGGAAAAAGAAATAGATGAAAGAGGATGAGTAGAGAGAGGAAGAGAAGTGCTGTACCTCATGAGCCCCATGGCTAATGAGGAGATGGACCCAGCTGTGCACAGAGTTACAAGACAGACAAAAAAAAAAAAGTCAGCAACAGAAAAAGATGGAGGAAAGACTGCAAACAGAGTGGAAACAATTTGTCCAAGTTTACAACAGGTGTTGGGCTTTGCAATAAAGAGTCAAGTAGAAACACACTGAGGTCAGGGTAGTCAGACTTAAAGAAGCCTTTGTTACCTCTGAAGACAAGATGACCTTTCAGCTGGGAGTCAGGTTGAAAGCAAGAAAAAAAGGTAGTAACTGCTGTGACACAAACATTGACATGAGCACTGGTAAACACACGTACACAATAGCACCAAGCCTATTTTTGCTGGTAGTTGCAAAGACAGGCTGTTTAACGTTACCAGGAAATTGGGTTTAGTACAATATGTCAGATAAGTCAAATAAGCCCCTTGAAATTCACACACCTGCCGGTGACCCGGTCGTTACAAACTCGTACTGTGCAACCAAACCTTGTTCAAGCCAATATAACTTTACTGTAAATTGTGGTGGGGATCCAAAACTTTCCAAAGATAAGATATATGTCAGGCTGAATTTTGAACAAGGCATCTAGAATAATTCAATTTGATGGTCTGGTGAAAACATAAAGAACATGTCTTAGACAAGTCTTGGGTTTAATATTTCACTCAGTTGGATGCATCACACAGCTTCAATGAGGAGTTGGAACAAGCTGAGACTGAATATATGTATATATATATGTATAATATATATATATGTGATACTGTCAGACTGTGGAATGAAATCATTTTTCCCAACTTAAAGAAGCAGTTCCACATTTTTTGGGAAATAAATTTCATTTGCTTTATATAGCAGCTGCTTAGTTTAGCTTGGCACAAGCACTAATAAAATATGGAAGCCACAAAATCCGGCAACAAGTACCTCTACAGTTAACTAATGAACACAATATATCTAATTTGTGTGAGGTTAGTGTATCCAGCTAACACACACAAAAAAAAAAAAACTTTTTGCACAGATTTAACAAAACAATAAAATTCAGTAGCCCGATCAGTGGATGTCAGGACAACTGTTTTCCCTGTTTTTGTGCCAAGCTAGGCTATTTGGCTGCTGATAATATTTATCACATAGACTTATTTAACATATTCATTAGCACTCCTCAAGATCTGTAAACATACCTTCAAACATAAAATGTATGTTCCCCCTTGAAGATAATTAAGGGGGGAAATTAGAGAAACCTGGGAGGAGGATATACTTTTAGAGAAATGGTTTATCAACAGTTGACCCCAATTTACCCGGAGCTCGGGGAAAATGTGCAGCGCTCTTTCTACTTACAGTTAACATGACATTCCACCTATGCATTACTTTAATGCGCTGTCAGTCAGTAAAGGCTTAGTTTTCTGAAAACACCACTACGGCTCAGTAACATCTGGCCCACACACTGGAATTTTGTGTTTCACAGTTGATTTATACAAAGCTAACAAATAGATAAAAATAGAAAGTCCTCAAGTTATTACAAGAGAGCAACAGAGAAAGAGGAGCAAATGGATGGAAAACTGTGAAATGAGGCCCGGCTGTGTTCATGGCAGTTACACATGTGGTGTACAAAGAAATGAAAAGCTGGTTATGTTACTTGGCTTCAAACAGAGCACCATGTGAGATTAAACCCTTGATACCCATATTAAAACAGTCGAGCTGCAATAACTGATAGCAGAGGAGGAGAGAGAGAGTGACAGGTGAGAGAGAGAATGAAACTCAGAGGGAGATGGCTGACGCCTGAGTTGTTGTAACTATGTCTAGCTGGAACCATCTACAGGATTGATTACTGTGTCCTGAAGTCTGCCCGAGCTCTAAGTTAACACCATCACTGCACAGGAGAAACAACAGGCCCTAATGAATAGATAATTGGATATAGGTCCCATTATTTTGAATGATGAAACAAGCGGATGTGGAAACAAAAATAAATTGTCTTAATGTTTTATAGGAAGAAGTTTATGTATGAGACACCACCAAAGCAATCATAAAAAACACCATGGAAATTTGTGGAAGAACTGCTCCCATGTGTTACATTGGCGCTCTATTTGTCAAGCGCTCAACGTTTCCCACAGACACTTTGAACGATTGCTACCAGCAAACTTAACTGAACTGAATTGATATAAAACTCAGAAGTGCTGAAGACTGCAGCAGTGTAGAAAACATGTTTTCCACAGCAGAGTATCAAGGGAGAAAAACAACTTATACCAACATTTGGTGGAAGTCCTACAGGCCAGTGTTTGCTTGCCAGCAGGAGTATCTTAGACAACTCAAAGCGCCTCAAGAACAATGCTGCTTGAGGCCAAAGTGTCTGATTCTCTATGTGTTATGTCTGTGCCTGATGGAAACCATGTGCTGTGATAATTCATGACGGAAGAGACAGTTTGTGTGTAGTGCAATTGTGTGTAGTGCGACATTTTGTTCCTCTCATTGATTTTCCAAAGACGAAAACATAACAAGCGAATTTCCAGGTTGAGTATTTGAGTTTGTTTGTGAACATTTGTTTGTGTGTGTGTGTGTGTGTGTGTGTGTGTGTGTGTGTATGTATATATATATATATATATATATATATA
>CM076663.1:15218577-15272069 GCA_038496675.1 Rachycentron canadum | reverse complement strand
TGTGTGTGTATATATATATATATATATATATATTTTTTTTTACACAAAAAATACAGTGTTAGTCTGCGGTTTACCTGGTTAAATGTGTTCTCCAATAGGTCATTCTCCGCAGCACGGCGGCTCTTGGGAGCGTCAGGAGGGCACTGCAAGCATGCAACAGACAGATAATTTAGGACAGGGTAAAAGACCACTTTGGTGATTTCAAACCTGAATCCAATAATTCTGCACTAGCAGGAGCTGACATAAAAAACACACCCCTTGCTTTTTGTGCCTCTCGCTGGTTGACCTAACATAGAACTTGTGTGCCTCATTGCCTCTTCTTTTTGAAGAGTGGCATTTCAGGCTTTTATTCTTGAAACGCATACTATTGCAAATGCTTGTTTTTTGACATGAAACAAAGTAGAAATAAGATTAAACGGCATCAGATTGAGGTGGTCACATAATGACTTTCATCGACATTTTTATAATTTATTTCTCATCATCGTATGAGTTAAATGAAACCAGCATCAGCTGCTTTTGGCTACAAATCTGATCTGTGTTCACACTGTTGATCTGCACCATCCAGACGATAATGTGATTTCCTGAAAAAGCCTCTCTCCATTTGTTGCTGCGGTTGTGTGTGACTATCACTGGCAAAGAGTGTATTTATTAATAACCACTCCCTACAATTTTTATTCCCTGCCCGCCATGAGATGAACCAAAATAGTAGGTGTGCTTGAAAACACTCACGCAGTGCATGCAACTTAATTCTTGTAGCTACAATAACTCAACTAAAATAGTCCCCTTAAAAGTCAACTGCCATACCAGAAGATGTGCTAACACCAGCATTCTAGCATGCCAATATTGGCAGTACTAGCAATTATCTCAGTTCAGTGAATTATCACTTTGCTCATTAGCACAAACTGACAGATGGGAATGTCATATATGTAGTTGTAAATTGTAGTTTGATTATGGCACAAGATTAAAAGTGACAGATTCACCAAAGTTGTTACCTTATTCCATGACAGCAATAACATCTGATCTTAAATTGAAGGCCATTCCATTAATGGAGCCATTCTTAAGTTTTGCTATTGCTACGTCGTCAAGATTAGCATTAACAGTTGTTTACTTGTGTTGTTTTGTGTGTGTTGTTTTTGCAGTACAAGAGGTCATAGTAAGTCCAGTTAGGCAGTACTACCTCTTCAGAGTGGACTGGACACAACAGTGACTCAGTATCGGAAAGTGATAAACTGGACGAACTGGAGCGGGGCTAGCAAGTTAGCATGCTAACTTCTAACTTGAGCAGAAGAAAAAACGTGATAGGAATTGAGGCAAAATGAGAGGGCTATTTTCCACCCCCAGCTTTTGGTGAAGAAAAGACTGAAATTTGATGCTCAACTCGCAACATTTTATTCTAGAGTGATCAGTAACAGCTTAGCAATACCAAATCTTACAAACAGCTCTTTTAAGTAGTGGTTTACATATCTGAGATATTTCAGTTTTAACATGACTAAAAATGTGACTCCAGAATTTAAATTATTATTATTTTTTTTAATTCAAACTGTAACATTTCTGAGAATATAATATGTTAAACAGAACTAAACAATCTAGAAGACAATGGAATATGACTGAAATGTGTTACCTCTAAATTCCAGTCTCTAACAATACAATGCGTGTTCTTGTACCATGCAATTCCTATGTACTATAGAATTCCCACCACAATGTCAGAGCTACAGACAGCAAGCTGTTTTGTCTGTTTTGTGTTTTAAGAAGGTGCAGCCTTCAAGGGTGTGTAAAGCATCCAAGTCAGTGTGTATGCCTGTGCACGCCTGCTCCTCCACTCCTCATTTCAAATTTAAACGCAGCTTGGAGGGAGCCCTGCAGCACACATGCCTTGAGCAAAAGAGATGAGAAATTTTTTACAGCGATCTGTCCTTCCTCCAGAGTACTCTACACTCTCAGACTTCAGAGGGAACTTCTCACCCTATTTGTATCCCTCAAATAATATAATTTCCTAATGACACATATGCATGCGCACACACAAACCCGAAAGTGCAGACACCCTGGAGAATTCTGACAAAATTTTGGCTGAGCACAAAAATACCTTGAGCTTAAAAAAATAGACCCAAGAACTGGCTGCTTGCAGTTCATCCCATACACAAGCAATCACTTGCTGTGTTTTTGTCTGTCAAACAAAAAAAATATATTTATGTCCAGTGAGTCTGGCTCCTATTTGATAAGGCTTTTGTCTGGAGCCTCCGAACAATAACGGCACAAAAATACAGATTAAGAAAAGAGGTAGTAGAGCTTTATGAAGTAAAAGAAATGCATTTCTGAAGCTGCAGGAAAATGCAAGTGATACTTTCAATTAGGGTTTTAGTCACACTTCAGGAGTACAAACAATATTGGCAAATGGCTGTTGATGTGACATAATTGCACACAATGGAATTACTCTAAGCCCCAGTCAATTTGTACACATAATATCCTATATTAAACAAAGCCTCTGAAGAATATTTTGTTAACTAACGTAATACGACAAGCTTTTTCATATTTGTGGAAACCTAAGTCAAGTAAATGATGGCGAGCTATACAGTAAGGGCTCACCGTGCATATTAAATTCTAAGGCAGGCAGCCATTTTTTTCTCCCCTTTTTGTACAGTGAGATGGAGTTTAAAAAAAAAAAAAAAAGATAATAATAAAGGGATGCAGAGACTGTTTATGGTGCTTAATTCTGACAATGCAAACATAGCTTTTCCTGCAGCTGTTGCAAAGAAGCATGAATTGTGAAGCAACTGTAACAAGTGTTGAGTCATACTCACTGGAGTTTGTTTACATTAGGTTTAAACTCAGGCACAGACTCCAGGTTGCTCACTCATTTTTTCAGTGCATCCGTTTAAAATTGTCAGGTGCCTAATAGCTAGTGTTAAGAAAGAAAATTAGTTTACTGCTTTAAAGCCTCAGTCCCCATCCAACCTGACAGAGTTTGAGAGGATCTGCTCTCAAGAAAATCCCCAAATTCAGGTGTGCAAAGCTTGTCACGTCAAATCCAGGAAGACTTGAGGCTGTAATCTCTGCCAAAGGTGTTTCAACTAAGTACTGAATAAAGGGTCTGAATTCAATATGATATTTCAGTTTCTCCTTCCAAATAAATTTGCCAGTTTTCATTCTGAACACTCTCTGTGTGAGATGATACAGAAGTCAGAGTTGTGTGGTTTAGAATTGCCTTGGCTCCACACAGATTCATTGTTATATTTAATCACTGTTAATCAGTTGGCGAAGTCTCACCCGAGCCCCGGGTATCTCACAGCAGGCCTCCTGGATAGCGAGGGATGGGTCACAATACAGCATCACTTGCTGAATGTCCAACTGAAAAAGAGAGTTGGAGAGAGGAAGAAAGCGATCACGATATATTCCAAATGCAAGTCTCTGTAAACCCGCTTTGTGTCATAAATAATGTAAATAAAGTTTAAATGAGGCAGTAAACAAGGTTGAAAGCCAATTAATATCCCATTTAGCATCAGGAAAACACTTTGTCAGGAGCTTTGGTTTGTGTAAACATAAGTGTGCGTGCATGTATGAAACCTTCCTCCCTGCGCTAACAAAAGACACTGTTTGCTTTTTAACTAGGCCAGTTAATTGATCGTCAAAACTAAATGCCTGAAATACTGACTCTGTTCAGCATTCACACTTTACTACAGGCTCATTCTCCCGTTTAGTCCACTCACTTTTTTAACCAGCACTGAATGAGACCACAACTCATCTTATTGTCTGAAATAGCTGATTACATTACAAAGGCTTTAATAAGAGTTTGGTTCACTATAAGCATTTCACCCTGTCCTTTCTGCTGGAAACATGGCTCTAGAGGGGAGTCTCGAAAAAGCCTGGTATGCCATTATAATTCTATAAGCCACGGTTGTACTGAATTACATTATGCAGCAAAGCACTGCCATGCCATTGTATTTGGAATAGGGCCCAATAAGGGAATTTGCTTCATTCAAACTGGTTCTGTAAAAGACACGTAACAGTTTGTTCTTCACACAGGGATACAGAGCATAAAGGTCACCACACTTTAAAAAGAACAAATGTAGTTGGCATTTACACTGCAAAGCTTGACCTTGATGAAAGGTTCTTTACTTGTCAACATGTGGCAGTCATACAGTATTATAGATAAAATTTCAGAGTATTCTGTATCTAGGTTTCTCAATAGCTCAGCCTTTGCTGAAAAAGTTTTAACCCAGTATTTTCCTTCCTGCTGCAAAATCATTGTCGCCACCGCAATGTCATGAAATCACAATTACACGACTCACAGGGCTTTTAATTTGAAACAACAGATTTCTCCCAGGTGGAGGCACGTGACAACACCCAGCCAAGGTGAAAGGGATAGAGAAAGAAGAGAAAAAGATAGATAGAGATAGAGTAAGAGCTACAATTAGCTTGGATAGATTTGAATTAATTGATATTTACGCCGACTGCTGACATATAACGCATGTACACCGCCACAAAACACTTCATAATTGTACTGGTCATCAGGCATACTGGGAAAAATCCCTGGGGGGCCACCACATCTTCACTGGAGCATATATTGACCAAGTGTCTGAGATACACTCCCGTACTTAAACAATAGCATTATCTCACCTGGACAATCCTGCAGTTGTTGAGAAAATTCCCAAAGGAAACATTGCTAAATCAATGTTATTTTAAAGAAATAGATAATTAGCTTCCATTTTTGTTAAAGCTAATAGATTGATGTCATTAATAACCATGAATAGTGTTTGCCTTTGTGATTTTGGGAGGATCTCATCCATGCCTGCCTTTCTTACCTGCCTTTCTTACCTGTGGACTTGTGATTCCAACCTTAAGAATTGGATGTCAGAGAACTTTTTAAATGATTTAAAATCTGTTTTTTTTACTCTGTTTTTTTTTACTTGTCTTACTTTCTTTAACTGCTCAATAAATCATCCATTATGAATATTATCTGCTCATAGCCTCATACATGTTTCCATTTGACAACCAAGTATTTTTTTAATGTTCCTCTTCATTCAATATTCTACTAAATTTCTTTTCCTAGAAGTGTAATTATTTTAGCTTACTTATATTTCAGTTAAGTATTTAAAAGTGCTTTATAAATAAAGTTATTATTATTATTTGTTGTTGTTGTTGTTATACCTGCACAGGCCCAGCATCAGAAGCCCGTATGCCAAGGAGAGTGTGTCCGTCAATGGGCAGAACTCCACGGGGATCCAGGGGCTTGGTCTCGATGGAGCTGCAGTCCACGTGAAGGGAGGCGGCCCCTTGTTGCACGCTCAGGGCCACCTTGTGCCAGCGTAGGTCCATCAGGGCCTCGACCCCCTCCCCAGAGAAAACACAGCTCACCAGGTCCCCATCAGGGTCTGCTGCTTTGACTCTCAGGGACAGGGTGCCATCGGTTCCACTGAAGTCTACAGAGAGCTGTGATCAGGGCAGATATGTGGGGGAAGGAGAAGGGTGGGAGGAAAGTGATGTATGAATATGCACAAATCTGGATCTAGCAACAGTGTGTTCATTATGCTGGTGAGTTAGTCCAGGTCTGTGGATAATATACTGTATCTTAAGTTGTCTGACCAGAAGTGATTTCAGCAAAGAGTAATGCCTACACATTGCTACCACGTAACAAAGCTGTAGAACACAGAAGCAAAGATGAGGTAAAAGGGAAGTAATATTAATTACACACGGGCAGTACAGCCAATCAATCACTCCTAATGAGGGGACTTGCCCTCCATCCATCATACACATTGAGTATTTAAATCTGGCCTCAGACTCTTAGTGATTATGGGGACTCCAGTGCTTCATCATGGAACGCACATGAATAACAATGAAGGGGAATGAAAGAGATGATCGAGGGAGGAGCGATGGAGAGACAGGGAGCGTGAAAGAGCAGATCACATGAAGAATAAGAGAGGACAAAAGGCACTTGGAATGAAAAGGGAGAGAGAATTGAAAAGGTGTCATGAGAGAGAAGAAATCGAAGCGGAAAGTGGATGACTATGCAAAAGAGAGATGAGAGACAGCAAGAATGAATAGACAAAAAGTGTGACACCAAGGAGGAGAGAGCAAAGGGAAAGCTGGGCCAAGATAGGGAAGGACTCGTCCAAACGATGCATGAATGCTTGAAGCAGGCTGGGCCGAAAAATAGACTGAGGTGCACCTGTGGGTATCCCTGTTGATCAGATATCTGGAAGAGGTAGATGGTGTCCCTCAGGGCTGCCTTCTTTAAAGCCAAGGTGAAGATCAAGGTGAACTCCTCAGGTAGGCCATGTGGGAACACCTGACTGAAACACAGAAGTTCATAAAGGTCAGGGACACAAGATTCCAGAGATCTGGAGGACAGTTGGTGGAGACCAAAAATGGAGCTAAATGTTTTATATTAAGTATGCTCATCAGAACACACACAAAACACAAACCAAAATCACTGCCAAATGTGGATTCGTATGTGCTGGATGTGTTGACCTCTTGCTAATGCCTTCACATGGAACAAAGGGGAAATAGTCTCCTGGTTTTTCAGTCTCTTCATTTTGACCAAAGCTTATCCTTTATCTGACCTCAAATGTAAGAAACCGCAATACAAAATCTTTGCAGTGTCCCTTTAATTTCTTGCAGCAGTTAACTCTCATAGTCTCATACATTTCCATGTGTACAGATTATATGTGCACGGCATTAATTGCATGTGCATATATGTGACACTCTCCATACATATATTGTACGTGATATGTAAACATCTATGCATAAAGATCATCAGCACTCAGCTAA
The DNA here is from genome assembly GCA_038496675.1 of Rachycentron canadum. Lineage (NCBI taxonomy): Eukaryota > Metazoa > Chordata > Actinopteri > Carangiformes > Rachycentridae > Rachycentron > Rachycentron canadum. The sequence goes on along the minus strand of CM076663.1, from coordinate 15,265,304 downwards.
CATTACATTTAATTAATGTGTTCTTTCTTTGTGTGCAGTAACAAAGTCATCTAACATGTATTTGTGTGTTTCCGCATTCCTGTGTGAGCATTCATATATTCCACTCCTATTTTTTCCTGTCTCTATTTTTTTCCATTTTGCTTCCCCCTTTTGTGATGGCAGCTAGCAGTGCAATGCAAAGCCTGCGGTGTGTAACCCCCTGGCATTAATTTTCATAGCAGATACAGTCCGGCAAACCTCATCCCTCAGTTTTGGTCAAGGGCATCTAAGCACACAAATAAATACACACACAAATATTCACTGCAGGGTGGTGTGTAGATGCATTGAGAGATGAAGGGTTCACAAACAAGTCCAGTGAAACGCATGCTGACTGAGATGGTGAACACTTTGAAATAATCTTTCTTGCTCTAATTCTTTGTCTCTCTCTCTCTCTCTCTCTCTTTCTTTGGACACACACATTCACACACACACACGCGCGCGCGCACACACACACACAAAATCGTTGATGCTGGCAGCTGGTTTCCCACTCCTAGAAGTGGGGTGACAGTGATTTATGACTGAAGGAAGATCCAAGGGAAAACAGCCAACTACATGACGTAAAAACAAAGAGAGGATGAGTAGGAGAAAAGGTGAGAGAAAGAAAACACTGAACCAAGAGACCTGGAGTAAAAGAGAGAGGAAAAATAAAGAGGCAAAAAGGAGTATAAAGAGAGAGAGACCAAGAAACTCTGGGCATGATATGAAAATAGATGAGATTTGATATTAACTAATCTCTATTTACAGTAGGGAGGTAGATCATATGTAAAATGTGCAGAAGAAGGTGAGAAAGAAAGAGAAAAAAACAATGTTAAAAATAGAGTTGTTTTGTTTGTCGATTAGTGACATGGGCTGCAGGGCACAAAACCACTCACAAACTATTGACTTTTAAGTTGAAACTACCTCACCTGGGTCTCTTACATCCAGGGTCCTGGAAAAGAACATAAACCCTAATGCACACACATACACACAAACACACATTGGGGAGATAAATCACTCAGTATGGCCCAGACAGATTGAGATCTAGCCTCTCCCAACTCTGAGAGAAAGTTACTTCTGCTTCTCTTGTTTAAAAAAAAAAAAAATGGGGAGAGGGGAGGAAGAAAGTCAGTGCAAGCCAGAGAGGCACAGGGGAAGAGGAGGAGAGGAAATCTAATGTTGAAAAAGTAGATCTCTGGTTTAAGATAGGAAAATCACCTGGAGAGGTGTATAGGCACCTTTATAGTAGGTTCTAACTGTGCTGGAATCAATTGCCTTCAGTGGAGAGACTTTCTATCCCTGAATGTATTATATTAACCTAACTGAAAGGAATTTTAAGCAACTAGAAGCTGACACAAAAAAAGAAAGAATAATGTTTCAAGTCATAGTGGCCAAATGTTATAACACTTTTTTTTTTTCCCTCGATGGCTATCTTCAATTTCTTGTATTTTAATCAGGTATACAACTTTTGGGGGAAGAAAATTAACTTTGCAAAACATTGGGAATTTCTAATTTCCTGCCCAGCTATGGTTGATATTACCGCCATCAGCACTGGCCCAAGCCTTTTTCAGGACCTAAGCAGAATTTAACTCAAAGGTAATGTGACTAGTGAGCAAAACACCTACAACAACAAAGTGATTTGAATTATTCTCTCTGAATTTCCTGAATCTAAAAATTAGATCTAAATATTTGTCTTACGCGTCACACGTTCAGATTTTCAAGTAAAAGTGTGGAAAATGAAATGAGCAGAGTCCAAACAATAGCCTACTAAGAGTCTACAGCCTTTTTCTGTGCTTGCTTTGTGGAGACACACATGACGCACAGATATAGGTAAGCGGTGTGGCCCAGGCCCAAAGTGACCTAAAATTCCCTCTGTTCCCGACGGGCTGTCTTCCACTGTTTGTTGTTGGTAGCTGTCAGCCTGTTCACTTAAAGCCAAAAGGTGCTAGAGGAAAAAAAAAATGAGAGGATCTTCATTTGAACTTGTCTTATGCAAACTATGGAATGTCTGCACAAAATGTTATGATCAAAATACCAAATAACTGATATTTCTATCCGCGGAGCTTGGCGAAAAATTGGCTTCTTGTGCTCCTATTTGCATAAATTGAACACTGCGATCACAGCAGGTCCAAAGTTGCAGCAGCTCCCAAGTATGTCTCAGAAAATAGCTAAATGAAGAGCATGAATGCTGAAAGAAAACATACCCTGGCCAATAAAAGTTGACATGCAATAAATTGCATTATTCACATCAAATCAAATACAAAATCTCAGACCAAAAACAGCCAGTCATTTATATGACTATTCTGCTGAGTCCGGGCTGCCTTGTTCTTCTGCATACTCGACATTAGTCATAGTAGCAATCATTCCTCAAATGTAGATGTAAGCTGAAATATCTTAGTAAGAAGTATACCACCATCTCCTCACTGACTCATGTCCCCAATCTGCCGTCTGTATTTATTCTCTAAAAATAAAATCACTATTTCTCTCCTCAGCTTTTTTTCCCCCTTTCATTCCCCTTTACATCTTTGCTTTTTTTCTTAACCTTCCACGGGCACAGAAACATTTTAAAGGCACTGATGCCTTCGCCTTTGTGCTCCTTATCTTTAGCTGCTTGGAATTATGTTGACCTTTTAATCACAATTCATTCTACAGCTGTCCTTATCGACTCATGTCAGAATAAGAGCTGCAGTGAAACGCTTTAATGTGCAAATGCATTTCACTTCTGTCAAAAATAGTTGTGATCTTGGCCTCATGCCATGACATTACAGAATTGATTCCTCTCTCTCCTACACACACTGAGGATGCACAGAAAAAGAAGGCCCATAGCAAACAAGTAGCATCTTACTGAAATGAAAATGCACGTGACCAGCTGTGGCCAGTGATCCTTTCACTGCAGACAGCAGACAACTGAGAGATGCGAGGGACAAGTGGCTTCATCTGGCTGTCACTGTGTTAGCTCGGATTAGCTGAATGAATTAGCCTCTGATACAAAGCAAAACGGCGCTTTCCAATTACTGTATACACGTCTCACACTTCACTCAACCTCACTGGTGATGAATTAAAAAGCTGCTTGAGTGACAGGCGCGCCGCGATGGAGGGGGGCCATGTGTAATACAGTTTCAGAAATACAGTGTATGCTCTGGGACAGTGAATGGGGGGGGGGGGGGGGTGATGCTGCATTTGCATATGTACTGCACACATGCATATGGTGACAATCGCTTACCTGAGCATACACATGCATAAAATGCTGAGCATACATGCAAAACTGTTGCTGAGAGAAAAAAAAAGCCATAGAACAAGCCTGAGGGTTTGTTCTGATGCATTTACTTATTGTCTGGATTTGAACCTTTAACCCACTTGTTTCCTCACTGCTACATCCTTTAATCACCCATCTGTTCTCCGCCTACACTCTTCTTTTCTAAATGCCTGAAATCCTTCTGCACAATGCAGTTTAAATAAGAAAAAGTAAGAAAAAAAGAAAAAAAGAAAAAAAAAGAAAAAAAAGGAATATTAAAAGCTTAAAAAAAAAAACAAAAGGAGAATTATGAGTAACTGATGCTGATAGACAATCCTCTCTGATTTTATCTCCTCTTCTGTGAGGCAAGAAGGAGAAGGAGAAAAGGCAAATGCAAAAAAAAACAAAAAAAAAAACAAAAACAAACAAACAACAGAAAAAAAAAACAGCAAGTGTCGTCTCTGATTTTGTTTAGTCATTTTGAGAAACATGTATGGAAGACATTGAGTTCTATGTATAGAGAGAGGCAGAACGAAAGGCAGCCAGCAGGCAGGGCTGACGTGCTAACATTGATTATTCTCTGTCTGTGTTAAGAGAAGTCACCCAGGTAACATTCTTCACTGATAAAACTAACAGCAAAGCTCTCGGTGGCATCAAAATTTCAATAAACGCTGCACCATGACAAAATCCCAAACCATCATCAGAGGCTGGCGTTCCCGTCCTCTCTCTGTATGGTTAGAGGCAAAACAAAAACATCTTGGATTTTCCTCTTTGGTTCCAAAGATACTGATTTCCTGAGAAGTGACAGCCCCCCCACCCCACCCCATACCCTTCTCCCCACCCCCCACCTCTCTCACTTCATAAGAACGACTACTCTCTAAGCCTGTGACAAACAATACATGTGACACTTTTAGAACAAAATGTCTCCACCGAAAAAGAGTATTTTGTAGACAGATTTATTGGGCCTTCAAGCAAGTGGAGCTCACAGCGCTGGACAGAGTGATAAAATACTCCAGGCTGACCCAATTGGCAAGTTCTGAAAAAAAAAAAAAAAAACTGCTTTATCGGTGGGTAGAAAGAAGCTCAGCAGTCTGAAAAGCAGTTATAATTCACAAGAGCTGAAAGAGAAAAACAAGAGAAGGAAGGAGGACCGAAAAACAGCCAGCACATAACCCTAATAAACACTTGTCACGCAGTTCCACGACACAATCTACACCAAACTGCTTTGTAATAACAACATGGAAATCCAGGAAAGCGTAATTACACCATGTCAAGCTGCAAAATCATGTACAGCAAGGAAGCTGTGCTTTGTTGTAGTTTATGGCTGCGGGTCTCTTCGCCCCAAAAGCAAGTTCAGAACAAGCTCAGGCTTCTCAAATGCAGCTTTAAACTAAACCTAGTTAACTTTGTTGTTGTGTTTTTTTGTTTTGTTTTTTTTACTGGCAACTGCATCCTGCATACAAATTGAGGCATCACTCCTATAGATTGTGCTCAAGAAAATAAATCAGGCTTTCTAATGTGTAAACTAGTTAGAATAAGTACATGCGGTCATAACCGGAAAACCAGAAGGCTGTTACAGTTCTCTTTTACAAGCCACTGTCAGTGGAGAAGGAAATTAAGTGGTATTTCTGGAAATGCAATCAGAGATTGACCCACAGTGTATGGTTTGCCAAGTGTCTGCTTTTCACACAACAGCCAGTGGACACCGCTGACACGTTGAGTGAAGGTTCAAAGACTGATTCGCCGTAGGGTTTCCTTTCTCTCTGAATTTGTCTTTGTTCAGACGTGGCATGAAAAGAGAGAGCCTGTCGACATAGCCCTACAGAAAGCTTGAAAGTCCAGAAGAAAATTCACTTTTTTTCCCTTCCCGTGATTGATTCTCTAGCACCTGAAGCTCTATACAATCTGTTTGTCTGTAGGTGCTGGACATAGTGGTAGGGATGTACAATAAACTTACTCGGTCGGGCGTAGGAGTGCTGTCTTGCCCAGGCGGAGGATGACGGGTCCTCGAGGGTTGCGGATTTTTTTGACATCTGGACTCTTGAGTAGGGAGAATCGCCTCACCAGATTAAAACCTGACAAGAAATGGCAATCATCAGCACCCACGTGAATAAAACTCAAAGAAGGATGTATGGCTGCTTGACTTTATCTGCTCACCAGTGATATTGTGTCTGGCCGTCTGGGGAAACTTCCACTCATCCACTTGTAAAGACGGGCACTGCTCATCTGCGGAGACAAGTGGATGGGACACAGGGTTAAACAATAAAAAAAAGTCAAAAAGCATGTGTTAAAACAGCAAAAATCCTGAAATGTGCTGTAAATCTTAGGAGAAGTAATCTCAAAAGCAACCTTTCACACTTTCTATTGGGGGGGGGTGGACACAGTTTGTATGAGAGAACAAGCGACTTCAAACATACATACGTTTGAGAGTAACAGAAATATTGATCTGAAAGAAAAAGAAAGGGTTGGTGGAGGTGTAAGAGAGTAAAAAAAAAAGTGTGTAAAACGCACAGAGTGAGATGAAATGAGGGCAAAAGCTGTGCTGAGAGAAACAGCCTGGTCTGACAGGTTGTCTAGCACCAAGCTTGTCTGTCGCGGTAGCCTCTGTTTGATGGATATGTTCTCACCCTGTCAGGGGAGGTTACAGAGGAAAGTGTTGTCTGTCAGTGCCTGCCTGACTACATGAGGTGGACGGGAGGGGGGGGGGGGGGGGGGTAAGAAAAATTGGGGCCAGTACAGGCAGACATGGACCCTGTGAATCACTGTGATCCACAGTTAATTGATCTCTTTGGGGCCAAGGACCACTGCCCCAAGCAAGATGTTCTATAGGGCAAAGTGTTGTTTTTTTTTCTTTAACTTTACTATGACTGCAGAGAATCTGGCAGCAGGTGGTGCCCTGTGTTATCCAAAAATAAAACCTAATAATTTTCTCTGAGCCATGTTGCTGTCAGAAATATTCAAAATCATTAATGTGAAGGTTAGATATGTAAATTTAACCTGATACAAGGCTGCCTCATGCAAAGGGAAATGTTGATTTTTTTTAAATTTTTTTTGTTTCAAAAGACACAAACACAAAAGGGGTCAAACGTTAGATAGCTAAAGTTATTAACATTAGTGAACATTATTACCCATAGCTAATGGGCACATATTGCATGTGGTTACGGGTACTTTCAGAAAAAAAAAAACATCTATTCTTTACTGGAACATCCACTACATGGGGACATGTGTGTTGGAGTTTTGAGTAACAATAGCAGATTTGTCCTTCTCTTGAATTGATTTGCATCAGAAACTTGAACCAGATGAGTATTAGATACAGTTTTGTTTTGTTTTCCTCATCCCCAGTTTCTTCTATTATTGTAAAACGGAGCTATTTGTTCCAAAGCAAGTGAAATATGAAATGACACTTCAAATACTTTTTTTGTTCATCTATTTTTATTTGTGAAGATGCTAATGCTTTTGAATAGTATATCAAGCTTAGGCCCCCTTTTAACAGATTAATGCAGAGGTTAAAAAGTCGAGTGGAGACAGCATTTTCAACCAACTGAAGGAGATTTAGAGTTATAGCGTTAGCATTATAGCAGTAGCTTTCAAGCTAGCTGGTGCTACTAGCTGTAGCTTGTAAAATCTGCCAGTGGCATATGATGTCAACAAAATCCAAGATCAACAAGTGGAAATCAGGAGCATACTTAAGTGTAAAACTAAAGACCAACTGCATAAAAAAAATATTGCTAACTCTGACTCTGTCATCATATATTCAGTAGCTAACTAAGATGCTTAGCTAATGGTCACTTATGCAAGAACAAAAAGGTTCAGTTGCAAGATACATTCGCATCAAGTTTGTAGCTATTAAAGAGAATACAGCCAGAAGAAAAAGCTTTATTGTACATTAAAATAGCGCATTTCAAACAGCATTATGTTTTTGTGTCTTCTGGTTTTATGGATTCTGTGTAATAAAGTTGTTCAGAATTTCTTTCTGATGGAACAGGAGCATGGAGAGTTGCCTTGAAGCATGCAACGGTAGCGTCTCTGTTTCTAACTGTAATTCATCCAGGCTGGAAGTCACATCAAAATGAGGTGGAAAAGCCTAATATAATTACTAAAATAATAACATCCAACTGACTTTAATTAAGAGTTAGGAATTTAATTTCACGGAGGCAGACTCAAGAAAGAATTGAGTCACATTTAGTGCTTCATCACCGATTATCAAGTTCATCACTTGACACCCCGCAGCTTCGACTTGTCTTCGTTTGAAAACACAAAGTCTGTTTCAAAGCGCAGCACCCTTCAAGCCCGTCTCCCCGCACAGTGTGTCATTCTCTTATTGCTGTCTAAAGTACAAATTAATGTCTGGAAATAGAGATGTCAAAAGAGTGGTGTTGTGTTGGGACGCCGAGGGGAAACCAAAGATGAAAAAGTCAAAGACATTGGACGAATAGAATGTGACTTCTGAACAAAGAACGCAGTGGAGAGCATATGTTTGGGAGCCACCGGATACTCACTCTGTCTTACAGCCTCTTTCTCTCTCTCTCTCTCTCTGACACACACACAGCCACACTCACACACACACTGTACTAAAACTTTACTGGTCCATCTTGAAACCTTATCTGCTGACTCAGCACAAAGTAGAAGACTCCATGCAGCCTCACAGACAAGTCATGCCTATTAAATCAGACACTCACATACACATGAACTAAGAGCTTCTCTTTCTTTTTCTTTGAATCAAAGAAATCTAAGTTATACCTTTCATCACTGCTTACTCTTTCTTTTATTCTTTCTGTTTTTTTTTTGTTTTTGTTTTTCATCACTGCCCCATTTTCCATCAGACAGAATCCAGATGAAGGCTTTGTTCATGGGTAGATAGATCCTGACTAGAGGGATGTGGGCAGCGCAATGAAAAGTTAAACACAAGAGAGGAGACGGTGGAGAGAGGAAGAAGAAGAGAAAAAAAAAACACAAGACAGAATAGAGGGAGAGCATGAAGAAAGGGAATGGGTGGTGAGAAATGTCACCTGAAGAAATCCAACTTGCCCTAAACAACCAGACACTCTTGAGCCTATGTTTTTCTTACTCGAGGTGTTGTTAAGAATAGCAGACTGTATTTTATCCTGAGATAAAGAGATGAAGCTATGAGAGGCTATTTGTACCCTAAATATGCTGGTGTCTCTTCAGTTGCCGTTTTAGGACATCTCAGACACAGCCTGTCTAGCTCATGCTCTACATTGTATAACTTGGCTCAGCCTTCATCTGAGCCGTATTTTGGCACGGTTGGCTCAGCATCTTAAGCTGGGCTCAGACTATGGGAGTTATAAAATCCAAAATGATCCTGAAATCAAGTTGCACCCTGCACATGAGAAGAAACTTCACAAATCTTCTTCGGTCTAATCGCAAACATGCACACACCACAGGATTTTAAAATTACGGCGCGTCACACGCTGCAGGATATTGTTGTTATAGTGGTACCAGAGGAAGCCATCAGGGAGTGACACAACACCTCATGTGATCTCCCATCACCTGATATATGGTGAAATCATGGACTGTATATAAAAACGGATGGTGACACTGAGGCGGAAAAGTGAAGCCAATGCTGAAGAGCCTTAAAACTGCGTTCTATCTAATGACCATCAGGGGGTGACTCCATTGGTTGTAAAAGGACTGTTTATATAGAAGCCTATGTGAAAATGGCCCTACTTCTCACTTGATTTATAACCTCAGTACATATTTTCCTAATTTGCCTCCGGTGTCTAGTTTCAAGTCTTGTTCCATACTTGTTCCATATTCATTTTTTAAATTTCTCTTTAGAGGAAAATAGACCATAAAGCAGGGTATGCCATAGGGCGTGGCTATCGTGTGACTGACGGACTGTACCAGAAAAGGCGACCTGCTTGACAATCAGGATAGAGTACAGAGCAAGTCAGATCCACCCCTCGCTCCACCTAATATCCTTCTACTCCATAAATGGTCTCTTCTGGTTTCAAAAAAAAAAGAAAAAAAAGAAAAAAAAAATCTGGATGATTACAAACTTGAAGCTGTACTTCACAAGATGAAACAAGCCTGGGCAAAGACAATGTTCAGGGGGATATGATCAATATAGGTAAGCCTATTCTTCAGCAACTGGAGGTCAGTCAGTCAGTTTTAATGTCAGTCAATCTGGGGGGAAAAAAAAGTTATTTTAAGCAGAGATTTAAGACTGGATTTTTTATTTAGACAAAAAATATAGACGAGTGCAGCTAGCAACAGCAATTTGAATAAGAAAAAACTATATCTAACTGATGGACTTGAGTCGCAATTATTGGCTGAGCAGTGTCAAGTGACCAGTGCTGAAATTGGGAGAACAGCTGTCACGCATCCGGGTTGATCAGAGGGTGTTTGGGTCTGGATCTGTACTGCAATCTGTAGATTGTGACCTCCAGCTCAGACTGACCAAAGTTGAGAACAGCGTCAGCGTGACATGTCAGTGTGTTCACTACTACAGCGCATGACGTTTGCCTGCAAGTTCAGACTCTCTCCAACCATGTAACACTCAGTTACAGTTCTAAGCTGTATGATCTGTGTTTGCATTAAAGTATAACCCGACGGTAAACAACCTTAAAACATTTATTACATCTTTTAAAGCTGTGAATCAGGTTAAATGCTGCGTTTACTTGTTAAAATGTCAGACATTTGCTCACGTTTGTAGGTGAACCATGCTATTCCTACATAGCTTGGAGGATGGATGATACTTTATTGGACTGTTGCACTGTTGGGCACTTTGGCAGAGGACGTGTGGCAGAACTCAAACCCCATTTCTACTCAAGCTGTGATCAAAGGAATGCATTTGCTTGTTGACAAGCTAATTAGCACAAAGTAAGAGTGTCACTCCAGGATCCCGCTAGTAGCTGCATGTAGCCTTAAAGAGATTGGATGGTCTTGGCTGGGTTCACTTCCTCTTTGATGGGTTGTGTTTGAGTCTTGCCAAAGCAGGTAATGATACTACACTGGCAGTCAAGCAGCACACTGCTGTGTGTGTTCCCTCAAGTCTCCACCTTGCCAAATATAAAAATTCAGGAAATGATATGTCTTTAGAAAAGTTAAACACCACTTTTTGATGTGTACAGGCTCATGTTTAAATTGGATGGTGCAACTAATAGGTGTCAGACAAGGACAAACCTGGATGATTCAATAAAATGTGTAAGTGTAAAGAAAGTAAGAAAACTCAAATATAACTTGTATTTAGGTCTACACAAAGATACACTTCTGAGGCATTCATTATGGCAAATAACACAGGGTATGTACAAATGCAACTCAGCTCTAGCTGAACCACTGCAGTATTCCAGCTAAAATAAGTAATGTGTGACATTTGTTGCACTGAAAGTGATATTTAACAAACTTCTGAGGGTTTTTGGAATCGATGGCTTGAGTTGTGAGTTTGTTGTTGTGGCTGGTGTTTACTGAGACCAACTTCATCGAAGTTTTAATTCTGTTTTGCATGGCGGCAAACACTTGGCAGAGTGCCTCCATTTGGGAGAAGAGGTCAGAAGTGTGCTCACAGTGTCAGACTTGGCAGTGTGTGGTTTGTAATAAAGGCAGGTGTGGTGAGGGGTAAGTTATTCAGTGTAGTTTACTTCCCAGATAATTGGACTGGTCTGCTGATAAGCAGAAAATCTGACTCAGAAGGATTGTCCTTTAGGTCCCAGAGCTGTTAAACAAATGCAACATGAGGGAAGGAGAGGGGGCATGATGGTTTGATGAGTCAATGCGATGATTCAGTATGGCCTTTCTGAGGTTTAAATGAGGGAAAAACTACAAACTGAGGGGAACAAGGGATTGAGAGAGAGTGAGTGCCCTCTTGGCCAAATGAGACAGACAAGGGAGAACATTCCTGGTTGTTTTCCAGAGATAAAAGTGCAGTACAGAGGAATGGAAAAATCTAAATTGCAGCACTTAAGAGGGATGAGCTCACTCATTTTTCCCTTTGTAGGCCTCTGGCCCAGGTTCAATACACTTTCACGAGTTCATAACATGCACATTTATAATTTTTTCACGACAATAAACACAGACAGGACATGCAGAGGTCTCTGCTCATCTCAAGTAAGATTGTGCCATTTGACATAATGTCTGGCGTCCTGTGTGTTCGAGGAACAAGCAAAACACATTTGAAAAGAAAGTGAAAGACTGTATTTTTATGCACTGTGCAGAAATGAGATAGGACTCAGTATTACTTTTTTAAACTACTGACTTAACGGTGTTTGAAAGTTATTGCACCCTCATTATGCATTTAGAAAGCGGGTCTGATATAGCTCCCAAGACAGATTTTTTTCTGTGGAGAGTAGAGACATTATAAGACAGGTTCATTCATGAAGCAGCACCCTGAAGCAATTACAAGTTTAACTGTTCATATCTCATCAGTGATGTTCAGGCACCAGGTTTTATAACCCCCAAACTAGCCTAGTCACACCCTGAAGGTTACCAATCAGCAAGTCTCAAATTCTCTATACCGTAAATATTAACTTAAATAACTTAACGCTGCACAACCTAGCTATTTTATATCAACAATAGATCAAATGACTATTCGTGTCATGTGATATTTGTTGCTCAAACCCAAACATATTATGTGACCCTGCAGCTTTAACATCCTTTGCATGTTAACATGTTTATTGTTTTGGTTCAGTTTCATTGCCTCACCTTCAGCTACAACAACCATCGGTTTTCCACTAAAAAAAGCTCATAAAGCCACTATCCACTATCTGTCCAAGGCGAGGTGTTGCATATTTTTCAGAGGGATTGGTGGAGACCAAAACAGAGCTAAAATGAGAGTGACTTGGAATTACCTGGCAGCCAAGAACGCAATTCCAAGTGATTACTGCTCAAGGTCTGTTAGATTAGCAACTAGGCAGATGCTTGCTAACATGTTTACAGCCTGTTCTGGTGCCATATCTGGCTGACGAACAAATCTAATTCCGTTACTTTAAAGAGACACCCTTTATTGGTGAATATGACTTTCCAAGTCAAGTGTATATCAGGGAATACAGCATAATACAAGTATAGACCTGCACTATGTTATCAGTATCATTATCATCTTAAAAGAAAATAACAAGAAAGAACATCACTTTAATTCTCCTAACCAAGCACTGTAATGTAAATATGTCTCTGCGGCTAAAGCAAATGATGTTATTACTACAACAGCTCATTAGAAAACACAGAACTTCACTTAGAACAGGCAAAGGGAAAATGAGTTTAAAAAAAGAATGCATAAATCCATTGCTACAGACTGCGTATGGTCTGTGGTGCATGAAAAACCCCACATCAGCAACACTTTACAAAAGACAGGGCACTTCAGCCATTTAATTTAACTATGGGGACTAGTCTCTTTGGCTGATACATTGCAGAACTGCAGTGCAATCATCCAGCTCGACTCTTCAACACTAGTTTTACTTAAACCTGCTTCCCCGCTGTAATGTCAGCAAATTACCAGTAAGTAGAGATTTGGATGAGTCAGAGGAATAGTGATAGTGTGTGTATGTGAGCGTGTTTCTGTGTATGTGGGTGTGCGTGCCCGCGCACTTGTGTGTGTGTGTGTGTGGTGCTTCCTGTGACAAAGTGTGAAAGCTGCACTTGAAAAAGCACTTTCTTCCAACCACTGGGGGAGAGGACTCAGGGGAGCTGCAAGCTGACTCAGTCTCATCCGAAAAGCTCTGACTAGGGTCTCCCAAGAGGGAACCCCCCCCAGTACCCCACACCCCGCCGCCCCTCCCCACCTCCTTGACAAAACTCCCACCAGAGTGCCACGATCTTTGGAGGATTGCTTGGCCCCCCAAGTGATATCACAGAGCCGGCCCCTGAGAACACACTGACAGTGTGATGTGGGAGTATGACAGTTTGGAACAAAATAAATAAATAAAAAAGACAATAAAAGACAAAAAAAGAGATGTCTCTTTACCTCTCAGTCTCTTGATTTTTTGGTTGCCTGTTTCTCTCTCTCTCTCTCTCTCTCTCTCTCGCGCGCGCGCACACACACACACGCACAAACACACAGATACAAAGACATTCTCTCCAGCACACCAACAGACCAGCTAGCATTTCAACATGCACGCAATCTCATATATGAGCACACAGCAATTCTACAACTCACATGCCCAGGAGCTTGTGCGATTGATGGCTCTTGGAGACGAACACAACTCTGCGTGGTTAACACACCCGCCTCTTTTCCGCAGCCTGACCGCACAGACACCAACGGCTACAAGCTTCAAATGCGCAGAAGCTATAATTACGTTCCATTTTCATTGTAACCTTGGGCTCCATTGCACAAACAGGGCACGCACACACGTACGCAGACACAGATGGACACAGCTCCATCAAACGCACATGGGTTTCAAAGCAGGTGGAGGTGTTCAGGCAGACAACTCCAGCTTGAAAACCAGAATAAAAGTACCGGTTATAACTTATAGAGGTAGTACATTACCACCACTTTTGTTGTTGCGACTTTACTGTCTTCTTAGTATTTAAATGAAGATATAAGGACTGCTCTGAGATGCAACTGTTTGAGTGCATTTTATGTGGAATTTGCCATTTAGCAAGATTTATGTTCACGGCCTTTGTGGTGGGAAGGAGTAATATTTGATAAGTAAAGGAGTTTAACAGAGCTCCACAGGGGCAGCTGGTGCAATGCAGTTATTTTATCTATTGCATTTCATTCTGGAAGAAATACTCTTCACTTTATTTCAAATCTTATTTGTGCCAAAGCAATTGAAGTATTGAAGTGTGATTATGTGCTTTATGCGAATCAATACTACTCCCACAGGTGTCCATTAGATATATATGAGGCCAGCTGCTAGTTAGCTTAGCTTTGCAAAAAAGACCGGAAAGAGCAAGCTCCCTGAGTTGCTGACTTAGCTCGTTTTTGCCCCAGTTTGGAGTCTTTATGCTAAGCTAAGCTAACCAGTTTAAGATTCAAATACGATTAACTGATATTAAAATGGTATCTATCTTCTCATTTTACTCTCTGGCCCGAGATGGCCAGCTATTCCACTTCGGGAAAGGGGTAACTCACCTTGCTCTGACATAAGCGCGTCGCATGATCCAAAGCTGAGGGCCAGCAGAGTCAGAGAGGAGCAGAAGAGCCACATGGTTTCACTCCTCCGTAAACACCTCACCTCAGCCACCAGCTGATGGATGAACAAACAGAGAAAGGGAAAGTCAAAAAAGTCAAATCCTTCCTGCATTATGTCAGCACACCATCCAGTCCTCTAACAGCTGCACATTATGCTTGACTCCTAAATAGACATTGATGTATATTTATGAGTCAGTCACAGTTGATGTGTTAATTATGTGGTATGATGCAGACTTTGTTAGTGGCATATGAATTAACCAGAATGTCCCTCATTAAGGAGTGTAACTCTATAAACTCTGATCATAGTCATTATCCTGTCCATCTGGTTGGCCTTTGACTGGGCAGCTGTGACACACACACACACACATATATACACATGTAGATATGTGAAGTAGAGAGCACTTAAATCCACACACACCGTCACTGTACCTAAAAGGCAGTCTTGAAGTCAAAAAGAAACTATACCTACTGCATATGCAAGAAAACAAAGCAACATGCACACATGAAAGTAAAGTGATTCAAATGCAGGCTGGTTGGTTCAGAGTCCAACAGACAGTGGGGCCAAAACACACAAACACATCTGGAGACTATTCCACTGGAGCCATGGTTGTGTTGCACCAGATGCTTCCACGTGGCCCAACAACAAGCACACACACACACTCCTACACAGATTAAAATGCATGCCACGTCTAAATAATCATTATATTCAGTCTCCACAATCCCTCTGCCTTACTACAACCCCTTACTCATAAACACACACACGTAAAAGAATGCACACACATAAACACACCGCCCACTTGGACTTGCATAAACACATCCCAGCTGACCTGGACTTGCCCTCAGCATGTGTGAGGACCCCATAACTCTGCAGTGTTTACAGGTACAGCGGGACCCTCGAGGCAGGCAGGCGAGCAGACTGTGTCTCTGTACACACACCTGTCCTGTCTGCCAGGAGAAATGACCCCCACACACACAACGTGGTGCTCCTGCCCAGCCGAGGACACACTGTGAATACCATCTAGCCTGACCTGACTGTTTGCAGCGTGCTGCTAATAGACAATGTGGTGGAGGACATTGTTTCAAATTATGTCCAGAAATAACAAGGACAGCTTCTCATGCCCCACACTGTGAATTATGCATTAATTTTTTTTGCCTGTTTTGTGGGGTGCAGACTCCAGGTGTCATCGCCTCTTGTTTTCCTGCATTTCAAAATTTTGTGAAAAGACACTGTATAATTATGTTGTGGCGCAATTTATGTCTGCAAATTGTTGAGAACATAGACTCTTTAGCTAAGAGCAGCCACAAGCTAAACAGCAAGCAAGAATCGTTTTGGAAAAAAAATAATAAAAATTTTAACCCTCTGCACTTTGATGTGCAGAGGGTTAATCAAAGCCTTAAATGGCTTTGTGCCATTATTATAGGCTTCATGCCACATGATCACAATAATAAGAAAGTTCACATAGTACATAATACATAATGCATCACAGTCCGGAGAGCACGGGCTAAGGGAAAAGTTACAGCTCATTGCTATTATTATCTGGCCATAATCCAAAACAATTTAATAGGGTTCCTAATATGTGTTCTGTGGATATCTCTCTTTCTCTTACACTCTCTTTCTCTGCACCCCATTCGCAGCTTCACGGACACCCAGCTGACTTTAGCAGATAAAGGCGAGGCAGTGCGAGGTTAGGCCACTGGTGTTAACCAAAGGGCTGGCCGTGAGCCCGGTAAGCATGCTGATCGGGTCACTGAGTCCGAAGCCAATACAGGAAGGAAAACAATGACAGATTTGAGCATCTCCCAACACAAAAAGCTTGAAGACATGCACTGGCGGACAGGACTGGTGACCAACAACGACAGTCACAACACAGCAGTAACAACAATGTGCCTCACTACGCAGCAGCTCTAGGACTTATTTTTTGGTCCAGACTTTGTGCCTGTTTTTTTATTTCCACTATAGCTATCACTTTCATTACTTTTCATGGCTTGAATACACTGACAAAAGTGGCACTGCTACTGTCCTACATGACAATGGAGGCAATTTGTGCTCAGTGCTTAGCAGTTTTTGTTGTCACACATTTCATCATCATTGCTGTCGCTTACAGAACAACAGCCCCGACAAAAGCCTGTTTAGAGGAACACACTCTGACAGAGTTAAATGAAACATGTCCTCTCTATGGTTTGACAAGAGAATTGCTGATTAGCCAAACAGACACGGATGATTAAATAACAGTGAACCAGTACCCCACGGTTTACCCTACTTTGTATCTGTTTAAAAGAAGAGAACCTGGCGTAAATGTGTAGATCACATAACATTTGAGGGTTCACTGGTTCTCCAGCTGTCTCTCCCAGCATATTGCAGCAGGAGGTGCAGGAGTTGCAGTCGCTCGCTCAGGCGGTATCTGCTTCCATTCTATCCTGTGCTATCTCACACTTACAAAAACGTACACTGTCAAGAGCGGTTTCAGTTGCCGGATGCGAAAACAACTTCCTGATCAGTCTGAGGGTTGTCTCCTAGAATGAATCCTGCAGGGAAAGTCCTCTCTCCCTTGCAGTGGGGAAGGGAAATTCATTCATATATGTGTGCTGTAGGAGGAAAGAGAGCATACATACAGACATTGTCAGAGCAGAGATATTTATGCACACACAAATTGACAGAAGCCATTTTTCCATCACACGTTATTGAAATCCGCAGAGGCTAACATCCAATAGCTAATGACAAAGCCAGTTTTCCATTGCTAGTGGCTGCACTAACACAAAGTGGCTCCTTGAACAACAATGCTAACATGCTGATGTTAACTTCATGTAAGAAAAAAATGAAAGTCTGCTCTAAATTCTATGCAAAGCAAGACATTTCACTGACAAACCTAAATGTTAAAAGTTCAATCTTTCATTCTCTGGCGACCATGAATGTCCGTATAAAGTTGCATGACAATCCATCCAATTGCTGTTCAGATAATTCAGTCTGGACCAAGTTAGTGGACCAACTGACAGAACCACTAACAGACACGCCAACAGACAGGATGACATCAGTCAATATACTGCTATGTTTTCCTGGAGCTCTTTTTGCCAGATACTAATGAAGGTATCTGAGTGACTGTCAAAAGCTTCTATTTACTATAATTCTGACTTGTCACCATGAGCACAGCAATATGTCCACCTAAGATGTCGCCTTATGGAGCTTCAGATGTGCTTCAGGCGAGTTAATCTGACAGAGGCCTGTTACAAAGGAGGACCAGGAGTGTGTAAAAGTGGCTGAAGATATCCTAAGGCTTTCATAACCACTGACCGGGAGCAATAGAAACTTGCAATCTGGTGAAGGCAGTATCCAAAGTTGGATGACACCAAAGAGTAACCGAGACAAGTTTCTACTAGTCTTACATTCTGTTCAATGCCTTTAGTTGTGAATGGGAAACAGGCACAGTTGCAGACTGTGAAGAACAGCATGGACAGTTGGAGCCAAATGACTGCGCCTGGATGTCTGCTCAGGGCTTTCTCGAAGTTCCAATAGTGTGGACACTTTTGGTCCGATTACATAAAGTAGCGCAGTAAAGTGAGTTCCTCTCTGATGACGTGAGCGGGTTTGGCCCGTGGCCCGAGCTATGCACGGTTGAATCAGCCTTCAGCCTGCTGCTTTTCTCCGGCCTGACTTTGCAATTGTCACTTCTGACCTGGAAAAGCCAAGAGTCAAGTGTATCATACAATTTGCTGCGATGCCAATAGCACAGGCTAGAAATGGAGGCAGTATATGAAACAGATACTGCGCAGCCTACAGCATCCGAAGTGAGCAACTTAATGTGCAGTTAAATTTCTAGAACACAAATGGGGTTAGAGTCCCCAGGGTGTGAAACGGGAGCAAAAGCTGTTACTGCGGGGGGGGGGGGTGTGTCCCTGGAGATAGTGCAGCTTACAAAGGTTTCCAAGCTTTTTAATGTCCTTACATCATATTTCTGTTTTAAAGGCCCTCTGTTGTTTTTGCCAGGTGAGCTGATAGCCGATATTAATCTATTCGTGGAAGAAGCAGCTCTGTGGCGAATCAAATACTAGAGCCCTTCCAGATTTTGCTGGGGAGACTGACTCACCAAAAACCTTCCAAGAACCCCTCTGGGTGATTTTTTTTGGGGGGGGGGGGGTTTGCACAGACAGGATGCAAAATCCAGCAAACATGGGAAGACTGAGTAATGGGGAAAGCAGATGTGTCTCTGGCATGCAGTCTTCCTCCTCAGCACTTTCTTCTCTTACCTAGGTAGAGGAAAGAAGTTTTTGGGGTTGTTTTTTTTTTTTTTTTTTTTTTTTTTTTTTTTTTTTGGAGATTTTGCACACTGATCTCAGATCAGTGCAGTGCTGTGCTCAGACATTACTTTGCTTGAATGATATGCATGTCCCTGCTCTAAAGGGAGGGAAAAAAAAAAAAAAAGTAGGCTTTTCCATGCCACAGGGGTTGAATGCAAGCCACAAAAGATTTACAGTAACAACTGAGCCTCGTTATGTGTTGCATTAAGGCCTGGCTTGGATATTAAGGGGGGGGGGAGATCAGCATCGCCTCTGCCAGCAGCTACACCAAATGGTGGTTTGAAAGTTTTCTTTTTTGCAAATTCCAATAAAGAAATATAGCAACGCCACCATATGCCAAGGCTACCCAGCAGATGCAGATACAGTATAACTTTAATGAGCTCCACTGGGAGAAAGTCTAGTTTATAATACGTTTACTACTATTTCATATGACTTTACGTCTTAAAACCATAGCGTTCTACAGTATAACCGCGATGACCTCAAAGGGCCCGCGTGCCTATTGTGCCCAACAACGAATTTACAGCTAATCCGTCTACTGTATAACGCGCCTGTAATATCCCCGCGTGTCGGACTGTATCAAACAGCCTTCGCAAAAAGTTTCGCCATAAAAGTTTCACCGCAGCCACTTTACAAACTGCAGTCTTCGAACTTGCAAAACTTTCTTCTTCTTTCTTTCTTTTTTTTTTTTTTTTTTTTTTTTTGCTTTTCCGCTTCGAGCATCGCCAACACGCCCAGAAAAGTCCAGAAAAGTAGAAAAAGCCATCCATACCTTCAACTACTGATCGATCCACTGATTTGCGACCGCATTAATCCCTAAAATCAGTGCGCGCTCGCATCCGAGGACCGGATTGGGAATCTTGACGCTGCAGACGCAGTCAAATGTAATCCAATGGTTTCTGTGTCCCCCTCTCTCTCTCTCTCTTTTTTTTTTTTAATTTATTTTTTATTTCTTGAGGCTTCTTCCACGGAGAAAGGAGAGAAGAAAAAAGTTCCTGCAAGACTTGTCCGTGTCCAACTTTTCCCCTCCCCTCTCTCTCTCCCCCTGCTGCACAGTATAAATCCCAATCCTCCCTCTCTCTCTCTCTCTCTGTGTTTCTCACCCTCATACTCCAAGTATGACTCTCGGTCTCTCATTACTTTGTCTCTCTCTCTCTCTCTCTGTACCCCACCCCACCCCCCCCTCTCCTCCCTACCTTCCTCTGGGAGATCCCTCAGTGAAATGTGTAGTGACATCACCTTGTCCACAGCGCTGGAAAATGAGCCTGGGGCATATCTTTAATCTCTCTCCCAAGCTTTTCCAGGCCTTTACCCTCTACCTCCCACCATCGCCCTCCCCCACCCTCGCCGTTTGATTCATGGCTTACTGGAGGGTAAGGAAGACTTGCCTCCACTCTGGCTGGTTGAGGGCACTGTATTAGGACAAGAAATACGAATTACGGTGGCCTGGCTGGTGCATTATTGAGAAGAATTTATTCTATTAAAATTAATGAACTTACTGATCATACTTACCTTTGATTGACGGCCAAGTTTACAGCTTCTATATTGTTTTATCACTGGCTTTTATTGCATCCGATCCATAAAGTGGCCTTGGTTGCAGCCCCTGACCATTCAGAAACACTCGTCTTAATGGCCACATAAATTCCACCTTTATTGTCAGTAAGTAAATAGTTCAGGAGGCGAATAAATATCACTTTGGGTTGATTTATGCGTAACTCCACCATTGGCTATGGCTGGATAGGTGCTGAGGAGTGCTCACATCTTCAAGATATTTATTTCTGTCCTCCGTTGAGAGGTTAGCTGCTCTACCAAGCCATATTATCTTTCACATTCTCATTAGCTTCAACCTCCAGCTTATGAAAAGAAAAAGCGTAAAGGGGCAAAACGACGACTGCCTGGCGAACTCCAGGACAGCCGCTTTGTGTGTATGATAGGAACACAAGGTTTATGCTTCATCAATGACTTTTGCAGCTGGCTAGTCTCAGTTCACCCTTTGAACTACACTTTCACCCGGATGTGACCTTCTGAACTAACAACATTTGGTGGAAAAGGGTCATTCAGCCACTGTGTGTGCGTCTGTGTGTATTTGTGCATGTGTTCATATGTGGGGGGGGGTGACACAATTATAGGGGAAAAAAAAGTCATAATTTGGATTTCATGTGCGAGTGAGCACTTTATTTTGAAATTTACCAAACGTAAATGTAAAGTACTTTATGCTGAAATGCTCATAATACTGAATATGCACGTCGTGCAAAATATTTAGCTTTAAGCATTTCACAAATTCAGGCAGAAAAATTAAAGATCTGCTGCTCCCTATCCATCATACGAACTACTCCTCGAATGAGATCATATTACTGACAGAACTCAAATTGATGTGACAGAGGTCTGATTGATTGCTAATCCTTGGCAGTCAGTTTGTTTCATCAATCCAAATTGAGCATGAAGTTTTTTTTTTTTTTTTCAGACTAAAATATGTTAGCCAGCAGGTTAGACTCTGCTTGATGCATTGGCACACACATTAATGGTTACTAGACTGCCTTTTCATCTCATGACACCATGCCACCATTGCTATGACATTATTTGCCTGCCAGAATGTATTGTGGTAACTAAGGTGATCCCTTACATCGACAGCGCTATTCTTCAGAAGTGCTTGCTGAGGGTCAAATAGCTTTGGAAACCCTCATCCCATCATCCCAACGACGGAGGTGTCTATTTCAAATTACACTCTTTGTGGCAACTGTGAATGGGATGATTTTATTTTTATGCCCCCCCACCCATACGGCCTATCAATTTTTTTCCCAGAATAACACCCCTAATTTCTCATCGAGTACCATCATTCAAAATTTCATCTCCTCAGATACCTCCTCATGTCTACATTTATTGCTAATTAGCATATGTAAACCTCACTTAGGCTTAAATATCTTGGTTTAAGTACTAAAATACTACATCTATTCATTAGGTGCAAGGGGATCCGGTAAAGAAGTGCACTGAAAGTGGATAATAAATGCTAGTTATAGACATGTCAGGGAGTTACAGGAATTAGCAGAGGATGTGCTCTTGAAAGAGATTATTGAAGACAGAGAAGGACGCCCCTACTTTAATAGCATTTGGTGGCTTGCTCCACCAAATGCTCCACCGTGAGGGAACCATAATGCTGACATTAGCATTTTGCGTAAAGCACTCCTGTGGCTCACAGAGGTGCTAGCATGGAATATAGAATCCCGTTCCCGTTTGAATGTTGGGCAGGTGAATTTTCTGGATTTTTCAAGCTTTCCGAAACGCGAGATCATCTTCTAAAAGTGATGAGATGGCAATTCAGACGAGTTACACCTATGGTTTTCAAAGCAAAATGTATCCGTGCTGAAAACTGATGCATTGCCTCTCAAGAGAAACGTCATAGCTGCCATAGGCAGAGAGTAACAATGGGAACACGACTTTGCTGCTTTACAAACACTCTTTCATCGTAATCGACTTGTAGACATTTGCCTGATCCACTTTGTCATCGTCAATAAATGCCATTGATTAAGAGGCAGAGATAAATCTCTCTGCCAAAGCCCTTTTTGGTTTATAGAGATCTTTTCAAAACTTGCCAATGCAGAGAAAAATTGCATGTAATAATTACTAGACCTTCCCTTCAAAGGTTGCTGTGAGTGTTTGTATGTGTGAGAGAGCGAGAGCAAGGATTGACAAGAAAGATGCAATTATTTGGAGGGTCTCTCTATTATACATGAAAGGATGCTGTTGCGGAGGCCTCCCGAGAGCTACATATGGGTAACAGATTTGTCTTCTCATCCAGTTCTTCACAGCTCTTCTATGCGCACAAGGAAATCAGGCCACGCAGCGGCATGCGACTACAGTTTCAATGAGAATTGATGTAAATGCTCCAGCTGAAATGCATATGAGCCATTGATATCAGCGCCGGTGGGACTAAATTGTGATGACAACCCTGAGAGACATGATCATAAATGCTTCATCATGGAAAAAAAAAAGGGAAACAAAAAAACAACAACAATAAAACAAAATAAAAGATTGCTGCGAGGGATCGACGCCTGAGATATCATCATAAAATGCGAAGCCATGGGGGAGGAACGGGTTGCGGACGAAATTGGCCGCATCTGAAATCACACTGCGCTGTTGTTAAGCAAACTGACAAGGAACACAAGGCTTGTGAACATGGCCTGGTTAGAATTGTCCAAGTTTTCCAGACTTGACGAGCGTGCGTCTGTGTGTGTAAATATTGTGCATGCTGTATGTGTGCGCATGCATTCGACAGTGTGATCTATTACAATCACGCACATTGCACGTGCTGGGTGGGTTTGGCCGAGTTCCAGCTCTCGGCGGGGGAGCATCTCTGAAAAGGACGATCAATGAGGTAGTCAACCGGCATCGTATGGTGGTCTGAAAACGTTCCATGATTTACGAGATGCGAGGCCTTGCTCTAACCGGATTCATCCCGTCGGCAGTCAAAGTTTCGCCCCACCTTCTGTTCAACTATTACTCTTCTTTGCCCTCTTTTTTTTGAATGCACCTGTTCCATATTTGCTAGCAGGACACCAGTTACAAAAACCGAGTGCGTCTTCTAATTAAAAACAAGCAGTGAGCTAATCAAGGGCTGATTATAGCCGAGGACACTTGAGTTTCCGCTGCCAGCGAAGTCTCTTTTTGATTTTTGATGAAACTGGAAAAGGTCCGCACCTGTTGCAAAACCAGGACTTGGCTGCACTCTGTCACATTAAGGCTACCCCTGGGTTAAGGATGAGGCATCAAGGCAGAAGGGGACCATAAGTGTGCACGTGCACATGTTCCCTCCCAGAACTATATTCCCACTACCTGAGGCTCTCCATCTTCATCCTATGTGTCATCCTTCTCCATCCTCCCTTATTCATCTTCCCTCAAACCCACACCTCCTGCATCCTATCCTCCATCACCCCCTTCATTCATGGCTGCAGGCATATCGGAGATGGACTTTTCTCTCTCTCCTCTCCCCCCTCGTTTGCTTCCTATCTGAGAGCCCTCACCACTCTTTCTCTCCCTCAGTAACTATGTGAGGTGCAGGGAGTGGATAGATCCTGGCAGTGTCTTTATTGGCTCAGTTATTTCCACTGCATGCTTCTGTGCTCTCCTAAGAGGATGAGGGATGGGGGAGCATGGGAGCGCTGAAAGAGGGGAGTAGACGGGATGGGTGGGTGGGCGTTGGTTGGGAGTGAGGAGAGAAAGAAAAAAAGAGAGAAGCACACTTTTTCTTTCTTTTTTTTTGCATTCACCTTTGAGTTGCAGTCAGTGAACCTTTACACATGCATGCTGAGAGTCTGACAGACACACACATGCACACACTCACACACACACAACTGAGGGGAGGATACAGTGAGTGCACTTGGTGAGTCCCTGCATCTTCAGTGCAGATGAAGGAGTAGATTCTATTTCAAGCATGAGTGCTGATATAAATCAGTCGATCAATAAGGAAAGAGATAGCCACAAATGCTTATAGATGGGCAGTCACACAAAACACTGCGTGGCGCACACCGGAGAATTAGTGTGAGGGACTCCAGTTTTGATAGTCATTAAAAGCCTCGGCACACTGATGTGTAGAAGTAAATTGGCTTAATACTCAACACTGGCTCTTGTTGACTGATAATGTAACTGAGGCTTAGCATGAATAAAACGGTGTGTATCTGTGTGTGTGTGTTTGTGTATAGAGCTCCTCAGTTTGCTAGCCTGCACGATTGCTGCAATAAGCCAAGGAATAAAGTCAAAGTGCCAGACACTGAGCTGAAACACTCCCACTGCTGCAGCAAACCGGCAACTTAAGTAACAACGCCCGCCCCACACCAAGCACACTTCGGATTTAAGACTGGTGCGAGACGCTGTAATACGTTACTAAAGTCTAATTTGGCTGTCGTGACACGGGGGGGGGGGGGGGAGCACAAAATAAGAGCGCAATAAAGAGAAGGAATGGGATCCATAAAAGAAAGCAGCGAAAGATAGTTACCGAGGGAGATGGAGGGGGAGGCTTGAAAAAGATGAAGAGGGAGTAGATTAAATCTGCCACATCCCGCGCCATGACGACAAGCATGTGGAGCCTATTTGGCCAGCTGACACATATTCCAACAACAGCACTTAGTTTCTTTTTCCCCCCTCTCCCTCCCTCCCGTTCTCTCACTCTTTCCATCCAGAAGAAAGGTTCAAAAGGCAGAGGATCGGAGGGGGGGTTGGGTTTGTGGAATATGCTGACACAGGCTAATGAGAAAGAGGAGAAGAGAGGGAGAGACACAAAGAGACAAAGACGGCGAGAGAGAGAGACCAAAAAAAAAGAAAGAAAGAAGAGTTGTGTATAGTGGCGGAGGAAATACAGTAGCAGCAGTAGTTTTCCATTGGAGTCTGGAAAGAGTTGCTGTGCTCCTTTCACTTGGAGCGCCGGCGAGCGTGTGCGGTCACATGATCACCAGGCCACGTTATTCAGAGGTTTATGGGATTTTCTTCCTGCCAGGCTTTCCAAACATGCTGCACAAACCTAACATGGGTCTCCTATCCTGCATGCCAAATGTATTTTCCACATGAAATGTTACACAGACACTTTTCTTGTGCTGATTATTTCCACTTGCTTTTCATCTAAATACGTCAGAAATAGCGGCGCCCTGCTCCCCGCTCCCATTTCCTCTCATTAAGTGACACGTGTATTCGTTTGATGCTCAACTTCCGATGGCCTGCGTGGGCATGTGAAGAATGTGTTTGTGCGTGGAGATGTAAATGTGTATCTGATCACACCTGTGCAGCCACTAAGCCAACAAACCTCTACCTGAGTCTCTACACCCCTGTGTCAACATTGTGCTGGCCAAAACACACAGTAACTGAAGGCAGAGCAGACCTCCTGTCTCTCTTTTTGAGACATCTCATTTACCACCACAATTGAAAGAAAACACTCCAGTGATTTGAAGTCATATTAGACAACTTTGCATGCTCCAATCTGCCCTGAATTCAGTTACAGATGCATTAATGATTGATGGTTTCTTTTTCTAGTCTTTTCTTTGGCATATATTGTATGAATGTGAATAATTTTAGCTTTTATTCGTTCTCTTCGCTTTGTTCTCTCAGGGGACTAAGGAAGTGATGGTGTAAGTTCAAGGGCTGGAGACGGCCAAAGGAGCATTAAGACTTGGCCAAGGTCGGCTGTTGACACTCGCCTCCTAATTGCCCAGGGGCCTGTTCAGACATGCAATCTGTTTCAAATGCAGAACTGCACTTTAAGAGATTAGAGACACACCTGGAATACATATTACCATTTTAGAGTTACCAAACACCCCCCCCCCCACTCCCTCGGTTTATCAGCTCACATAGTTTATCGTGTAAAAAAAAAAAAAACTAAGAATTCGCACACTGTAATAACAAAACTCCTTGGCGTGCGAAAACACCCACTGATTTGCACCCAGCAGAAGCAAAACTGCGTTACCGTGCGTTTTACAAGACATGGAGGATATAGAGGCATCTGCATGTCCTCCAGTGGCTCTGTGGCTACAGCAGGTCATAAAACACATACCACAGCAAGTGTCTGACTGAATCAATATCGGTTTGCTCTATGCAGTGCATGCACACGTGCACAGACATACGCATGCTTGCATGCTTGCACTCTCAAGCACACTGGGTGTTTATAATAAAATCAATATGAGCAATATCAGCATTGAGTATCTCAGCTGTAACCTCAGTGCCGTGCCCACCACATGCCTGCTTGTTATATTTCCTCCTTTAACCCTGTAGGTACCTGAAAAACTTCTTGAATGACTTAAAAAAAAAAAGTTAAGATTTGATGTTGACGAGTGTAAGAGCAGCCTTTTCAAGGATGTCAAGGTAAATCATCCACTGTAGATCTCAGAGTGGCTCCGTCCCATAAAACAGACAGTGAGAATGTAAATCAGGCCAGAGTCAGAGGCTTTTAGGCTAATCAAACTGTCCGCCAGGTAAACGAAGCACACCAGGAGTTCAGGATACTTCTGACAGCCGATGGTGGCAGGTTTAATGAAAGCGTTGGCTCATTAACATAGGGCTCAGACGGTGGCCGCGTGCTGTCCCTCCCAGGCTCGTTATCGCAACAGCAATCCACCGCGGCCATGGCTAATTGGCTTCAGCGCACAATAAAGCTTCCAACATTTTGAGAGATCATTAGAGCAGGTTTGTTTTCGGAGCTTGCCTGCACGTTATCAGCAGGTCCGCCGATACAAAGCATCAGATGGCTGCGGGTTCACCTAATTTCTCCACCCTAATGATGGATCCCGCACAAGGGCAAAAGTTTGAGTTGGAAAGTGGCAGGGACACAAACAGGAAAGGGGTAGGGCTGTCCTCCTTTCAGAGAGAGAAAAAAAAAACAAAACTATACATTTTGTCCATGAGGTTTTCCAGCTGTGGTGTAAACAAGGCTAAACAATATATTTTGCAGAGGTTACAGTATAACTAAGGTTGACACGAACCGTACATCCACTTCAAGTCCTTAAGAAAACAAACACCACATCTCGTGTCACCATGTTATTGGTCTCACTATGAGTTTTCTGTATCTTTTGTATTAATATCTGCCATGACGAGAAAAGGTCCAGTGAAAATTGGAAGCATGATAAAAACAAATAAACAATTTGTTTATTTGGCTAAACTAAATGATCTGTCACGTTCTCATTAGCGCATATTGTTCACAAGTAGCACAATTGTTGTCTGACATTTACATCTGCTTATTGTTGCCTGAGAAACACCTTGTCATGTCTGTTCATTTCTGTTTGACTGCTGAGTGTCAAAGTAAAACCGGCAGGATTTGAAAGTGGATTGGACAGACAAGCAAACTATATTTTCTCTCCTTTCCTTTTCATTTTACAAGTAAATAATAGCCAAAATGAAAACAGAACTACTGCAATTATTTATTTATTTTACCTGACAAGTGGTTAAGTAAATGTGCACCAGTACTGACAAGTGAAACCTGCAGGGCAGTGAAGGTATACAGTAGGTATCCTACTGCCTCTGCCTCAGGCATTTAGACTTTAAGGTGGTCAGATTTATGTGAGCAAAAAACAAAGATAACCATAATTACCTTCTTGAATCCTGAAAAAAATCTGCCTTGTGTGACAGGACTCTATTTAGGTGAGCCACCATCTCATTCTGGTCGTCTAATTTGTATTTCATTGTCTCTGAATCCTGGACAAGTGCACTTGCGCTGCTAGTGAGACAGAGAAGGGCTGAATTAAATCCTGAGGATTCATTGCCTAACCGTTCTGTTTTTAATGCCCCTCAGTAGATTGAGGATATAATACTCATTACACCCTCTGCTTAGTGGAAGGATGGGCATGACAGAGGTTTTGGGTCCCAGTAAGCAAATCTTTGGGATAATGCCACTTAAGGTTTAGGGAACTCATCCAACATCTGCCCCTCACTGAATGGGCAGATTTGGTAACCCTGCCGTTATTTGTGTTATGTCAACTCACTGGGGCTCGTTTGGCTCCTTGGTCCAGGAGTGACTACAGCTTAGTCACAATTCTTGTGACTATACAGGACCATAGGAACTAAAGTTAAAACTACAACCCCCATTGGTTTATGTTTTCCCTTTTACCTTGGCGGTAAATAAGACTCAGACTTAGATTTTTCTGACTTTTGACCTTTCCCTTGCACCGCCGCCATGTCAAAACTTGAGTTTGTCCAATTGTACATGACACTCTCATACAGAAATATACATATTAAGGATTTCTCTGTCTCTTCTCAAGTGTAGGTGAGTAGCGGCAGCAAGAGATGGTCCCTTTCATTTGCCATCTGTCTGTGTGCACTCTCTTGCACCCTCTCTACCTCTTTCATATGCATCAGTGGTCCTTGCAATTAGTTTAGATTAGCTGGGCCCCGCTGTGGGGAAGCCAGCCTCAGCCCAACCCTTTGCATCAATGAGGTCGGCAGGTGATATATATATATATATTTTTTTTTTTACAACTTGAAGTCTTCTTGTCAGCAATGTCGCTTGCTCAGCCAGAGCCATTCACGTTAAAGACCTCTTATTCTCCTCCAGGCATCCTCCCTCACATTGTCCTGGTCATTAAGAGTCTCAGATGGTTTAGCGCTGACCTGTTCACCCCTACGGAGAAGATATGCTTACTATCATTGTCTGAGATCAATGGTGGTGTGAGACGCAGAACAGAGGGATTGCAAATAGAGAAAGACAGACAGAGGAAGAGAGAGATACAGAGAGAAAAAAGACTGTTCCACATCAAGTCCTAAGCTGATCGATTCCCTCCTAACAGGGCCTAGTAGCATTGATCGCAGTGTAAGTAGCTGCCTCGCTGTGGCTTACACTAAAGCCCGCACAGCACTGCTGCAATGGTCCACTGATACACAATGGAGGTTGGTTTATATTTCTTTGTTTCATTGAAGCGTCAACAGTATCTCCAAGTGTTTTGGTTTTGAAAGTGATTTTCTGATACATGCCCTCATATGTGCACTTTTACAAATTTACTGAGTAAATAATTTGCCACACCACATGGGAGTCTTCTCTGTGCGGGGGGCCTATTATCATTGCAAGTGCTCACATGCTCACGCTTGTTTGTTGTTTTCATCTGAGGACTATGCTGGTGTGCGTGTGTGCGTGTGAGTGCTAGCATGTATGTCCTTTGAGCCACACACTTGAAGGGTTGGTTTATGATCTCAGCACAAAATCCAAACAAGCTAAAGGGGGGGAATGAGAGAATGAGCGAGAGGAGGGTCTGCGGCCGAGGAGACAGATGAGCGAAAGATGAGAGGGAAAAAAGGAATACAGGTCAGGCCTCAAAAGATTACCGCATGAAGGTGGTCTAGGCAGCACAGCTAATTATGCGTGACATTACCGAATAAGCTGTTCCGCTTGCTACATTTTATTAAAGGGAGTAAGAGGCTGCACGCCTTAATTCATTATTCATTGATTTGAATGGATATTTCACAGTGAAAAGACATGGAATAGTAGAGAAACTGTCCACTGGCTGAAAACTGCAGTCAACTTGTATTTCCAGGTAATCAAATTATTGATTTTGAAGGAAAAGGGTGGGTGGCAGGTTGGTGGCTGTGTTGACAGCAACACAGAAAAACAACACAAGAATGGTTTTATTGGGACATCACACTTTGACAAGACGTAAATGTCTGTGGGATTAAGGGAGGTACAAAATTTGAGTTGCGATGTTTACATGCAGGTGAGATCTCGAGGCAGCTTTGCTCCATTTACCCAACCGCTCAGGCAATCCAGTTTTACAAATAACTATAAATGTTGAGCACAGACTCAGTGAAGATAGCTTTGTTCTGTGCAAGGCATTGACTCAGACCTCCAGCTGAGAGAGTTGTAATTCTAATCTGATCATTTGTTCTCCCTCCTTCCCTACAAAGTACTTCCCAAATATGTTAATCTACCCAAATATACCAATTTACTCCCCAGAGCAGAGTGTTTTCAAGTTTTCAAATAGAGGAGACCCCTGACTTTGTGCTAGATTAGTGTGGTATGAAAAAGCACCTCCTTATATGTACACATGCACATCACACACGAGCTTATGTGTGCATACATTTGTTGCCAGATACATATAAAGGCATATCTAGCAAATGCGTATGCGCTTCAACTCAAACCCCTCTGCTGGGTCGAGCTTTGGGAGCAGCTGTTTCTGTGCATCTCCGGGTTGCCAGTGTGAATTAGAGAGAAGGCTGCTCTGCCTCCTCTAAATGTTTCATGATGTTTACCAGGCTGTTTGTTCTGAGAGCAGATCAAGGGCGGACCACTCCCACTGGCACCCACCAAAGGAGAGAAAGAAGTGGGGGTGAGGGAAGGAAACGCGTCGAAACAAAGTGAATGAATGAGTTTTTATCAAGCTAGATTGATGGTCTGATTCAGAGATTGATGTTTTGATGGATGGATGTAGACATACATTAAACCAGGATCACCCCTAATCTACATGCATATGTATTGCTGCCATTCGTTGTATGGGCAGCATGCAGCTCAAAGGTCTTGTCGCTGTAGTTAAGCAAACGTTCATTAGATATGGTTATTGATCATGCATTTTCATTATGAATAACTTTACTGGCAGCTGGCCACATGGAGGCCAAAACAATATTCAGTATGCATGCATTAGCTGGGCTTTTAGAAGAACTACCAGAATCTGCAGCAGTGAATCTAAACTCAATCAGTGTAAACACAAACAGTTTGAAGGCAATATCAAATCTGTCAGGCCCTGCAGAGCAAAAGTTTTTCATCAAAGGACAAAGAGTGGTAAACCTTGACAGATTCCATGAATGAGAATTGATGGAAATGAATGAAACAATGAGGACTGATATATATCACAGATGATCGAGGGCAAAAAATTATGAAATCTAATTTACCTGACAATAAGTCAACACAGACAGATGGTCGGTTCAACAGATTCATATTATACAGCAACAGTTGCAGACCGTTTACATAAAAAAAACTATGTCTAAACATATCGTGTACTGCAGGACAATAAGCACATAGTGAAAGATTGAATGAATATGAAGAGATAGAAGTACAGATTATGTCCAAAAAGAGCGTTCCTGTATTGACATAAAAGTGGGACTACTGGGAGAATTCTTAGGATTTCCTATCACAATGTGGACAGACAAGGATACGGGATAGTGACTATGACAGATTCAGAACATCCACCCGGATTCACAATTTTCTACAGGTGGATATAACTCCCCCATATGATGTGTTGTCTCACCAGTCAATGTTAGAGGGCAAAAATGTCTATTGTTGTTTTTCCAAATGACGACACATGAAGAGTGAAAGCCTGACTTTACAGACAGTGACGAGCAGAGGCAATTGTATAAACACAGGGATTGTATCAGGGGTTTTTAGACACTGTCCACCTATTTGACAAGCCAATGGTCTGGATTATGTTCAATGTCAATCTTCTCTCCATCTGCCACTACAGGTAGGGTAAGGTTATCGAAAGATCAGGGTTATGGCAAATAACCATTTTGTGAACTACCTGATTTTTTGTTGCCAAGAGTTAGATGAGAAGATCAATTCGACTAGACTCTAATCTCTTTGAGGTAAATTCAAGCTCCAGCCAGCAGTTTAGCCGAGCATAAACCGTGTTGTTTGGTGCAGTTCTTACACATTAAATGGGACATATCATGGAAAACTTTATGGGTGCTGGTAGGTGGCTTTTGTAACTGCCAGACAAGCTACTCCCTGTTTCCTCCTTGTTTTCAGTTTTTGCTCAAGCTCCATAATTACTGTACAAACATGAGGGTGGCATCGATCTCATTAGCCGTCTCTCAGCAATTAACAGCCTATTTATTTATGTTTGATGAGACTCAAACTCCAGTCAAGTGTGTGGGAAATCGGACGTGCTACATGCTTTTTGACCACACTGACCTTCTTGTACTTTCCTCCTGGGCACATAAAGGACACATCGCTTCTCTCCTGCAGTGGCATTGAACGTTGGCATCGGATGAGGTTCATGCAGTGGCAAATCATCCGGTACTGACATAATTCCTTGGATGCTGTGCTGCATATTGACCACGGTGTGCCCCCTCCGCCCCAGCCTCGGCTCACCTCTGCCGTGCTGTGTATGGTACACTAGGTCCAAGATGATGGGACATTAAGTGAAGTGGCATAGGGAATACAGCATGCCTTGCTCTCTTGCCTTCAATCTCATTCAACAATGAAGAGAAACACATTAGTATTCTAGCCTGTTGCCTTATCTTTCACTCTCTTTCTGCTCCTTCTCTTAAGCTGTGATGTTGGGCAAATACACCCCCCCCGCTCCTCAGACGGTGTTTAAGACGATAATTGACATTCTCAGACAAGATCAGTGCTGACCTGGAAGCGAGCAGGGGAGCGTTTAGGTGGTGGCGAAGCTCACAATGCCCCTGCTGTTCTGCTGGTAATTACACCCGGGGCACGGAGATCGGCCGCTGCTTATTGAATTCATATCAAATAAAACTCAGGAGAAAGTGCCAGCTGACGGCGCGATCCAGCAATCCCGCCATGCTGCCATCCCCGCATCATCCGTCCATCCTCCCGCCCTCCAACCCCCTGCAGCTCATCTGCAGCCCAATTTCTTCTAATTCACTTACTTAGCCAGTCATATTTGCTCCTTCTCTTTTCCGGCTTTTTTCTCCCTCCCTCTCTGTCTCTATTACTTTCTGCACATTGGAAATCTGGTTGTCTTCTCCCTCTCTAACTCTATTCCCCTCTCATCCTTTTCTTTTCATTTAGTCAAACCTCGGGAGTTCAGTTTCAGTTTTTTTTTTCTTTATTGGATTCTCTGACTGCTTTACTTTCTCGAAAAGCTGGTGTCTGTGTGTTATTCTCCTGTGTACATATCCCTGCTTTTCCTTCCAACTCCGCCTCAGCTGTGTTCCTACCACTGTGTTTGTCCTCACCTGGCCCTCTTGCTGTGCCACTTGCTATTTTCCTCACATGACACTCTCCATCTAATTCCTCCTTTATTCCAACAGTCTCATCAGCTGTATTTCCTTCAAATGTTGTGATTGACGGCAAGGAGAATACAGATTGCACCATGGCGTTCTGCCCACGTAATGGCAAGGTATTAGAGGTGTCTTTGCATTTTTGCTTCCCCAAATCTCCAGGACTGTAAGACCACCTGCTGTTATTTTGTCTGTTGCACTGCCGCAGTTTGTCCCAGCTCCAAGAGTTCTGCTGCTTACCACTTGGGGGCGACATGACCATATGCTTCCATTTATTAACTGATCTGCAACTGCAGGTCCACAGCCCCTGCTGCGCCTCATACACACTCCTCAGTCTCTGGGTAGCTGCACGATCCCATGGGCTCCCTCCTCCTTCTCTCCCTCCCTCCTTTCATCCCTCCATTACCCCCTCATGCACCCCCGCACTTCTTAAATCAGCTGCGATAAAAACAGATGCTGGATTGAAATGTCACAAGCGTATCTCAAACTGCCAGAACATTAACCTGTTCACCCTCACGTGCTTTTTTTATTTTAACCCTTAGAGGATAGGGTGGGGTGGTGGTTGGGCTAAAATAGGGTGGGTGCTGAAGGGGCTGGAGCAGAGGACGAGGACATGGCGAAAGGGAGCGAGAGAACGGGAGTTAGGATGAACTGCCATTGATTAAGAGCCCTCATGGGTTACAGAGAGCAGGCAGATATACAGGCAGGCTGTGAGGGGAAAAAACAGACGGCGTAAGCAAAGTAGACAGAAAATACTCCATGGGCTAGAGGAAGAGGTGAGGGAGGGAGGGAGCGAGGGAAAGTGGGGAGTCAGAGCAATAAAGCAGTGAGACAAGAATGAGCAGGAGAGAAAGAGAGGCAAGAGAGTCGACTGAGCAACAGACGCAAAGTCAAAGAGATGAGGAGGAAGGGGTGGGGGGGTGGGAGATAGTGGGGGGTGAGAGGTGAGTAAATACTAAAGGAGAGGTAAAAGAGTGAATGCTAAAAGGTAAGGTTGGGAAAGTCAGGTTATGTATCGTGATGGCAGCAGGGGTGAGCATTGATCTGGAAAGAGAGTGAGTGGAGATACAGAACAGAGAGAGTGCAGAACAGAGTAGATATGTGCTACATCTCAGTGGGGGCGATTTGGTTGATAATAGGCTGATAAAACCGCCGCCTGCTCTCAATGCCTGTCATAAATCTTTCATTGTTACTCTCATCTGCTCCATCTCCCTCTTTTTTTTTTCCCCCCCTTTTCATTTCTACTTGGATAGCCATCTCATCGGCCTTCAGCCATACAATACAACTGCCACGGCTGAAACAGGCCAGTGATGCATTTTAAAATAAGCACCACAGGGGGGATCTGGGAAAACTGGGCGAAGCTGTGCCTTCCTGGCAGACTTCAAGAGTCAAAGTGGATATGACTTCGATATGAGCAGTGTGAAGCCTTGAAGATTCATTGTAAATAGGTTGTGAGGGATAAAAATGAAAAAAGGTTTTGAGAAGAAATCCTTGACTTTGACATGGAGAGCTAGTATTAATATTGTCTAACCTGAGGATTTGCTGAGCCGCATCACCACTCAGAAGTCTCATATTTCTCTGTTGTGTTTTCACCTGTCCTCTTTGAAGATCCTCTTCTTCATTTCCACCTCCTGCTCTACCTCACCCCTATCCCTCCCTCCTTTCGTCTCCTCTCATCCTCCTCCTCCTGCCTATCTCTTTGTTGTTTCCATGTCTGCTCTCCCTTGACACGACCATAAATCACAGGGACTGAGAGGGTCTTGTTTGCATTGGGGGGTAATTGTATGTACCGTATGTAAGCTCTCAGGCCATGATGAATTAGCTGCCCTAAATAGGCCACTCCTGACTGACACAGGTGGCACTGAGCATCAGCCACCGCTAGACTAGCTGTGAAAGACGGAGATCGGTGACTCAAGAAAAATAAATACAAAATGAAAATACAGAGTGTAGAAGGGAGAAGCACATGTGGTTTCTTGTTAATGTAGAGTTACTACCTGAAATCCTTTTCATAGGCTACAAATTAAATTCCTTTCCCTTCTTCAGCCACAGCCTGTTTCCATATACAGCCCTCAGTATACTAGAACTAGGAACTTGAATAGAGCAGGACTATCATTCTATATCATGTAAAAAAAAAAAATTTGTTTTTCCTACTTGTTTTTAAAGTGGCTTTATGAATCCAATTCATTAATAAATCCAACTTGACAAAGCAAGTTCCTGTCCAACAATATGACAAAGAGAAAATGGGTATCATGAGATTCAACTTGTTTTATTGAGCAACCTTGTACTGCATATTTGTGTAAGTTAAACGGAAAGTTCTCAAATGAAACCTTTTGAAATCAACGTGTCTTGAAATAAAACTATTATTTTCGTTTCATCAGATGTGTTTTCTTTTTTATTTCTATTCCTTTTAGCCAAGAAACCATTTAAACAACTGATTTAAGAGGTGAGACTTTTTTTTTTAAATTAATGTAATCTTCAGTTTAACCCTCTGATTAAAACTGGGTTAGGCAGTCATTTTTGGCATCAGTGGACAAAAATTCCATAATTACCTTTCAGCATATTGTAGTTCAAGAGCTCGGAGAGTAAACCAGACATCTGCACCGCACCAATTACAGAACTTTTCTGAGAAAGAGAGAATTCCTATTGGCTGTTCTGCAAAAGGTTACAGGCTCTAACTTCATCTTGCTGTAATATTTAAGTGTGTTGTAGCGGCTGTCTGTGTGGGTAGATTTACTGTGAAAGCGGCTGATGAGTGGCAATGTTGAATGTTGCTAATAGTTTAGCCTTCTGCTAACCGTAACCAACGCTACAAGCTTTGTGCGCATATAAAGTGCATGCATTTTAGGGGAGAGCTGCATTTTCTGTAGCTGTTTTTTTACTGTTTTAATGATTTACGTACTACCAATACTTTAGTTTGATCAGCTTGAGTTTGTTCTGATTACTGCTTGATCAGGTTGGCTGGTGGGAGCGGGAAAGAATATAGAAAAAAGAAGGTCCTGCATTCTATCTTATTATATCTCACACCAGAAAATGGCGCCAGAAATGACATTTCCTCATAGCTCTACTACATAACTTGCCAAATTACCTCCATGCTATCCAACATCAGAATGCCACATTTACAGATTCTGACTGTATAAACGTGCTGCCGTAAGATGTTTGACAGGGATGGAGCTAATGTTGATAATGTACCATTATAAGCACCATTAACAAGCATGATATGTCAGAGGTCCTTTCTTGCCATCTGTCTGTATTCATAGTATTTCATTTTTGTAGGAGTTGACAGATGCAGTCATCTTCCCAAATATCAAGACGCCTCGTTGCTCGTCCAAGTGAGCCCTGGGTTCATTCTTCTTCTCGGCTGCTAACCTTAAGTTGCTAACTTTGCTGCTACCAGCTGTTTGCATGCTCCTTTGCATCCTAAAATGCATCCATCTGGCTATGGGAGCTGTCTAGGCCGAACTTGTGACACCAAGCTCAGAACTCTTTCACAAGCTAACCCAGAGTTTGTTTGAGACCAGACTGAGGCCACCACCTCTGCAGGGTCTCATGCACTGATTTTGGTCTGCACCCATGGACTGTATATAAAAATAAATATTGACTCCAGGGCTGAAAAGTGAAGCCAAAGTTGAAGTCCCTTAAAGCTGTAATTTATCTATTGACCAATCGGGGTGAATCCACTGGTATCAAAATGAAGTCTGATTGTATTAAAGTCTATGTGAAAATGGCCCAACTTTTCACTTGATTTATTACCTCAGCAGACGTTTTCCTCATGCGTTTATGATCACAATCGCTAGTTTCAAGTCTTCTTCAATACAATGTGATGTTCACAAAAAAAACTATGATCCCATTTAGAGGAAAAATTCATTGGGGCATGGCCACCATGTGATCAGGCGAACTGCCTGACAGACAGGATAGAGTACAGAGCAGCTCTTCAGCGCCTCCAAATGTGGTTTCTTCTGTGGTTTTAAAAAACCAGGATGGCGACGGCCAATTTACAAACCGGAGGCTTCAAAACGACAATTCACAAACCTATGGGTTGCCATTGACTCCTGCCCGAATGAATTTCACCAAAGGGCAAAACAAATCAGGGTCCGATTTAGCCAGAT
The DNA here is from genome assembly GCA_038496675.1 of Rachycentron canadum. Taxonomy (NCBI): domain Eukaryota; kingdom Metazoa; phylum Chordata; class Actinopteri; order Carangiformes; family Rachycentridae; genus Rachycentron; species Rachycentron canadum. Next base: position 15,228,151 of record CM076663.1, on the reverse strand, counting down.
GAAAAATCGCATGTATACAGATGCTAAGACTGTTCTAAACTGTTCTATTAAGAAAGCATTTAGGATCAATCTAAGATGACGTTAATTTAACATTAATACTATATCACACTGGAAAGAGAAATATCTTGTCACAAGCTGTTTTGCTTCAACGCAGAATTATTCAATGTGAGTGGCTTTTCTGAGAGGCTTTTGTAAATTTTTCATGCCAGACAACAGTTAGATGCATTTGATACTTTTGTTTATAGCTGAGGGTTTAGTGAATTTGCATCCCTGGCCTCTCACAGAGAAGAAAACATTTTGAGCACAAGTCGCCCAGTTGACTTCCAGCCAAGGAAAGAAGACTCCAGTCCGGCTATAATGGGATTTAAACAAAGATGGAAGTAGGCTGAAGTAAAATGTCTCGTTTTGCCTGCGCACCGTCCACTCCATGCCAGCCATTGTCATCCCTCAGCTGACAAGTGATGTTCAGTGTGTTCCAAACACCGTGACAGATATCGTTTCGTGTCAGGCAGCCAGACAGCGGCGAGAAGGAGAGGGAGAAGGAATGATGTGGCTGGATCGAGGAATACGAAATGAGGAAAGAGGCAGAGAGGGCTTCGGTTGAGGGCAAGGAATGAGGCAAGTAGAGAAAATACATTTATCTTCTGGCATATGAATAATCTTTTTTCCATCCCCACCCTCTACACCCCCCCCCCCCCCCCCAGCCCATCCATGCATAATATTTTTCTTCATCACTGGCAAAGGTGCCTGTGAATAGCTGTATGGGAGTGAGATGCAAAGAAAGAAAAAAAAAGGGAGAAAGGCTGAGAGAAAATGCCTTTCAGACATAGACGGCAGCCTGAATATGTCTAGGAGATACAGTACACACACACACACACACACACACACAGCTGGACAGTCCCTAATGCAGCAGATCTGAGATGTATTTATGGCTCTTCTGATGGTCACCATGACAATATGACACATGGTGGAGATTTTTCTCCCCAGAAGCTGTCCACCTACTCACACACATACACACTTTGTCACACATGCATTCATACACCCAACCTGACATTGAGGTCAGGATAATATATTTGTGAGTGCAATTATGTGCTTGGTATGTGTGCGTGTCCTCAGCAGCAGTGTGTGTATGTGTGTGTGAGGTGCTGAGTGACTTTGTCGGTGTCATTCACACAGTGTTAAATCTGCTTCATCTTACCTTGAGGATGGATCTCTCCTCTCCTCCACTGTCTCCTTGGCTGTGGCACCCTTGTCTCTCCCAGACACCCCCACCCCCACTTTCCCTGTTTCTCCTTGTCTCATTGGCACAGGCCTGCTCTCACAACGGAGGTGTGTGCAGATCCAGCTGGTGAGTGTCATGCTCTGCTGCTTGGTGCTGTTCAGTAATGGCCAGAGTGGCCAAGAGAGCAGCTGGACACACACACACACACACACGAGAAGAAAGTCTTCCCAGAGACTCACTATTCATACATTTCCCTCATTACCATATAGCCTGTCCCTCAGAGAGACCAGGGCCAGGTGAGGGGGCTGGGGGTTGGGGTTGGATGAGTGGGAGCTGTTATTTCACCGTGGAGCACCATCCAAAGGGCCTTGGAAAAGCTTTCACTGTGATGACCAATGGCATGTTTCCATTTCCATCAAACCAGAAAATGCCACAGGAGTAAAGGTTTAAGCCTGAACTTACAATTGCTGGATTAAAGCCTAAACTGGCATTTGTAACAATACAGCACCGATCACAAGAGCTCTGTAAACAAATCCATCTTAGTTAAAAGTCTCCCAGCTGGTAACCACTCGGCACAGGCTGTCTTATGTCAGTCAGGTTTCTCAGAGGAAAGCAGCACTGCAAAACCATGCACATCTCATTATGGAGGCCAATAAGTAAACATATAATTTCCAGGTCTGCTCTGATGTTTCTGCACTTTCATGTCTGAGGATTTATTACATCTAAATTGCATCATAAATTCGATCACAGTCATTCTCAAAACCAAGAGTTTTCGGGCAACGGCTCTGGTGAAATTTCAGGTTGGCATCATTTCAATGCTTGAAAGCCAGTAAATACACACATTGCACTGCTATCTTAGCTGAACAGCTACACACGAGAAGACACTCCGCTTCGATCTCAATCTGATTTTCTTGATACAATGTGGCTGTGTGGCAGATCCATATTTAATTAAGCCACCAAAACTTAAGCTTGCTGATTAAAAAACAGTCAACATCCACACATGATATCCGAGTCCTTGACACTAAGCTTCTTGGCCATGATTCTCTCACATCTGTGGTGTGAGCCCTCAGAGTCTCACTGATGGGTACACTTGTTTTCTTGGGGTTAAGGTTCTTCCATTTTTCCTGATTTACTGCAGCATCAACACAGCTAACTGGGGCATGAAACTCCAACTTCTCTCTTGAAATACGATGTGAAGAAGAAGCTGGAGTCTCAGTAGCAACGCTCACATCTTCTAATTTATTTGATTGACAGGTGTCAGCCCGTCACTCATCCACTGTGGGTTATGCTTGCTTGTCAGACACCTATGGGTAAGAGACGCTACACTAATTTCCAATTTCTGTCTAGGCTTGCCTTACGATATTTGGCATGAAACTTTAAATATGCGGTATGTTTAATTTAGTCATCTGTGTTTAATATAAGACTATTACAAAATGTGATATTATGTTAATTCTAACCTTTAATTTAACATCCATCTTTATATATATAATTCATTTACTGTTTAAACTAAAACTCTTTTTAACCCATTGCCTTTTTAACCAACATAAATCTCAGCATCAAACAGAAAGAACATGGAAGAAAAAAAAAAAGGGCAGGAATAGATGAGTAACAACCCAACTACACAAATGAATATTTCAGAGGTGCAGAGCGGAAGTGATCTCGGAATTCCTTCTTTGTTTTAACAAACTTCAGAAACATCTGACTTTGTAAATGATTGACGAACCCCAGATCAAGATCATATTTTATAGAGGAAGTTCACAGCGCACACATGTACAGAGATGCAAATTTGCGCGGCCTCTTTTACAGCCATAGCTACAAGGTTCAGGGGGGACTTCAAAGCAGTCAAACAAAAAGATGGCAAAAGGAAAAATTAAGAGCACTAAGGAAGGAAGAGTAAGAGAACTGCACAAGTGAATGCACTGAAGGTTTTTGAAAGGATTAAAAAAAACAAAACACAATTAAACAAATTAAAAGTTTAAAGGATGTGCACGTGATGGAAACGAGGCAGAGAGAGGGGAAGCTGGATGAAAAAGGAAACACAGAGCATATCCATAACTATGCAACTGAGATGACAGCAGAGAGTATTGAAGATGAGAGAGGTAAAACAGTCTGAGAGCATGGCAGGAAGACAAAGCACAGGGCGAGGAATGGAGATGAGGATGGGACTGCTGCACACACACAGAAAGGAACGTGGCTGAAATGACGATGGGAAAAAAGGCTTTGTCAAAGAAAATAGCTGAGTTTTAATTACCACCTCCAAGAAGGTTAGGTTTTCACTCGTGTCTGTTTATCTGTCAGCAGGATAATGCAAAAAGTGGATACCCCGTCCCTCCACTGACTTTGGTCAGGGAGGATCCCATTATATTTTGGGGCTGGTCTCGCTCATTGATTATGGATTCAAATTTGTTCTGTGCTCTGAAGCTTGGTGTGTGTTTTTTTGACTCTGGCCTCAGTGGAGGTCTTCACTCTGAGTGCCGTTCTAGCTGATTTAATTGTTCAATCAATATAATTAATTTAAGAATTCCGACAAAGTCATGTGGACACGTATTGTAACCTCCCATCCAGAGTTCTCTCTTTCTAACTCTCTTACCAGGCGAGCAACTGTCAGTCACCTTGGCTCTTACTGAAGGATTATTTTAGTTTGTCCAGCTTCTCTGTTGTACAACTCACTTTACAGACAGTGCTTCTGTCTATTCCAATCTAATTTATACTCTAAGTCTCACTCACGCAACTTATTTAGTTGTCACTACTATTTAATTTTCTATAGGATCCAAGTGAATCGCTTCGCAAAGAATTGTGGGATTCATTAAATCAGCATGTTAAGTATGGGTAACACATACAATAATTGGGCATTTATTGAGAGTTATTTAGAGTTCTGCCTCTAATACTGTGAAATACTATGAAAAAGGATAAATTGAATGATATTTTTGACTGGAATGCAACAGCAGGGCCAGCCCTATAATCTGGAATGTCCCTGAATGACTGAGTGATCATATTTCCACCACTGGTCAGCCGAATGTCACGTCACTGAGTAGAAAGATAGTCAATCTCAAGGTGCCCCAGGGGGCTCACTTGATGGAGCTCTCACCCCCCCCCCCCCCAAAATTTTGGTCCCTCTCTCTCACACTAAGACTGTAATCAGGGCAAAGGCCTGAAAAAAAAATCAAAAAATGAAGATATCTGTCTCTTCTAACTTCTAGAAATTGATAATTTATAAAGATATATCCAAGATTATGGCACAGTTTCCATTGATGATGACGTCATGGTTAAAAAAACATAAGATCATGGGTGGTCCTGCAATATACCAGGTTTTGACCTGGTATTGTTAAAACAATGCAGCAATGGCTGAATCTGTGCTGGACCTCATCAGTGTACACTTCCTTTGTCATCCACAACTGCATCTGGGATATATGAGGTCCCAGCCTTTCAGCTGATTAAATCTCTGTAGCCATTACATAGCAGTAGGAGTGTGTCTGTTCCATCTGCATGGTCTAATTTGAGGGATGTACTACACATTACCAAAGTGCTGCACAATTATGCAAACTTTAAACAGTGTGGATAACTTTATTACACTACATCATTTGAAATGGCACTGGGATGTACGTGGCCATCTGTGCTCTTAGATTGGTGAACTATTCCACACAGATTGCAGTGTAAGACATGATCCAAGATTTATCAAATGTTTTCCTAGACATTTGTGACACGCTACTGTGTCATTCTTTCTTCTCCCAAATTATATTAAAAGTTCATTAATTTTTTCTCATGCCCCATGACCAAACTGTTCAGCTCAAAGTTTTGTACATTCAAAGCACACTCTCGCAAGTAGACAACCAACAGGAAGGGGAACTCAGTAGAGAAAAGTAATCAAGGCCAGAGTGAAAATAATCCCTCTCTTTTTCCATTCTTCTGTCCTATGCAGGGCAAAGACGGCCAGGGGTTCCATTGTTTTTTACTGTGTGTGCATAGGCCTGTGAATGCTTGTGCATATGTTAATTAGCTTGCATCAGCATCCATACCCTCAGGTTATAAGATGATGGCTTTTCATACAGGATGCAATGAATTATTGCAGGCTCCATCCAGGAAGTGCTTATGACTTTATATAGTTGCTATTACCACAGATCAGCGGTGTAGAACGAGTCACTTGTAAATATGTGATTGAAATAATTAAAAAAGTAATTATATTATCTTATTAATCACAAAAACTTGTTGCTTAAAGCTACAGTATGTAACTTTCCAATACTTTTTTTCATCAAAAACATATTAATGTGGAGGTGCTTCCAAAGGCTTCTGTGATGCAGTTTCTTGGCAAGCCTCGACCTTCTAACCAATCAGAAAAGGCCAAGTCAGGGGGCTGAGGCTCTTAGCTGTCAATTGTAACATTACCATTCCAGTCCATTAATCTAGCATTAGCCACTGAAAGCCATGACTACGGCTAGCAAACTCACAATGCCTTGAGACAGCATGACGAGGAAGTGGGTGAATAGCTGGACGGACCGTAACGGAGCAGTGAGAGGGAGGGCTGGGAGGAGCGCAGTGGTTTGCTTTCGAGTCTCATGCTGGTGTTTGACTAGGTTCCAGAACTTGCAAATTGTAGCTTCAGCTTTCGTGAATGGCCACATTGCTGTATCATGTCACTAAAAATCTACTGCCCAATGCTCAAGATTTATGGTGAAATTATAAGGTTTTAGAATTAAATTTGGACGCACCAAGAAGAAGGGAAGTGGACGAGTTGCTGGCTGACGGAGCAGAGTTGGCGGGCTGTGGCCTGGGGGGCTGAAGACCGGAGCAACTGGGAATTGGTGAGTTGGGTGACCCACTCAAAAATACGGGAAGGGGGCTGAGCTGAACTGAGAGACGAAATGATCCTGAAGCACAAGGAGAAAACCAAATACCAGAAGTCCAAAAGAATAACAGGATTATCTGGGGAAGAGTGGTGAGTTGAAAGGGTCTTTGCAGCAGGTGGTGGCGCTGATGATAACACGTAGACCAGGTGTGGGCAAACACTGGCTGGAACAGGAGGTCAGGAGTCCACACACACACACACACACACACACACACACACACACACACACACACACACACACACACACACAGTACAAACCGGAGACAAACAAATACATAATAATATAATGAAGCCAAATTAGAAAACATTTATCATTTACAACTACACGAAGTAAAAAAGGTATATATTGACATTTTGAACATAACTGCAGATAATCACAAGTGACAGAATAATTACAACAATCACAACAATCATCTATGTTAGGTTGTTTGTATTTTACTAGGACTTGTGAGATCCTATTGAATTCACCATTACCATACAGTAATCAATGCAAAGTTCACCTCATGTATCAAACTCTTATTCTCTCTGCAAGACCTTATTTGGGTACAGATCCTTCATCAAAGAGTAATGATAAAGAATAGCTGAATAACCCTGTCACTTCAGAGACAATAGAGTTCATTTGTAGTATGAAAGACAGCAAGATAGAATAATGCTTTAAAGACATTTTTAGGAGATAAAAGGTCATTTAATTCCCAGGATTGAAAAAAATTAATAAAAATAAAAATCTCATCTGGATATATTGAAGAGATGGAGATTCGCAAAAACCAGTCCCTGTATCATTTCGTTGTTTTTTCTAAAAAGTATTTAAAACCAAAATTGAATAATTTCCTAAAACAAAAATACAAATCACCAGAAAACAGAAATAAAAAAGCCCCCCCCCCAAATTGAGAGACAGGTGTTATGCCCGAGTTCTGCCTGCCTGAGACTGAAAAAGCAGCAGTCTTGAAACGCTCCATCTGAACAACGTTTCTGAAGACAAACTCTTTTTTTTTTTGTTGTTGTTCTTTTTTTGTTTGTTGATCAATGTGTTTCCAGGCGCACACTCTTTGGGTTGTGTATATTTCTCCTCCCAGAGAGGAGGACTTTACTGCAGAAAGAAACTTGTCTCCCACGGGCTCAATAAACTGTTAAACTGTCTGCTGCTTTTAAAGGCTTAAAGAGGATGAGCAGAGCTGATGCAACTCCATCTGTTATTGGAAAAAGATATATAGGCTAGACAAAATAAAGCTCCATTCAGAATTTATTTGGAGCTGTTTACAAATGTATTGCTATCAACTGCTTTCACATCATTAACTAACTTCATTACAGGCTCTGATTCGTTTTCAAAGCTGTATAAAGTCTTATCTGGGAAGCAAACTCTGTAATAGTGTCTCCCATTGCTATCTCATGATGACTATATGCATTACTTGTGTATATAACTTCTACAAGTAAAACTCTGACTTTCAATGATTTATGACGTGGATACCATTTCACGAGTTCTGTGCAGACTAGAGTCAGCAAAAATACGCAGAAGTAGGTGCAGACAGTCATGTTTATCAATGAATAGCACGCGTGCAACATGCACACAAAATGTTGGAGCATGAGAACTTAGTTTTGTAGGTCAACCTTTAAGTGGTAAAATGTGTTCCGTTGTTTCTCTGTGGGCCTCAGCTCTTGTTCCACTTCCTCCTCCCTTGACTGGTGAATGCGGAGATCTGCAGCCAGTCACAGTCCATCTGGGGGTGGTTAAAGACTGAGCTGCACTTCTGGACTCCTAAGCCCCTTTTGTTGTTGGTCTATAGTTGTCTTGTATGCTGTTGTCAGATGATTTTGCTGTTTGTTATGGCTTCCCCAGAATTATATTCGCGCCTCTATATTGGCCAATATGAAGCTGAAATACTTTTTTTCATATGGAGTAGGTGGTGAAAGACATTTCAAGTTGATTTTTTATTTTTTATTTTTGTTTTATCCTGTAAAATGGTTCCCTGCATTAGCTGAAAAGTGATACTGACATGTTGTGTTCTGTCTGTGAACTGCAACCTCAAACTTTTTCTCACTTGCACCAGCAGATTCATTAATAAACTCATAAAGAACATAACAAAAACTTTCACTGTAATAAATATAATGCTAAAACATTCCCTTTTTCACTCAATTTCTTTAATTTTTATTTATTATGGCAATCAGAATTTACTCATAAAATCCTTATATCATATATATATATACACACACAATCTCCCTGTTTAAATAAGATTTGAGTGTGAGACTTAATTACTTAACACAATAATGGTGGTACTCTCCATATTGTAAAAGCACAATTGTGAAGAGGTATTAAGTGTACGACAACACTGATTTACACATCAACACATCACATTCACACATAAGCAAATAATATATAGGTATGTGTAAATTAGATTTCTAGAACTTCCTCTTCCAATAATTCCTACCATTATTGCTTTATAGATCTGCGTTGGCGGAAGTGTATTGTGTGTCTGTGCACGATGTGAGCTTGTTTTCAAATACATTCTCATGTAGAAGCTGGAAGTGGTCGAGTGATGCTTGTCCTTTGTGATTTTGGCTCTGTGGCATCTTGGATGTGGCTTTCTTCTAGTCCGCAGTCACTGTGAATGGCTCTCAGAATTGAAAGGATTAGCTCTGTGCGGGGGTTTTCTGCTTTGTAGGCCTCACTAACCCCGCAAGAGTTCATATCATAACGACCTCCCGTTGTTAGAAAGTGGTTCACTGTTTCTGTTTCACTTCTTGCCTATATTATGAATGATAGAGTCAACGTAGATGGGGGCCATCTTTATCCTCCGTAGCCAGGGTAACCAAGGTCTCAAAGATAAGAATGTAGGGAAAAGCATAACTTACAGAAGACTGTCAAAATCCAGACAAGTTTGAGTGAAGAGGGGCTAAGACAGATATTACAATAGCTAGATAAGGGCCTGTGACATGTGGGTTATATATGGCCTGCTGGACAGGACATCTTCAGGAAATTGGTGTGGCGCTACCCTGATTCACATGCTGGCTTTGTACCACTCATCACTTTCTCCTCTGCACCAAGCTGACAATAAATACTTCTGCCTGAGCCGTCTGAACTCCAAGCAAGGGCAGCGCATAGAAGCAAGTGCACACAAAAAACATTAATCTCTTCTCTTTTTTCATGTCACAGACTCTTCATAATCACTTTCTGTATGGAATTCTGAAGCGTCTAAAAATACTTTTTTGGTGAACAGCAGCAGCTCAAGTGGTTAAGAGTTAAGCAAAAAAAAGCACAATGAATGATTTGTTAAATGGACAGAATAATGAAGTGTGCAGCTGGTTTACACTATAATATGTTTGCTGACTAATATGTCAGATGCTCAAACTCACCTGTTTTCTCCACAGAGAACAACAGCAGCTGGTGGAGTATGATAAGGAAAAAGTTATTAAAACAGACATAAAATCTTTTGTTTTATTCTTTGTTTTGTCTGATGTGTATATATATATATATATATATGTGTGTATATATGTGTGTATATATATATATATAT
>CM076663.1:15203342-15218311 GCA_038496675.1 Rachycentron canadum | reverse complement strand
TGTGTGTGTGTGTGTGTGTGTGTGTGTGTATATATATATATATATATATATATATATATATATATATATATATATATATATATATATATATGTGTGTATATATGTGTGTATATATATATATATATATATATATATGTGTGTGTGTATATATATATATATATATATGCAGTATTACTAAATTAATATAATTCTAAGAATAGAAAAGCAGAGCATGTATTATGTCATTTGGTCCGAAACTTGTACACACCTTTTTTGCTCCACAGGGATTAGAGGACAAAAATGGTTATGATATTATTTATCACTGAAGAACTAATATTATAAATATTAGATATATAACATGTCAAATGCTCACCTTTTTCCTTCAAATAAAATGAGAGGCCATATTTCAGGTGGTCCTCTGTCCACTGTCTATTTGTATTTGTTTATTCCCAATTTTCCTCTCTCTCGCACACAGAGTCGTCATCCATTCCTTTTCATCTTCTTTTGATGAGTGGGAGAGGATGACATGCCGCAGGTTCAAGCTGGCCACCTCCAACCCCCGCCTGTGCAGGTGGCAGATCAACCAGTGGAAGCTGCTGGTTGTGCTGTGACGAGGAGGACTGAATTGATTTGAACACAAGGCCAAGATAAAAACTTCTAGCCCTGTCAGACGCAAGGACTACCTGGGACATTTCTGGTCCTGCCAGATGAAAAGTCCAGACCTCAGGAAAAAGAAAGGTTAATCCAGCTACCACGCTACCTGGGTTATTGACAGCCCTGCCAGATGCAAAGGCAACCTGGTGTTTTTCTTGCCCAGCCAGACGCAGAGGCCAGCCCTCAGGGTTAAAACGGGTCACTCGGAGGACATTAATCCACAGACATGCCAACATTAAGAAACAGAAGACATAGCTCCCTGTGCAAGATGCTAGCTGAGGTGTCGCTGGCCCTGCCAGATGGAAGGGCTACATTGGGAATTGGTGGTCCTGCCAGACGCAGGGGCCAATTGTCAGAGGCAAAAAAGGTCACTGCAGTCATCCCGTCAGATGATTTGTTGTGATACCTGTGGGGTGGTTTACCAGCCCCGTAGCACATCACAGGCTCTCATCAAACCACCTTGGCCTTGCAGCAGCAGTCCATCCTCGTCTGGGAGCTGAGGCCCGACTAATTCTGTCCTAAACACCAACGGCGTCAATTTCTGGATCCCGCTTAGGTCTCTCTTGCTGATTTCTGGCTGCTCAGGAACGCCACGGTCGTCTGACGGGTGGAGCCGTGAAGGGATAAGCATAGGAAAAAAGCGAAAACATAAGGATTAGCATGGGGACAAAGATAACACACAGGAACGCAGGGAGGACCAGCAACACCCTGTTGGAGTTTGATGGTTGGATTTGATGGTGCTGTTGCGCAGGTCAGATCTGCCATGAGCTTCACCGATTTCATCATGCCTGTGAGGGGGTCGAGGATTGTCAATGATCCTGCTCTTTTCAGGTCTTTCAGCATTTCAGTGTTATGGCACAATGGCTCAAAGAAGGCACCAGGGGGAGAAAAAAATTTTATCCATATTGTAAAAGCATAAAATTAAATTATCCAATTTTTCCCATTGATGCATTAACATGTAAGCAGCCTTTTAGCGCTGTAGCTGATTGGAGCTGAAATGGAGCTTAAACTATTGTATAAACTTTAGGGGTTCTCAGCTGTTACAGTGCACCATATTTTATAAATATAGCCTATATTAAGATATGCATACTTAAAAGATATTGTACTGTATGTAAACTCACAATTTGCAGGGTAACTGCAACAATGACTTTCTGATAAAGTAGTGAATTGTAGAGTACAATATTTGCCTCATTCCCGTAGAAGAGAAGGAGAAATATAAAGCATCAAACAAGGCAATGGAAATGCACTTTGTTACTTTCCACCGCTGCTTCATTATCATTTGATTCCATTTTACTGGAGAAGACATGAATCATTGACTGAACTCCTGAACAAATACGGACAGCAGTTAGGAGGACGTGAACCAGGCCAATCTGCCAAACGTAAAGGAGCATTGTGCGCCGTTAATAAAGCCACACACAACGTCTTGACCAATCATGTCATTTTAAAACCTCACGGCTTCAACCTGGACACGCTTTCCTCTCTCCTACTTCAAAACAAACAAAAGGACACCAAAACACCAACGAAGGTTTCGGACAACAACTCCATCTGTATTAAAATTATAATTAGTAACACATGAATTGAAGATATGAAATAGAAGTTTTTCCTCCTAATAATTGTATTGCAGATATTAAAAATGTATTTGTGGATATCTGAAATTGAAAGCCCAATACACATGGACGATAGAAATGAGCTAATTTGTCCTAGAATATCTGAAATGACAATTGTGGACTGGAAGAATTGTGAATATATGAAATGTGCTGCCTGTAACTTTTAAACTGTTACATGTTAATGGCCACTTTTTTCTTTTTTTTTTTAAGGATTTTTAGATATTTGAAATTTAGTTTAATTTCTTGTACAATCAAAGTTACGTATATCTTGAAATATACTTGTGAGGTGATCCTTGCCTCAAAAGTTACAAAAGTCACCCTGACAATTCAGCAGGCGCTGAGCAGTCACCACGGCGTAGCAGAAATGATCCCTCGCAACAATGGTTTCCCGCTCGCAAGTACTGTTGACGTGAGCTCATATCACGTGCGTGCGTAGGATTTAAATGTGTGTGGGTTTTCAGATGAAATTTTGCAAATCGATTACTATTTCACGATACAGGCAAATGGGAGAGGCAAACATAGGGTGAACACAGGATGTTGTATTTTGGGTTCCATCTACTCCAACAGTGACATTTTAGTGGGTTTTTGGCCGAGGGGTAGAAAAAAAAAAAAAAAAACAACCCACCAAAAACAAAAAACAAAACAAAACATGTACCTCTGACAGACTTTGTTACTTTTTGCGAAATATACAGTTTCATTTCAGTAAGTAGCCTGCACGTGGCATCAGCAGCAGGAATATTGTTGTTGCAGGTTCCAGTCTTTTAATGCAGTGTGATTTGGCGCTGGGCTGGCTCTTTTTAGACAGTGGGATCTAATGGGTAACCTTTTAATGGCGCTTCCTGTGCAGTTGTAGGAGCTGTCACACATTACACAGTATATAGTAGCCAACTTTTTTTTTTTTTACTAGGAGCTGGATCATAAATAAATTCTTCCTGTGGGCAGGATGACCCCAGATAAATTTTGGTATTTGTACGTGGCCTTGCTGATGGTGTTTGACTTCACTGAATACTGCCTCATTATCTGTGAAATGAATATATAGTCAAGCGTGCTATAGCATCATGTTCACACTGACAGGAATTTCAATCTCTCCTGAAATGTAAAATCAACATCTGACCTTGAAAGCATATTTGGATGCATGCTGTATCGTGTTCCATACCAAGTGAGTGTTAGATGTTTGAAATTCACACCGTTAAGCTAAAACAGCCCAAAACATAACGCAAGCAACACCAATTTGATCGTTATATCTGTAGTAACTCTCAGCAGACAGGCAGAAAAAGATAGGAAATGATAGGAAAGGCAATTTTATGTTTTGTTATATCAAAAATGAAAGTGAAAATCAAACCACTTCTAAATATCAATTTTTGACCATGAAAAAGAAAAACACCTTGTATTTCTCACTTTGAAAAATTTCTTTTATACACATTCCTGAAAAGAAAATCAAAAGAGCAGAAGATACACAGACCCCAACCCCCAATTATCTCTAACTTTTCTATTCCCAGCTATCCCAACTGGCTTTGTGCATCTCAACAGCTTTGTATTTACTAAAAAGTCACTGCTGCTGTCTTTCTGCCTGTTCTCCACCCCTAATTCATGATCCAAAGGTTCTCTCTGCTTCTTAGTCAGCCATGCATAGAAATAAATTGACTTGTCAGTGGACGATTGCTTGTGTCTGGTTTGCCATCTCATCTTTTTCTTTTCCTCCTTCCCACTACTCGTTCCACCAGCTCCCATCCTCTCTTTTCAATAGATGTCCCTTCTCTAATTGCTTCTCTCTCTTTTACCCTCCTCTTATGTTTTTTTTTCTACTCCCTTTCATTTTGGTTATCATTTTCTTTCTTGTATGTGTTCTTTTGCTTCTCTATTACCCCACCACCACCCTCCACTACCCAACCACCCTCCTTCTTTCTCTCTTTACTTTCTCTTCCTTTCTCCCTGGCTGTGGGGTGATGTATGGTCCCTGTCAGCGCCGGAATCAATGGGACGCCGGTTGTTTTAATTTAGCCTGGGAGCCCAGCGGATCCAGATCCTCAGCGTCATGGAAGAGCGATGGCACTGGCCTTTCTCTCCTCTGTTTTTACTCCCCACCCTCTGTCCTCCCACGCTCGCTGCATTGATCAACACTTAGCTCCTGTTGGACAACACTCCATGGAGGCCCTGCACCATGTGAAGCCCTGAGAGAATGAGTGTGCTCACCCCATGTCTCTGGATTTGCATCAATGCAGGTTGATGGGCTGTCTCAGTGTTTGAGATGCCTACAAACACCAAAGCATGTTAGTGTTCAAGTGTGGTGAAACGTAAATGGATTGATTTGGGAAAATTTCCACCTGTACATGCAAGTGGCAAACCATATTTCTTCTTTCCTGGTGATACTTTTGCTATGAAAAAAAACAAAACAAAACCCAACACATATCATTCTCAATATTTCAGGTCAACATGACAGCATATTGGCTCAAGTATGCAAAAATAATCCTGATGGACATATGAACAATTGATAATGGGCTGAAAAGTAAAAGGTTGGATGAGCTTGATTTGAGCCATGATCTGGGGCTCATCAGCCACATTTCTCCTGACAACTCCTCCTCTCCTTCTGTCTCATATCATTTTCCTCCCTTTCGTCATCTCCCCTTCATTGCCACCCATCATTAATACAAATCATCTCTCCCCCATATCCCCCATTGCTAGGCCTGAGCGAAAGCCGTCATGCAAAGCTCACATCGCAGGCTAAAGTAATTAAAGCGGCTGCTTTGAAACAAAAGGCTGAATATAGGAGAGCTTTGGAGAAATTGAAAGAAATGTGCACAGCGAGAAGAGGAAGCAATCAGAGAGGTGGGTTCCACCACAATGGCTCTGTTGATGAGAATTGGGCTGTACTCACGGGTCATGTATTATTGGGTTTCTAACAGATGTATGCATAATGTGACACAAAAGGTTGGGGGGGACTTGGTTTTTGTTTGAGCCATGGCACATTTGCATTGTTTAATAGAGAAGATTATTGTGAGCTGTGTCGAAACAATGTAATGGTTATTTAGTTCTTTCATGATTTTTACTTCCCCAAATGAATTTAGCTTAAGAACTACCTTCTTCTTTAAAATTTTAACAATGGTGCTAGTTGACTAGCTAATTAGCCAACTAGCTTGCAACCCGCGCATACATGTTGGCAACAACCTTGTCTTCCACTAATTTGTTTTAACAATTTAGTTTGTTTTTTTAAAACCTTTTTTGTTGCGGTTGTTTTTTAACAAAGGAAGTTCCAAGTTTAGTTACTGCTTGAGATTTGTAGGGAGGATTTATTTCAACAGTTAGACAACTTTCCCTAAGCTTCAGTGCCTATTTGTTCCTAAACATAACCATTAAACAGTTAAATCATGTTGAAGTTGCTGTTGGTGGATATTGTATAACAAGAGTGGATATTGGAGAGAAAACAAATGGAATCATGATTGTAAGATTTGTCAATGCCCGTAGAGCGATTAACTAGAAAGCTGCGTGGGTTGCAGTTCAAAGTTGTGGCTGCTTTCTGGGTTTAAGTAAACATTACACAATGATTGAATGGTGATAGTTAATGCTTTATGCAAATACGTTTTAGTGGTTTGCTTAGCCAAAACATATAGATTTTTTTTTTCTGAAAAAAGAACAGAGCGTGGCGTTTATGTAGCAGACTGTGACAGAAAAAACTTTCAGTTCAATTTCAATTGGTTTTAAATTGTCAGCATTGTACATTAGGAAGCCATAGATTCTACAACGTCCTGAAAGATACCAATCAAGTTGGGCGAGAAAACCTGAGAAAAAAACACAACAACTCATGGCAGAGAGATGACAATATAGAAGGTGGCAGCTGCCATCAGGTGGAAATTAACATGGTGGAACATGACAGAGTGAAAAGAAGAGGGTTGGCACAGTGTGGGATTGATGGCTGTAGGATAGGGGTGTTGAGGTGGAGTCGGCGTAGTGTCAAATAGCACCTGTGCCTCTCCCAGGTCTGCAGTACACTCCATTTAACATTACAGCACTGTGAATTTGTCAGAGGGAGCCAGGCAGAAGAACTGTTAACTGTTATTTCAAGCTGTCAGCTTGGATCTGCGTCACACAATGCCTCGTAGGGCTCCCCAATGTATGACACAAGAAAGGAAGATTGTAGGTGGCATATAAGGAGGGGGAGACATACTGAAAGACAGATCCGCTATTATTATGAATAAGCAAGTCGCCTTGTACCTGTCACTGGTATAAGAAAAAAGTAAATGATAACGTTCATGAGAGACTCAAAAAACGCTTGAACAAAATCATCACACGATGTAAACACAAGCAGAAAAAGGACTAAATAGCGATGCTGCTGAGGACTGCAGTAGCTGCAAATAGCACTTCAAATCAAACTACATGAAAATGTACTGAAACTCAATATGTTAATTGTAACAATTACTCATGACGTCGCGTGCGCGCACACACACGGTAATGACAGGTTATCTTTTGGACTTGCAAACTAAGGTAACACACAAATACCACAAAAACTTATAAATACATAAACCCAGTCTTTCCCCCTCCACCTCGGTTTTGTGTTTGGCTATATCCTGCAGCCACCATTTATGACATAAACCTTACAGCACATAGCAACAGTCAATCAGACACTGTGTCTGAAAATATGCTATGGTGAAATAAATTGTGTGTCTCCAAACAGAAGGATATAATTCTATAAATTCCTTACACTGGATCATCATACAGTTTTACTGGTTGAACACACACGTCGCACACAGCAACAGAAAACCCCACAGAATACAGGGGTCAGTATCCTGAAGATAAACTGCATCACGCAGTGGGTCATCCAGAAACATGTAAAGGCAGAAGTGCTTATGCATGTTCTGAGGAGGGGCAACATGCTATGTGTCAAAGGGGGATAAACACATTCACTGTGAAACACAAGGGTGTTGAAGTTATTTGTAAAGGCAAAAAAAAAGGGAATTATGTAGAATGGAAAAAGAGAGCTCTAGAGAGAAGTTTAAATCCCACACAGTTATTGAAAGGGTTTGGAAAAAACATCAAAAATTTTTAGACTCATCCACCCAAAATCTGAAAAGATGTGGAGTTTGGGTGTGTGAGTGTGTGTGTGTGTGTGTGTGTGTGGGGGGGGTCTTTGCAAGACAACTGCTTTAGCCATTGCTGTCTTTATAAAACACAAGGTTATATCATGTCCTCTGAATAGCATTACTTCTTCAGGGCAGATTGAAGACAGCAGTGAGTCACTATAGGAAAATAACAGGCTGTTTTGGTGCCTGGGCTAGCTTTTAAAGGAAGTTAAAGATGGGATAGAACCAATAACACTGATCTTGCGCTCCGCCACTGATGGAGACATCTCTCGGCAAGTAAAAGAAATGAAGTTTGATGCTGAACTCCCAACGTTTCAGCTAACTGTCAAGTAAACAGACTGCTAATGCTAACGCTGGATGGCAATTATTACAGCGCTTAGCATTACAGACTGAGCGCAACTTTCAACAGCATGTAGTATTTTTGTTGCCAGGAAGTATTAAGTGTCTCGGAGCGATTTAGACCAACTGTCTCTTAGGCATGACAGCTAACCGTCAGCGTATTTACAGGTTCTGCCAGCGAGAGAAAAGATCAATTTATGTTGAATTCAGATACGCGGTACATTGATTACGTGCTTGTACCACTTCAGGTCATACTGAATGTGATAAATGTTGATGTAAATGCCGTGAAAAATTACATTATTACAATGTGAATGTGATGAGCATATTTGTCAAAGTCACTGAATTACTGAATTAATTCAATCTTATGGGTTACAGCAAGCTCTGGTAGGTTAGGTTGGCCTTTAGTTCATTTTAATTATGCATTGAATCTTTTCATAGATTCGATTTATATAACTCTTATTTCTATTAATTCTAGTTCACAGTCTTCAAGGCATTCATTTAACTTAAGCAGCACAGTCAGTGTGACCTCCATACAGCAGAGCACTTTTAGCCAGTGTTTCCATGTTTGCACATCTGGATAAAAGCTCTTCTTGTCAAGTGGTTTGAGTCACCATCTTTGATTTATGATACATAACCATACATAAGTTCCTCTTTTATGTCAGTAAGTGATTATAAAGCCTCTTGTCTCGGCTTGATTACTCTGAACATGCTGAAGTGGCCATGTCACATGTTAGTTCACAAACATCACCGTGTCCACTACAATTGAAAAGTTGGAGACGTCTTCAGGGTTGAAAACTTTGTGCAGCTGAGTGCACAGACCAGTACCACAGCCAACACAGAAACTGCAAGTAAACAAAGTGTGACGGATGATGACTGTGAACAAATTCAAAATCAATCCCAAACTGAAGCAAGCTAACCGTCGTTATTACAATTGTTCCATTGATGTCTCTCAGTTTGCCTTGGCAGGGGGACGGAATTAATTGAATCATTTTCCCTTTATTAACCTGCACAGTTAACAAAGTGACTCTGAAACAAATGGGAAACTTTGTCGAACGCTTTTTCTTATCAAACCTGCCTTGATGGACACTGACATTACCTAAACTGATGGTCTACACAGCGTTGAAAAGACAAATCAAACGCAGGCTTTGACAAGCTGTCACAAGAATAAAAAATAAATTAAAAAAAAAACAAAACAAAAAAAAAACCATGAGAGAACAGAATACAGAGAAAATACTGGATTTTCTGTGATGGGGGTACCTGACTTTCTACTCTGCTGTTACCTTGGAGACAGGACACAGGAGTGTACAGATCTACAGATGTGTGCGCGCAGACATGCACGCCCAGTCACATAAGAGAAAGTGCACCGAAAGTGGAAACAGAGGGCACAGGAGGGGGTAGTGGGCAGTCTGACATTTCAAGTTGAGTTCCTGCTACAGTGTGGAAATGTCATATTATTCGGCCAGACACATCTATCAAAGTCAGGAAGAGTTTCCTGACAGTGGACAGTAAAAGAATTACCACTTCATTACCCTCTGTGTATCTGTCTTACTCTGTATCTATCATTTCTTTTCTTTTTTTAACACACGCACTTACATGTAAATGTGTTCAAATGTATAAATTAATGTATATTTTCATGATTTATGGCTTTGGATCTCTCAAACAATAAAAGTGTCACAGAGGGTCAAACGTTGGGAAGTAGGCTTTGTGTACTCCCGTCTTGCCAGCGTAGTTGGTGAATTAAGTTCACTTATGAAACATATAAAACCCATTTGACAGCTCCAACAGAGTAACTAGTACTTTTGTAAAGACATTGCTATGTGGGGAGAAGTGGAAAGAGATGGAAAAGCAGTGGGTGCTAGATAGTGGCCAGATGCACACACGCATGCACGCACGCACACACACACACACACACACACGCACACACATATATATGTGCCCTCTGGGTAGTCAGAAATGTCAAGAAACACACACCATGCTGTCAGTCACCGACTCAAAATGGAAGTATACAGTATGAAACAGGAGCCCTCTCCCCGCAAGATGTGCCACCATGGGATACAGCATCCAGAGCGCAGTGGTGCCCCTATGGCGATTCAATAGTCCTCACAAACTGGAGCCGCAGGACAGGAGCACTCCCTCCAACAGCCATCGCCCCCAGCCCGAGCTGCACCCCTCCCCCCACTAGCCATCATTATGTCTGGGATAGTTGCTTAAAGGCCACACGCTCCATTTGGAAAAGAGACAAAAGTGCTTGCTCGGACACAATGCAGGATTATTGCTGAGGAAATGTTGCGCCTGCTGCTTCGCCCAAAGGCATGGATATGTTTGTCTGCAGTGGATGGGACCACCTAGAGCAGTGCTGATACGGGAGAAGAGAGGGGGCAGAGTGTGTGTGTGTGTGTGAGAGAGAGAAGGAAACAAAATCTGCATCCCGAAAATTTACTGCTCAGAGAAAATAAAACAAAAAGGGGGATAGATAGATGGATAGAATAATTTCATGTGTAAGCAAGCCCAAAAGTGTCCCTGTTTCTTCCTTGAGAAATTACTGTAAGCCCTTGTGCAATGAGTCAGCCATATTTAATATTATTTTTGAAGGAAGTGATTACTCAAATACATGAAATGTTAACTCCTCAGCAACAGGTCTCTAGAAAACAGTAATACATCATTCAAGAACTATGAGTTTAGTCAAGTGACCGTAGGCTTAGGTTTGCATATATGGTAAGGACATGCTTCCAATATCTGAGTGCACTGTTTAGTGTGAATTCATATTAGATAATTACCATATACATCCCCAGAGGCTGAAGTCTCCAAGATGATGGATTAGGGCGTGCTAGCATTTGATTGGCTGAAAGGCTTGGGGGCTATTTGGAAGCTCACATACAAACTTCAATTTTTCTTGCCCCTGTATGTATCCCACATAGCTTGTAGCGGTGTAGCAAAGGAGTTCCCAGTGTGTTGGCTGGGAGTGCGTTTCTTTTTTTCTTGTCAGAAAAGGTACCACACAAAGAGGAGGAGACAATGCTAGGCTACATGAATGCGATTTAGCCAGGTAGTTTTGAATTTAGTTAAAACAGCTGGTCCAAAATTGTGCCTCTCACGGTGCAAAATGTGCCCTTTCCAAACCTAAAACTACCTTTGATGCACATGTGGTTCTTCTTCAGGCATAAGAGTAAAAGCCTTGCCTATTAATGTTTTCAGTCTGTTCAGTTTGTTCTCAGACAGAATATAAGAGCAGCGCAGCACTGTCATAACCACACGTACCCTCTCTATTCACAAAAAAAAAAAAAAAAAAGTGCTCAAAAGGTGATGCAGATTTAAAACTGAGCACATCTGAACAATACCCTGCATATTTAACATTGACAGATTAGTGGCTAAAACGAAATTAGTGGCTCCGAAGCACTAAGCTTACCATCTACGTTTAACATCTTAACATCAGTTAACTATTAGCTAACATTTTGTAAGTGACTTTTGTCCTATTCTGAAGTCTGTGGTTATTCAGTCTAATTTACAGATGAGGCCCTGAGACAACACAGTGGATGCCATGGGTTTTGGTATGAGCTGCCCATCATCAAAGAATGCCTAGAGATCTCATTTGGCTCCTGAAGTTAAACAAACTTCCAAGGAGAGATTCGCCTTAGAAATCAGCGGTATTTGCCTCAATGTGAACATGCCACAACAGGAACATTGTGGGGCAAATGTTAAAGTAGCATTGCTCTTGCGACGCTCCAAAAGTACATGGAACAAATTAAAACCTTTTCTCTCGAGTAACTAAAAGAATCATTATTTGAAGCACAATTAGACTCCGCGTGTTTAAAGAAAGTGGGCACTTGACCTTTGGTATGTATCAGTGTGAAAGCATATGAAGGTGCTGGTGTAGGACAGAGGCTCACAGCCACCTGTGTGTGCAGAAGGCTGGACGTCTAAATCCTTGATAAATTCGTAACTTGCCTGGAGATGGCCTTGCCAGTGTAATCCGTATCACCAGCAGCTTGGCACTGTGGCTCAAACATGGTTGAGAGGACTCTCCTTTGCTATCCATAAATCTATGACTTTAGTTGCCTGGAGAGCCAACAGGAGCCCTCTCTCTGCCTTGTTATCTTTATGGCCCCCATTGTGAGAGCACTGATTAAAAGGTGCTTGATTTAAAGTGGCTTTCCCATTTTCATCTCCCCCTCTCCTCATTTTCCATTTTTCTTCCAGTTTTTCTCTAAGTCTCTCTCTCTCTCACTCTTGTTTGCCGGTGCAACGCTTCACTTCCTTAAGAGCATCCAGTGATAGCCTCACTCTCAGTCACGCACAGCTGAACCACACACACACAGAGTGAGAGGGAGAGGGAGAGGGAGAGAGAGAGAGATTCACGACATATAAGAGAGAGTAGAGGGAGCTACCTGCTATTTGTAATATTAATATAATTATGGAGGTGGCGCTTTTGGGGAAATCATCTGCCTGTTGCTGCTGGAAAAAAAAAAGAAAGAAAAAATTATTATCATTATCACAATAATTATTATTACTGACTGATAAGAGAAACAGCTTGACCTAAATAAAGAGAATGGGGTTACAGTAAAGACAATAAATAGCAGGTCAGTAATGGTCAACCTCGAGCAACAGATTAGGAATATCCATTGTGTCCGAAGTGTGTATTAACAACATTAATTGACTTTTTTTTTTTTTTTTTTTTTTTTTTAAATTTCAGTGGAAGTGCTTGAGAATCACATTACCGGCCCCTCATAATCCATTTCAGGCTCTCCAGACCCAGGTCCTGTTTCCTAATTAGTTCAGAATTTCCACCATGACAGGCTGGGCTCGGCGGCAGTCACGGCAACACCTTCCCTGTCGGGATGACACCATGGCTTCTAGGGAGATCTGGGGGGATGGGGAGGAGGAGGAGGAGGAGGAGGAGGGCAGATGAACAGCGAGGGAGTAATGATACTTCATTAAAGTGATACACTTGGCTGATTTTCCTCTTCCCCCTCTGTGAACGTGCCTCCCGTTCTTCACCTCAGTTGCCCTTTGATTCTCTTCTTGATGTGCGTTCTCTCACTTCCCCTCTTCCCCCCTCTTTTTTTTTTCCCCCATGTGCCCTGTCTTGCTTTATCAGTCACCTTTTTCATATTCTTTGTTGTGCTATATAAAGCAGAACATCTCAGATTAGTAAGACGGAATGAGACTGTCCTGGCAAGAAAAGGACAGAATCAGTTATTTGTTAAAATGTCTGAACAAACTACTTTAGATTTACATTAACCTGAGAATCACCTTCTGGTGCCATGTGAATTATCACCGTTGTCTTTCAGGATCGGCGGCAAAAGATGTTGTGCCACAAAATCACATAGGGAAGGAGTCAGCATTAATGGTTGGTTCAACAAAGCGTATGATTTCAACCCAGGCGACTGTTTACATCCTGTTTCCTGCAGGCGATCAATATTGTTTTCATTTTACCATGACCACAGTCATTCTACAACATTTAAAAAAATAAATTAATTATTTTTTTAACTCGTACATCATTCTTCCCCAAACTTTGTCATTGGTGCATCGTGCCATTGACAATGAAAACTACTGTGTGTGAATGCAATTGATGACTGCAACAGAAAATAACATGCTAAGCATAAATAGTATGAAGTTTGACATTATTTTGTGCCTGAGCATGCTAAAGTGTGGTGCCAAAGTTAAGTATGGTAAAACAAAGCTTTGTAAAAAAAAAAAAAAAAAAAAAAACACTCATAAGTCTGGTAAAATGTGTATCTAGTACATAATATTCATTTTGAAACATGTTGAATTGACAAAAAACTAGGTGTGCTTAGAGGTATCTACCAATATGAAAGGAACTGAATCATCAGTGTGTAAAAAATGTTATTTCAAATTGAACTTTTAACTTATTGCATA
This sequence comes from Rachycentron canadum, assembly GCA_038496675.1. Classification (NCBI taxonomy): domain Eukaryota; kingdom Metazoa; phylum Chordata; class Actinopteri; order Carangiformes; family Rachycentridae; genus Rachycentron; species Rachycentron canadum. The sequence goes on along the minus strand of CM076663.1, from coordinate 15,204,780 downwards.
GGCAACTTCATGTGAGATGTAATTTTACAGTCTGAACTTGCGCATATGGCTTCCTAGAGTTAATTGTCCACCGCTTCCCCTTTTACATTGCAGCAGAGCACATTTGTTTGCCAGCACCATCAACATCACTCTGCCACCGGACTCGCTTCTCTGTCCTCTCCTCCTTTTTCTTTCTCTCTCTGTCTGTCCGTCTTTTCCGTGCTTGGCCCAGAGAGCATCCTGACTAGCCTGGCCAAAGATAGTTCCCCTTTTCTCTGTGTCTGCCTGGCTGCTCTCCTCTAGGCCCCAGGGCTCTCTCCAGTGCAACTGGCTGGGCATTGCTCCACATGACATGTCCATTTACAAGGCGTGCCCTTCCCCTACTTGCGAAAACAACAGCCCCCTAACCCCCTAACAGAACGCACTGGCAGACGCCACAAAGGCAGTCCGGAAGGAAAGTATTTTAGAGGGGAGATTCTGATGAAAGGCATAATATGATACAAAAGACAGAGGGTGTTGAGAAGAAATTTATATAAAAATGCAAAAGCGATGTATACAAAATATATAGTAAATAACTGAAAAAACAGTGACCCTACTTTCATGTTTTGGTCTCTTTGAAATCCCTCAAATCCATTGGCCTTTCTAGGGTTTATGGTTGAAGCGCCTCATAACATTTACGAGTGTTTATAGCTCAGTGACCTGAGGGACGACTTAAGCATTAATATACCACTGGGGAGACGTGAGATGTATTTGCAACAAATTCAATCCCTCGTCCCTGTAACAAGACCATCCAGTCCACTGTGAGAATTTAATGTGGAAAGGGAAGGAAGGAATGTGTTGTCAAGGTAACTAAAAACCAGACCGATTAACTAAGGGTGAGGCTGAAGCCAGACAGAAATTTTTAATGTGTTATTTGCTTTTACAGCATCGCAAATTTGGCAGTTCAGAGGCATATAAACGTGCGGCCATAATGCTGTCCACTGGTTTCGCTTCTTGGTCCACTGGGACGAATGACTGTGTCACTGACCTGTCATGCCACATGTCATAAAGAGGCATCATTTAAAGGTGGCCTCTAAAGTGTTTGATTAGTTCTTATGACCTACATGAGTCACCACAGAACGGCCATAGATCACACAACATATCATGTGGGTCTGGAGGACAACCGGGCGGCATGTGCCTGTCTGAACTGAGAATGTGATGGGAAGAGGCAAAATGAGAAATATCTACAGAGCAAGAAAATGGACATTCACAAACAAAAGAAACATAAGACACAGGCACATAAAATAAACCCTAGATTTTAGTAGTTGTTGAATAGATGCTGTTGAATTTAGAATTTTGTGCATCAGGTTTGGAACTGTGCAACTAAGTTACCACCTATTTCTATTAATCTTTGGTATATATATATATACATATATATATACATATATACATATATATATATATGTCTCTTATACACATC
>CM076663.1:15191839-15203001 GCA_038496675.1 Rachycentron canadum | reverse complement strand
TATATATATATATACATATACATATATATATATATATATATATATATATATACATATACATATACATATATATATATATATTCAGATTTGATTTTTTAACAATGCTATAATGACCATATATAATTATTTTTTGTCCTCCCCTTACACTTAAGCAATAGCAGAAGCTAGGACCTAGCTCAGCATTTGGCAGCTTCATCAAGGATAAAGCGAAGTTGACCCTTCAACAGTCTGAAGAAGCCTGATCAGGAATGAGCTTTGTGGAAGGGCAGCAGCCAAGAAACCACTGTTTCAGAAGGGGAACTGGGTAAAAAGGCTAAGATATGCTAAAGCTCACAAAGATTGGAGTAATAAGTGAGAGTATTATGGAGTAAATTACCTGCCACTTTAGAGACTGGGAAATAATTATATATTGGTCATTATAGTATTGTTAAAACAACAAATCTAAGATTTTTTTTTAGATTTCTGCCCCGACATCAGGTCATTTTCTTTTCTTTTCTTTTCTTTTTTTTTTCTCAGATAGTTTCTCTCTGGATATTAAAAACCTTGATATATATGGTTTCCGAAGCTAAAGGCCATCTGACAAGTGGTTTGGAAGGAATACAGAAAAAAAAAGCCTGCCTGTGAGAGTTTACTTAGGCAGGCAGTGCATACATGCTAACGTTTAGCAGGTACAATGTTTGCTGTAGTCACCATCTTAAGAATTAATATGATTCAAATATTTGCTAATTAGTATGACAGAAATTTTGACCCGAAGGATGAAAGGATGAAAACTCAGCTTGTCCTCAATTTCATGGCAATCCATCCAACAGACACTTCACTCAAAATTATAATAAACCTGCTGGTGGCACTAAAAGGACAAGGCAGGGGATTACTGCAGTCATTCGATTAAGATTCATCCTCTGGGATGGGATGATTGCCTGCACCACATTTCATGGCAAACCATTTAGTAGTGGTTAAGATATTTATCAAAGCAATCAAGCTGAAATCACCATCCCAGAACCAGACTGTGAACGTAGCTCATTCTCACTTTACGTGGTAGAGTAATGGAACCATTTCTCATATAACTGCGTGATTGGGACCCCTACATATTTGGTAATACATGCCTATTGTTGTTTCGAATGACAGACAAGGTACTGTACTGAACTAGCAGTTGTCTTCGCAAGAGCTGTTTTAAATGCAATTTTGAAAACAATGGGTGCCTATGACATCAGGGAGATGGGGTACATGTCCAGCAGGTGTAATATCTGACAGCAGAAGCTTCTTACTGTGCAAAGTAAATTGGTGATTTCAAATTTCTCATGGGTATTATGGGCGAAAATAGTCCAGTCATGGCCCCGCACATCACTCAGTGAGCTATATTCAGTTGAATAATACATGATACCTTAATATTCCACTTTCTCCATTTTTATTTTCAATTTCCGTTTAATTATCGATGATTCACTGTGAATGAGTGTTTTCCCCTAATGTAAATCATATATAGAAAGCTCATTATCTTCAGAAACATTTTTTTTTCCTGATTTCAGCAGTGCAGCTAATCTAACTGTAAGATAAGTATGATGATGTTGTCGAAAAGCATTATATCTTATAGAAATGCACTGGTTACAATGAGAAGAGATTTATTTCAAAGGTTTGTTATTATTTGTGATATATTAATAATACCATGTACATCAGCTAATGGCTAAACTATCTATGCTTTAACCAATAAAACACCACCACTGTAGTGTGTATAAAGTGTGAATATGAATTTGAGGCTGGATCAAGGTGGATCGAAATCTAATTTTAGGTCATCCATAAAAGGATGTTTAACAGTTTGCAATAATGTCCTGTTCTGTACTGTATAGCAGCACATGAACCAAAACTTGTTCCAGCAGTGAACTTGTCTTGGAGTCGTATCGCTGGATCAGGCAGTTAAAAGCTGCTGAATTTCGAGTCATGAGGTAGCAATTATGCTGAGTGAGCAGAGAGTTTCACATTAAAATTTAAGCGGGCAATGTTATTTTGGAACATCCTACTCTACATAGGCAGTTTATAAAATAATGCCTTTCATCAATGGAATAGCTCAAGGACAGTGGCGGAATCACTTATAGGGCAGCACTGGTCTGCTTGTAGGAATCAGTTCATTTGTAGCATTTCATTTCCTGACATAAGGATTTTGGCCGGTTATAGAAAACTGTGGCATTATACAGTAAGTGGCCTGTTAAATGAGCTAATCTGATTCGTAACAGCCTATTGTACATGCAAACTCTACAGACCTGCTGGGAGCCCAAATGTTACATCAACCCGCTGGGCTCCATCTCACAGAGAAGTGCCTAATTGGATCCTGTAGTGCAATTTCAGCACGAGAAGACTGGGACACTCCTCTTTGGTTTTGACTTTCAAAGGAACCTGATGATCGTCCTGGTGTTGCAGAGGCAGGACAGTGTCCCTGCTGACATTGGCACGGGAAGCATGAACAGCTGGCTGGTGTGCGGCGCTGGGGAGAATAGTTCCAGCAAATATTTAGTGCCTGAGTAATGAATATATCATCCTAATTGCATGATACTCTAAAAAGTTATATATTAATGTTGTATTTGTTGACTACTCCTCATTCCCAGTAAACTTTCTTTCGGCGTATAGTGAATAGTTTATCTCTATCATAATATAGCTTAACTTTGGACCCTAATAAAAGCCTACTACTACTGACGCCAGCCTCAAGACAACAGCAGCAAACCTACAGGTGTCTATTTAATGTGGATTATAGATCTTTTTGACACCTTCAACTAAGCATGTATGGCTGTGCACACACCAGTGTTAAGCATTGCAATTCAGAACTGGTACACAGTGACTTCACCGAAATACATTGATGTACCTATTCAGTTCACGGCTCGGACTGTCTGTTTGGGATTTAGCACGCAATAATTTTAGCCTTAGCTTGTAGCTACAGAAACCACTTAAAAGACATGTTGTTGTGATGTGGTCTCATTTCAAACATTTCGCTTGTGCTTTTAGAAGCCTGTTGTGTTTGCCTTGATAAACGAATTTCAAGCTCCAATTTCTGCTCTAAAAGAGTTTCTGACGAAGCAGGACCACCACCAGCTGCTGCAGGACTTACAACATCGAGCCACAAGCAAGGACATGACATTAGGAGGGGCAACAGCAAGAGACATAAATAGCAAATGACATATTTTGTCTGTCTTATGGTCAGTACGTAGATTTGTTTGGCACTTTCAGTTTTTGTAAAGGCGTATTTGTTTCACTGTTTAACCTCAGTGATTATTAGTTATTATAAGTTCATTGTTAAAAGTGTTACCTTTGTTTCCTCTTGGTATGTGTTGCATTGTCTGGACTCCTCTTCAGCACTGATATAGTGGAGTCTGTGCATCCCTGCATACTGTGCACAACTGAGGCAGCAGAGCCCTGGCACTGGGTTTCTCCCTAATACACATGACATATACTGTGAATGACAAATTACACGTTAGGTATCATCTGCAGTGACAAAGTCAGCGCGCAATGTGAATAAACTGTTTTCGTTTGTGCACAGATACAAGTTTATTCCATACCAGCAAAAACAACTGTCACTGAGTTGACAGTCAATCTTCATTCAGGGTCCATTCAGTCTCTGGAACTTTTGAGTATACCACCTCTCTCACAGGTTCTATAAACATGATTTTTAACAATATTATGTTTTATATAAAGATATAGTGAAGTAATGATGACCCGAACAGAGAATGGCGTGTGAACATGTGGTCTAGTAGTACATGCATGTCTGCGTATTTGTGCATGTTGCTCCTTCCTGTTAAACTGTTGCCCCATCCACCACTAGTCTGGTTTTTCTAAGAGGAGCAAAGGGGCTTTAGCTTGTCTCAGAAATGGCTGAAGATAGATGTTTTGCACTCAAATGCGGTCATGTCCTTTACCGATCGCTTATACTTCCCCTGCAGGGTCTTAAGTCAGAGATGAAGTGCATTCAAAAGAAGCATTTCTAGTATGTCCAGTAACCACATTGTCTTTTATATGAACAACTTGGACAAAAGGTAAAAACTCATTCCAGTGTCACTCACATTTGCGGGTCACAGGAAAAACCTCTGGCAGATTATTCTGGGCAATTTATTAATAGGCAGTTTAAATGCATATCAGCTGATTACTTTACGAGGTGCCTGGGATGTGAAATGCTGACATTTAGCCAGCATAACATTGCAATTGCAGACGCTGACTAGTAACATATCAGCTTCTCCATAATGACCTTAAAAGGCAAGTATATGTCTTGCCGTTTTGTCTCCTAATCTCCTTGAGGTATTTTTACCTCCCTGGGAACATTAAATTAGAGCGCTTTGAGAGTCACATCCAAGTTTGGGTACTACTGAATATATTGCACATAGTATAGAACATGATGAAAATGAAAAAAATTCTGGGGAACTGGTCTTCATCTCAGTTTGAGGCCAGCAGGTAAAGGCTACATTGGCTGCTACCATACCAACTTTTTTTTTTTTTTACCAACCACTCAAAAAAAAAACAAAACAAAACTTGCCAAACATACACAAAACCAATGCCACTTACTACTACAGTGGTATTGTGGTGAGAGGGGATTTTAATGCCAGAGGGTGGCTGCTACTAGCATAAACAGTACAGGTTGCCAGTCGATTTTCTCCACTGGCCACTTGGGGCATAACCCTGCGACCCCAAAAGCCTCACTTTTACCCATATACCCCCATTATTAAAGAAAAAAAAACAAAACTCAATTATTACTTTTTACTACATATAGGTTTATGTTTTTGAAGCTTGGGTTTTAATTTCATGATGCAGGAACGGGGCCATTGAGGTCAACAATAATGTGCATGTGGGCGGGCCACACAACGTGGAAACAAACCTCGACGCTAGAAGCTTTTTTTGGTTTATGAACCAGCAATTTTCACTGCAGCGGCTGGATGCCATCATTGGTGGTGCAACGTATCCAAAATTCCCTGATTCAGGTGTTTGCAGCCAAATTGCATTGTTGGTACTGCAGGTCATTTTGTTTTGTTATGTTTTTTATTGAGATAGCTGAAAGGAAGACTCCTCAAATTCTGTTTTCATTAATATTGTAGTATCGGCACAGATTTTGTTCTGTAGTGGATGGATTGCTCAATTATGCTTTTACCTCAGTATCTAAAGATTTCCTGGATTTTTAGAAAAAGGTGTTTTAGGAAGGGTGCATTGGATTAGATAAGTAATTCAGCTGTGTTGTGCGTTAATTTCCTGTACACAGCACTGAAATGACTGTGCAAGGAAAGCTCCCTTTCTCCTCCTTTCAGCACAGTTATTTGGACTTTAACAATGTGCTTTTCTTAACTCTTTAAGGATTAATGAGGTTGTTGGAACAGGTTTCCTTTGGTGAGGGAGCAGCATCTAATAAGAACAGATCCTGCGGAATTACTCACGACATTAATCACATCTGTACAAATGAATGTCAGTGCAGGTGCAGTGCTTTACATTTTACGAGTGCAGAAGTTGGATGGATATGTGGGGAAGACACGATTTGTTCATTTTAATAACATTTTACGCAATCACTGAGGACGACAGCCTGCGTGTTGTTTTAGGAGTTTTAAGATGTTCAGGGTCACTTTTAAAAGTAGAATTTTTTTTTTTAGATGGAGCTAATGCATGTTTTTCTTTGTCAACTTGAAATGATTCATCTGTAATACTCCCCACGCGTGAGAAAAGAGGCATGTAATTTGGGTCTTAATGGCATGGTGGAACTTCGAAGTATTCTCTATCGATCTATCTATCTATGTATCTATCTAAATAGATAGATAGATGAATAGATAATGCAATGTAATGTAGATACATTGCATTGCATCAAATAATACATTGCACAGTATAACAACTGTAAATACCTTGTGGCTGAATTATTCAGAGATTTAGATATTAAATGAGAGAAAGAAAATGATTATGGTGTTTCATTACACAGTGAATTTCACACGGACATACACATTTTACAAATGAGTCAGTACACGTGTTCATGTTTGTGATGTAATGACTGCGATGCGCGTCATAACAGCACCGTGCAGAGACGTGTGTGCATTGCAAATCAAAACCAATTTTCCCAGCCGGGAATGGTTCTCAGAGAGGGATGGCAGATAAGGAGACAGGGAAGGAGATGGAGGAATCTATTCCTGTATTGCTGTGGGTTGGCTTGACTTGGCACAGAGAAGCTTTTGAGTGGGATCAAATAATATTTCCACTCCCCCAGGGGTGAGACAGGGTCCCTGAACACATCCTGCTTTTATCTGAGGCCACTCTTCAAGGCTTCGAGCCCTAGCCGAAAGAATAGAGGGATGAAAAGGAGGTGAAGTGAGATTGAGGCATCCAGCATATGTTGTCTGTATGTTGGTGATAGTATTTATGTGGTATATTTGCTTCCCAATAGCTTTGTTTAAAGGCTAGGAAGAGGGCCATGTGTTTAGATATGTATGTGTATGAATTCAAAGAGAGGGAAGCACAGGTAGATATCCTGAGTATGCATGGTTGCAGCATGAAATTACACACACACACACACACACACACACACACACACACACACACACACACACACACACATACATGCACGCAAAGACACACACACATTGTAATATAAAAAGAAACTATTCGCATTCTGCCTCAATGCACTCAATGTAATGTTCACAAATACCTGGTCAAGGCTCCAGAAGGACTGCAGCAAATGCAGAACGTCAACACAATTTGTATAATTTCTCAATTTCTTTCGCTCGAAAGCCTCAGGAACCACTTATTTCTGAAATGCTACATCATCAACTCAGTCGTCAATAAAATATTGCCTCTCAAACTCAAATAATTAGCTGCGGTGCCACTAAACTTAGAGGTGCCCTGTGGAGTTCAATCCACTGGCAGCAGTGTGGACCTTTTCATGAGTCGGTCCCCATTTTGTTTGTAACTTTTGTGCTTGCACGGGGGCGGACATGCATGACCCATTATGCGATTATGGAGTGAACACCAGTTATATTAAATATGAATATCCATTTTTTTCTGTGCCATAGAGTCTCGTTTTTATTATTTTTATCTGACAACATAAACTTCTGCCTCATCGGCAGAATCTGGTCGTCAGGCGGATGCACCTCACCTGATTTGGCTGCATTATATATTTTTTTGTGTTTTGTTTGAGTTGTTTCAGTTATATTAAAAAAAAAAAAAAAGAAAGAAAAGAAATCCCTCCTTTCCAACTAGTATTTGTGTATGTATGCTTGAAAGTAAAATAATAAATTTTCCTTCTTTAGCTTTTTACATGCACATGCTATTTTATGCACTATTTGTAATGTGATATCACTACAACATATACATATATATGTATATGTACATAGTGATATCACAACTTTGGTTGTTGTTGTTATTTGTTAGTTGTAATAGGGTCATTTGTTGATAACTTTACAGCTTAAAGTGAGAGTTGCTTTGTGGCAACAGTGGCCTCTGCTGCCACAAGTGGTTAAGTACTTTAATTCTGTTTGTATCTGGGAGGTGAAGGTCACATCCAAGAATAGCAACTGGGGAAGAATCATTTAGCCATGCTTTAACATAAGAGGATGGAGGATGAAGAAAACTTTCTACAAGTGAGGAGAGAAAAACCTTTTGTTTTATTGTTTTGACATCGCTTGTTTACTGTGAACAAAAACATCTGAACCTAAAAAACTTTGGCTGTAGGCAACTGGGATGCAGCTGGCAAGAATGTGCAGTTACCATTACTGGTTATACTAGACTGAGACATTTTTTTTGTGTGTAACAGTCACTCTCTGAACATCGCAGTGAATCACAGCCACAAACAGTAATAACAGAGAGGTCAATGATGAGCTGCCTGGGTTCAGTCTCTTTTGAGTCATTTTCACTAGTTTGAAAATCCATTGATGGATTGATGCGTCTCTTTCAGCTACGTAGCCAAGATGGTTAAAAAGTTGCCAAACTTTTGAAGCTAATTTCTTTGAACCTGGATTACCAGACATTCGAAAACAGAACATTTGGATTTTTCTGCAAAAGGTCTTTTTTTTTTTTTGACATTTAGAAATTGCATAAATTAGAAGTTGCTCCCCCTGAAATCACCAAGTGCCTCTGTTGGGTGTGGGTAAAAAATAACCAGATACAACATCTAAATAAGACAGTCATTAAGACATAAATATGTCTAAAAAACTACATCTCTTTTCAATCTATTAACCTGTGAACCTAATAAATGCATTTCCAAAATGCTGTGCTTCTCCTTTAAGAACCACCCCTTGGCTCTCAGTCCTGCTTAAATGAATGTCAGGATACCTCAGCCAGAAGAGCAGCTACCTCCAACACCCAAACGCACACACACCAGCACACGTGGCTGAAAAGAATGACTAAAGTGCACGTGGGAGGCATGGAGGTGTGTGCCCTCATTTGGACTCCTCACTAGTGACCGCTATCGGACAGTTGGAGTTCGAGAGGCCGGCTTGGCTGTCTCATTACCCCTGCAAGCAGACGTGTGTGGGGGCACATCACGACTCCTCACCTCCCTGTCCCTGTCAGCGTATCTCCTACACCCTGTCCTCTGACAAACAGCCTGGAGGAATCCGCCCGCACAGTGTCCTTCTCTGTTCTTTTCTCGGCTTTTCCAGCCTTCCGGTAAGATTTTAAAGGGCTAAGTAGTTGTTAAACATCTAGCAAGTCCCCGCCATTGTACGTGTGGGTTTCTCAGCATGTGAGAGAGGGCTGTAGTAGATTGCATTAGCCTAAGCCTACCACTAAATTATGCCAGTGTTTCGAGAAGCCCTTGGCAATGTGGAGAGGCAATTCATTCTGGCTAAATGTAGGCTGCCATGATATGTGAAGAGTGCTTTGTGGAGAGAGCTTGGTGGAGCCAAAAAAAGCTTCAATGAGTCCTTTACCTCAGCTCTGAATAAATCACCCTCAAAGTGTCAAAGACCACTTGTGTTTTATCCCGGCCTGTATGATGAGGACTGAGACACTCAATGGATAAGCAAGGCCAGAATGTGGATGAGGGGCAGCAAGGCCATTTCACATGGACAGCCATCTAACACCTTTGTGGGAAGGCAATCTCAAAGGAGCAGTCTGGCGGCGCCATCAGCGCCAAAGAACGGAGCCAAATCTCAAATATTGGCATCGCAAAGCATTCGGGGATCTGATCCATAACAGCACAGATGAGAATAAGCTGTTTAGTCAAACATCAGAAAAAGAGATGTCTCATGGCATTCTCCAAAAGGGTTACTGATGGCTTTATCTTGGCTTAGAAGTTTTTGCGATTCTCTCCTTCTTCGCATCACATCCTCAAGGAAAAAACTTCAGAGACACAAGTTCTACTTTCTTCAGCGATGGCCTTGTCCACTCCATCCTCCTTTCTCATCTGTCAGTCCGCTTTTTTATTTTTTTTTCCCTCAGCGTCCACGCTCAGCGGCACGGCACCTGAGCCTGTGGGACAAAACCATCTGTCAGCCAGCCAAGGGAGGCACAGTGAGACATGCTACAACCATTAGAGCAATGGATTTCTCCTCCATCCTCGTATGCTGAGCACACTTCCACTTTTCGGCGGTGTCAAAGTGAGACATGTATTTTCACTCACAGGTCGCTGCGTCGCGGTACTCCCAAGCTACCACACGTCATCACTCTGCCCAAATTCCTCAGTGCTCCAAGGGTGTTTATGCTTTCCCTCCCTCTAGCATTGGTGTGGTTTGTTTTGTTTTTGTGTTTTTTTTTACTTTGCTCGTCAATCTTACTCTTTCTCACTCCACCACCCCTTGTTCTGACTTGACACATCTACCTTACTCAAATGACCTGATCCAGCAGGTACTATTTTTTTTATTTTATTTTTTTTACTGTTTTTGTTTGTAATTGTACAAAAACAAACAATAGGTGATTTAATTTTTCTCCTGCCAACAGAAACAATGTAATAGCGAAGCTACGCGTTGCTTAAGAAAGCTTTTGGTGCATCGGGTGATTCTTGGAGGCTTAGCGAACAAAGCTTTGAATACATTTCTGTCTCCATAAAACATTTGCAAAGCTGAGGGTTTTGAATATTTAAAAGCCTGCATTGTTGACTGTAAACTCTCATATAAAAGCTGGTATTCAACTAAAATATTCAACTAAAAGCTTGAACAAATACAGCCCATTCACTAATAAAGGCAAGGTAAAAAACAAACAACAAAAAAGCCCTTCTACTTGCAGCCCACTACAACAGCTTGCATGGTAAACTAAAGTAATGTACTTTTCCAACAACTCACAACGACTCACGTTACACTCATTTGCTCTGATGTTCTCGGTTTCTCTTTTTTTTTTTTTAAAGGATATAATGTTTTTATACCCTGTGGATTTCAGTTAATTACAGTTGTTTCCTCTGTGGCGTACACCTGATCGAAGTTAAGGTGCCATCATTAAAATTCAACACTTGCTGATGTTCACTGACATTAAAAGCCAGTAATTAGACCACTTCCTGTACTGAATTAGTGCTGTGCAAATTTTACTGAAGTAAACACAGAGGACGTTTTGAGTTTTGCAACGACTGGAGGGGAAATTAGAAATAAAGTCCTGTCTCTAATATAAACCTTTCCCGTATAAATTCTCTCCGCTCGCACGCACATGTGTTTTCATCTATCCTGCACCTAATCATGGCCAGATCAACCTCTTGAGGGGTTGTGAAGCAAAAAAAAAAAAAAAAAAGCAGTTGGACCCCACCAGTATCTGCATGCATGCATGTGTCTCATTTCCTCCAAAATTCCCTTCGAGTACACCTCACACCGCAGTCTACACGATGCAGCTTCACAATACACAGAGAGACCACCGCTGTTACTGTGCCGAAGCAACGCCACATGGCCCAGGTGTTGCGTGTGTGAATGAGTTCATGGTAATATGACGTGACACACTGCTATCTGGCAAAATGCACCACGTGAGCGGAAAAAAAAAACATAAACGGCGACGAAAGTCTGAACAAATCACTGGGCAATGACGCGGGATGTGCCGAGGTTACACTTAAGGCGTGACGCTGATTAAATTACCCAAAACAACTCACACAATTAAAGCGGAACTTTGCCGTGGTTGGTAATCCGCCATTTAATCTGATACATTAATATCATTGGCATAATCCTCCTGTTTTGCAAGGCTCAGTAGGACAGCCTATGCTTCTTTTTTTTTTTTTTTTTTTGGGTATGTGTTCATACAACACATATTTG
>CM076663.1:15159426-15191442 GCA_038496675.1 Rachycentron canadum | reverse complement strand
GGGGGGGGGGGGGGGGGGGCACAGTATTGGTGATCCTTTTAAGCAGTGATCCCTGGGAATAACAGACACAAAACACCACAGCAACAACTGCTTGTTACAGAAGCTGTAGCCAAAACATATAATTTAAAAAAACAAAAAACAGCCTAGTTGTGGATTATCAATTTGTCTATGCATGGAAAGCCTAATGCTTCTTGTTCCTGCTGCGTCACTATTCAAAGCACACAGTGGTGCTCTATTGCGCAACTCATCTGTATTAAACTTTCAGGACTTGTTGTCTGAGCACTAAAACACACTAATCTCCCAGGGCTGTCAGCAACACACAGTAGCGTGTCCTGTCTATATTGTAAATATCAAGAAAACGGCAGCGCTGACAGGAGGTTCCTGGTGGACACAGCCTCAGTCAAGTTGAAATTTGTTATATCTTCTTTCAGCTCATGTCTGTCCACTCTTCACTTTGTCTCCTTGTGTTATTTGTCAGCGGGGTCTCTCCTAGGGTCACTTGACACACCAGAACCACAACTTAATTACCCGCAAACCTGAGGGAAAAATAACCAAGAGGCACTCTAATCACTCCAATGCTACTGCCAGAAGTAATGTGAAAGCCCCTTCCTTGCTTTTACTCTGTCACCGTGCATTTCATCCTCGGGGATGCCTTCTCTATTTTCTTCCTCCTCTGACCTCTCTCTCATCCCTCTCACTCCCTTGAGAAAGTTCCAGTTGGTGGCCTTTCTCCAGGGTGACTGATGGCAGCTCCATGGGCAGACTCATCCACACTTAATTACCCACAAGCCCCTTGGAGGGCAAAATGTAGAGTAACTGAGTCACGCGCACTGTGCCACCCCCTCTTGTTCCTTCGTTGCAGCATCACTGACTGGACTATAAAAACCCATCTACCCATCCTATTTTCACCATGTTACATAACAAAACCATTTTTGGGAAATTCCACTTTGGAAGAGGATTGTTATTAGCATAAATATTGCTCAAAGTTTATACATTTTTAATGAAATAATCACTTTGAGTTGACATTTCCCCCTTTGGTTATTCCAATGCAACATAACTTCAAACCCACAGAACTGTTCCTTTTACATTTTCAGGCAGACCAGCGGGGCCTCTGATTGGTCACAGTTAAGCTTCAATGCTTCTGGGTAACAGAGTTTGTCATGCCCAATACCCACAGTGATATTATGAAAACATGGGATTGTGAGTACACTGCAAATCAAAAAAGAGCCTAGTCGTTTTCATCCGCAGATGCCCTTTAAGCAGCGCATACGCACATATGAGACACCGAGATCAATTTGAAAATTTATTTTCATATAAAAAGACACTATGAAAACATTAGAGGACTACTTTGTACAATCTTATGTATAAAAAAGAACAAAAATGAGGGAGAAAAGGAAAGGGAGGGTTTGTCAGAAATAAATGAACTAGAATGTCGGATGGGTGTAGCGGTTGGTTAACACCTAAGCATCAAAGGCTGAAGGGTGGAGGTGAAGGTGAGCATAGAAGTTGGCTTCCACGAGGAATAAAGTTGCAGGCTTGCTTATCAGTGTTTTGTTAGATTTTTTTTTTTTTGTGAGCTTGGCAAGCATCTAACAGAAGGAAAAAAAAAAAACAAAAACATGATTGACAAACACTGACCACCTGACCAGCATCGTCTTGCGTTAGTCACATCAGAGTTACTCATAGCAAACAAGTTACAGGGTGATCCATAGTAGCAGTGGCACGTTTGAATCATCAAACTTCTATATTTCAGTCAGTCAAGCTGCATCTCACTTACCGTTATTGAAGATGAAACATTAAAAAGAAAAAAAAATAATTCAGCCATTGTTGAGCTTGAGGCCTCAGTGAGGACTGAAAGAATATTTAGAAAAATAAGGAAATTTTCACTGAAAAATATCATCTTTCTTTCTTATTTTTCCTTCTTGCTTTCTTTAGGTTACCATGGGAACAAGGCTTTGTGGAGAATTCGTCAAGAGCTTTCTCTCTGCAATGTTCAGTTTTACAAAAAAAAAAAAAAAAATCTAATTTGTCTGTGTCAGGGTCAAATATATTTCATCTGTTTTTTTTTCTGCTACAGCGTAACAGCCATTTACTGAGACTGTGTATCCAATGGAGCGCTGTTTTGTTTTTTGTTTTGTTTTTTTGTTTTTTCTGTTTGGACACACTGTACAGTAGATCTGTATTCTGAACGTCAAAGAAGGTCAGGTGAATGTGACCTTAACTCTGCAACTTGAGGCCGAACCTGTCTCGCCCCCTCTGGGGGGAGGCGAGCTGTGGGTTTGCCTATCAGCTGATTAGCTTGAAAGGTTAGAAGGGCCCCACTCTTGTCTCACCATCTGCGCTGTGCCGCGCTACTACCACATTAGGGATCTTTAAACAGATGGTTTGAGGGCTGCATTGGAAAATGTCAGGACAAATCGCCATCCCCGGATAATTACTGTTTTGAGCACTCCCCCTTCTTAATCTGCACCTCTAGCTTTCTCAATATATATTTTTGGATCTTTTTCCTTGGATACCATTTTCTCTCACACATGCTAAATTGTTTCTCATCTATTTCCCCTGAGAGCAGCTTTGAACATAGAAAAGTTAGCAAGCCATTAAAGTTACAAAGTACATATGTTCCGACATAGTTTTTAAAGGAAGTATTGGACAGTAGTACAGTGTAGTACCCCCAATTTCTCTTATTGTGAATAGCAGTCTTGCAAATCAAACCATTCTGTTTCAAAATTGCAACAGCCCAATCTTGTATTAACAAAACAATGGTGCTATTCATGTCCAAAGTTCTGGAGGAGGTTGTTCACACACGACTTCTGTTTTATTTCAACAATAATAATGTCATGGAGAAATTCCACACAGGTGTCAGGGCACAGAATCTGTCATTCTCCAAGTTTCAAATAGCCTAGTGCTGTCTTTCGACTGTGGTAAATGCAATTTTAATTCTTCTTCCCACTTAACGCACATGCCTTTCTGTACAAAGCTTTGGACCATCTTCTCCTCTACTGCCCCAGTCATGTGTGGAGTACCTCCAGGTTCCATTTTAGGGACCATTTTGTTTGCTTTGTCTATGTTTTCTTTAGGCTCCATCTCCCGCAAGCATCTCCTTGCGCTGCTACGCTGATGACACAAAAATATACTTATGATTAAATCTGGGGGAATCCAACTCTATCATATGACTAAGTGTGGCCAGTCTATGAAATGCTGGACTGCAAAATCTTCAGTTGCTTGACAACAGGATAGGAGTGATTGTGTTTGTTCTCTTCAACAGCACAAGGAGTATAGCTATCCACTTTTGGCCCTATGCTACCTGGCAAATTTGACAAACAGATCAGCTCTGTGGTGAAAGGTTGCTATCTTCAGCTCAGGAACATGGCCAAACTGAGGTTGATCCCCTCACTCAACTATATGAGGACTGCATGATGAACTCGGGGCTGGATTGTTGCAACCCCAATGTACCAGGTCAGCCCTCTTGGTCTTGCCTGCAGATGGAGCAGAATGCTAGAGTGACACTCGTACCAGAAAAAGAAACAAGTATTACACCAGTGCCACCACCCCTGCACTGGCTATGCCTGTTGGTTATTTTATTTGTTTTTAGAGCTAAACATTTCAGTGCTTCTCCACCCCTACTCCATCTTGTGGCCTCTTAGATCCTTACAGCTGTGTTTAATAGTGTCACGAGCAGGGCGTGTGGGTATGGGAGATCGCGCCTTTGAGGTGGCTGTTCCAAAGCCCCGGAATAGCCTTCTTTGTTCAGTCAAATGCTATGTGATCTTTTATTCTGTTTTACATTTTTGCACATATTTTGAAATTGCCTTGTATTTCATCATTACCATCATTGTTATTCGGTGTCATTTTACTCACTTACTTCTGTTGTGCCTAAATTTGTACAGCACCTTGGTATTCCCTGGCTGTTTTAATCATGCTATATAAATAAACTTAATTTTATTTGATCTATTGTCCATGTGTGGAGGACTGATGTGCTAAAGTAGTAGCAGCAGGAAACTGGGCCTCCTCATGTAGTGAAAGAAGTGTGGATGCAGAATGCCCCCCCCATGTGTCAGTCACCTTGTAGCCTTATGTGTGACCCTATTTCTGTCTTTTTGCAGCTGCTGTGCTCACAAGCGCAGGATACAATCGCACAGAGTGGGATCCATGTGAACGAGGAATTATACAACCGGCTTCAATGCTAAAATCAAGATTTCACGCCTCCTGGGAGCACGGCGCTAGGTGGGCAGAGTGAGCAACAGAGAAGGAGAAGAGCGAAGGAGGTGGTAGACCAAAGCAAAGGAAGTCGTGTGTGATTTGAAGTTGTTGGGAAAAGACGAAAAGCAAGAGTTTGAACGGATCAATAGTTCACCGTATGCGATATACGTTTTTAAGGAATGAGAGATGCTAAACAGAGCTAGCGCTGTTTGCACTTGGGCTGGAAATGACTGAGATATTATCACTTTTTTTTTCACTTTTTTTTCTGGCATTACTATGATTGGTGATGGCTGAAATGGATTCAGATGCAGCAATCTTCAAAGGCCTTTATCTCCAAGCAGTAGGGGGAAAAAAAGAACCTGCATGACAATCACTATCCTTCTTTTCCCTCATGGGTGGATAACACGCAGAGCACATTACCTCAGAAAGCAAGCTCACATTTATGTGCTGTGTGTGTCCTAAATCATTTTTTTTATAAGTTCCACATGAGTTAATCCTCACAGGGAATTAAAAAAAAAAAAGAAGAAAAAAACGAATAAAAAAATGAAGAAAAATACCAAACCAGTCTGAAAATAAATCATTTCTTCTTGAACAGTTAAACCATAGAACACAACTCCGTTGGTAGTTATTTGTTTCAGTCGTATTATTTTTTCATTAAAAGTTTCAAACCATAGGGGAGGACATCTTAAACCACAGAAACCATAGAAAATACACACACACGCACACACACACACCAAAAAAAAAAAAAAAAAAAGAGTGGGGGAATACGATGTTGACACGGGATGTGAAAGGAATGGATGGATGGGATTGTTGAACTGGAACCTGAAAAAAAGCAGAGAGGATGGCACATATCAATGAGCAGCTCTTCCCCATCCCCTATCCATCCAAAATGATGAAAAGAAAAAAAAAAAAGAGAGAAAGGGACAGACTGAGAGATTGAACGCTGTCGCCATCCATTAGAAGGGAAAAGGGGGGATAGGGAGCTACCAGTGTGAGAGACCTCAGTAAGAGTTTTCTCTCCTTTGCTATAAAAAGAACTGAACGGTGCAGAAATATTCTTTTTTCTTTTTTTACCCCCCCCAAATCATCAAACAATTGACAGAGATTTTCTTTTTTCTCCAGAATAAAATCAAGACATTTTTCTCAGAAATAAGTTTTCATAGGTTTTTTTTGTTTTGTTGTTTTTTTTAAGTTCATTTAAAAATCTTTCTCAATCACAGACGTGTCAAGCCCCTGTTCTTTCTTTTCAATAGTCTTTGCGAAAATATAGAGTAGAACAGTCTTCTTTCCATGTCTGTCCACTGCAGAAGTAAACAAATACAGTATGGGATCCGACAGAGCACATTGCAGGAGACGGGGAGCAGTGTGTGTGAGATCTTTGCCAAAAATCATGTACTTATGTATAGCTTTTCCGAAGTTCAGCATCTCTGTGTGCGTCTGTACTGTATCTCGGCATGAGGACGTGTGTATTCAAGTGTGTGTGTGTACATCTGCGAGTCTTCACACTTCAGTCTGGAAGTCTCCCTCGGACGAATCGGGTGTGTTAGCAGAGGAGGAGTCCCAGTTCTTATTGTGCAGCTCCATCCGGTCCTTCTGCTCCCCAGGCACGATGGACAGCTCTGGGGTCATGGTCTTGAAGCTGTCCCATGAGCTCTGGTCCTCCGGGGTTGACTTGTCCTGATGGAGAAGAATGGAAGAGACAAGGGCCATGTTGGGAAAGGTTAGCTGCAACTGGAAGAAAAACAACAACAACAGCAACAAAAAAAAAAAAAAAAAAAAAGACACAATGGACTATTTTCTATTTTAATAGTCCAAAGCAGATGGTGGTGAAGTGAACTTCGTCCAAATCCACTTTTGATCATTTTGATATTCTTGATAATTCCTTTTAAACAACCTGGTTCCCTGAGAGGAAAATGGGAACAGTGCCGGTCTGAAACTAGCAAAAACAATTGTGTCGTGCGTTGCGTCAGGAGAAAAATATTTCGTTTTATATAGGATGGGTTGTATTCTCATGATTATGGGCATAATTTTAATCTGAATTGATGTCAGTGGCAAAATCCCAAAGGGGCTCTTCAACATGTGCACAAATAGTTATATTAAAAGATCGCATTGTGTTCAAACTAATCACCAGGTTATCTAAACTTAGACAAAAGAAGATTAATTGCACTATTACCTGAATTGTCTGTTTTCAGCATCCACCCCAGTTCACACATCAGTTTTCAGAGTAAAATTTTGGGCAAATCCAACAACTGACCAGGGGCTGATTTGTATATAATATAATGTAACTGATTTGGTATTATTCCTTCACCTATTCCATCATTTTCACCACAACCTTTTGCCTTTACCACACATCTGGAATTTTGCATGATTTTGATGCTGATCTTAGCACCTTAAAGGAATAATTCAACATTTCTGACACAAAGTTTCTTTCTGATAGTGAGTTAGATGAGGAGATTCAGACCAATTTGTCCATTAAATATAGAGCTACAGCTGGTTAGATTATTTTTGGGAAACCAACTAGCCTATCTAAAGGAAATAAAACCCAACCACTCCATAATTAACTCATTATATAAGTGAAACAACAATTTGTCATTTTAAAAGCAGTTGTATGTTGACTGGTTGCCTGCCAAGAAGCACTCCAAGACTGCAGGAAGTAAATTCTTTCTATAGACTAAACAACAGCTGGCTGACTCTCAAGAAAGTACATTTGCTGATATAAAATACACATTATATTCATATAATAAATTTGCTACCAATCAAATTATAACCAAACGACATTGGGGAACTGAGGTGATGGGGCACCATGGGCCCACACTTAATGGTTGCCCTGTGTAGTGGGTTGATACAACCCTGAGTTTATGTTTCAAATCTGACATACCTTCAGTGCAATGATGGATTGTTACAAACACGCAGTGTGTGCACCCACTTTTACCTTAAAATAAACAGATTCAGATAATCAGACTAAACTGTTGGCATGTTTGCAACCTCCCCGATTATCGCTGCCATGCAGTGTTTCATCTCAAAACGTAGAAATGAATGCCAGCACGTTGGAATGAGACTCAAGTTGTGAAAAACTAGGATTTTCTTTGAAAAACAGCACCTGTAAAACATTGCTTTGATCAGTTTTGACCTGTGTACAGATTTGGAGATGGATACATTTGAATATACACCACACAGCAGCTGAATTTGATCTTATGTCTCTAACCTTTACAAATGTCAACATACTCACAGAGAGGCCCGCCACTCAGTGCCGTTTCTTCGACGTTATTTAACCTCACAAGTACTAAACAGCAACACCATACCTACCCACACCTCAAAATTCCGCTCCACTTTTCTATCATCAAAAATACTACTCCTGTTCTATTATTTACAGAAAATCATACCTGTCTTCTTTCATCTCCCACTTCTCCCAATCAGTAACTGTCCGAATAAACTGTTAAAAGCATGAAGCTAGACCTGGGTCTGTCCTTGCTGCATGTGGTGCACAGGTGTGCCCACCATGCATGTAAAATACATGTTGGGGGATTAGTTTGAAAACAGAATTAGAGGTAGCATTATGCATCAGATAAGAGCCATTATTCAAATCAGACTTGTTATCTCGTGGAGATAATGATTTCACAGATATGAGCTGGGGAAAGACACGAGGGATTGCTAGCCCGGATGAGTCTTGGTGGAGGAAGACATAGATAGAAAGAAAAAAAAAAAAAAAGACAGACTAGTCATGGTGATTTCCAGTGACATGATGGACCCAGCTGCAGCAGAGATTTTTGGACTTCATGAAGCTGAATATTCATGCTCTAAAAATGAATATTCACTGAATTTCCGGCAACCTATCCTGACATAAGTGTGTTTTAGAGCGAATTCTGTGATGTCTCTTACCCCCTACATCAATGAGCCTGTTTGTACATGTAATCCATTAGAGGAGAGAGAGCAGCACTGTATCTGCTCTTCAGATCTATCTCAGAACGACTCGGCTCTCTCGTTCAGCTTCTTTCCTTTTGTTTTCTCTACATGCCTTCTCCACAATCCCTCCTTCCTGTCTTTTTACCACCACGTCAAGGGTACTCACATGTAATTCACTTTGAGCTTTTCACACCCTCAAACCCTGTCTATCTCTTCATCTGAGAGACACGCACACACAGACACACTCACATACAGACAGAGACAGTTCATTGATCTGCAGTGGCACAGCACTCCCTTCCCCTCTTGCAGCGTGATCATCGTCGCCCAAGCGCTAGGGGGCAATATCTGCCTGATTATCATTCTCCCTGCGTCACAGCCTGACAGTTGGTAAAATGAATACAAAAGGCATAATCTGGGAGCCAATTTGCATGCTAAATGCTGGCGAAGGAACATTTTGTAATGCAGGAGTGTGGGTAATGCTGCAGTTAAGCCCAACTTTATCCCTGGGAGACTAGGCTAACGCGATTGTGCTGCTGCTGCGTGTCTATCCATTCCCTTTCGCCATCTCTGCCTGACTCTATATTCCCTCCTTGCCCCAAAGCCCCATCTCATCCCTCTCTCTCTCTCTCTCTCTCTGCCAGAAGCCCCTCTACTTACACTCGACGAGTTCTTTTCACCTCCGGCAGACGAAATGCTCCATCGCTTTTCCCTCTGTGGTGATGAAATGGGAGGGAGAAGACAAGGAG
The DNA here is from genome assembly GCA_038496675.1 of Rachycentron canadum. Classification (NCBI taxonomy): domain Eukaryota; kingdom Metazoa; phylum Chordata; class Actinopteri; order Carangiformes; family Rachycentridae; genus Rachycentron; species Rachycentron canadum. The sequence continues at coordinate 15,182,593 of CM076663.1, read as the reverse complement.
AAGATTGGGGGGGGGGGTGACAAAAGAGAGAGAGAGAGACAGAGGGATAGAAAGAGAAAGAAGAGGGGGAGGGAAGGATCACAGTCACTGACAACTCTGCCCTGAAACAATAGTATTGTTCCCACACCTTCAGCAGGTGAACAGGCAGTCGTTGCCTTGTGCTCACACTTTACCCTCTCTCTCTCTCTCTCTCTCTCTCTCTTTGTCTCCATCTCTCAATCCTCTCTCACCAGCTCTCTCATGAGAGAACATAACACATGTACACGCTGACAACATGCACACACGAACAGAAACAGTGCAGCATGGCTGTGCACACATTGTCGAACTATGAACAGGTGGTATTTTTTTTTATTTTTTTTTTAACATCCTGACCTGTTAAAGCTTAGAGGAAAACTGAGGAAGCACATACAGAGTGAGAGAAAAGATCCTACATGCTACGCACAACTAATAGCAACTACAACTACTATACAAAGGGATAAAAGGAAAGGACGGCATGTGGGTGTAAAGGGAGCTGTTTCTAAAAGCCATAACAGAAACTCTACTGTGTAGTGCTAGAGGCTTTACAGCTCATGTTTTCTAAATAATGTTGAAAGAGGATAACTAATCTGGTTGTAAGTGCATGGAAATGCTATCTACACTATCTCCATTATTGATTTTAGACTGTATGTGTTAGCACGTTAAATAGTTAACGCTGCGCTATAAAGTGGACATTGCTGACGCTGTTTGTTCTGCCTCTGACTTAAACACATAAAACTTCCTTCCCCCTGCCGCACCTCTGCTGTGTTATCAGTCATTTCTTTTTATGCTCCTGTCTTCTTTATGTGCACGGTGGCTTGGAACTATGGGTGGTCTGGAGTTTGTTTTTGTTCACAACATGCACCGCTGTTCAGAAGTAACAAGTATTTTCCTACTGTGCTGGTCAGCGTGGGAGCTGGTGATGAATTCAGCAACAGCAGCACAAAAAAAAAAAAAAAAAAAAAAAAGTAAACACAAATCCAACAGTGTTTGGTATTGCGGTTCCCTTGGCAGTTATGTTGACTGGCCAGCAGCTCAATATAGTTGTGTGTTTGTGTCATTAGGGGACTGGTGTGAGTGCTCATGTCACTTACACTTTTTGAATCCCAGTCTACCTCAAATTGGGAGCCCAGCTTGATTCCCTATAGTGACTCTAACAAGTCGTCTAATAACCAAACCGACTCCAGCCTTCATTTTTTTTTTTTTCTGTCTTAAAGTTGTTATTGTGTAGAAGTTTGTGCAAAGCTCTCTTAATTCATTTTTCTTTCTGTTAAAAGCAGCAGACGAAACCGCGCGTCATTCTGTCTTGGAGAGCAGTTTGTTAAAGTATTTGAGGGGGTGTTTTGATGCATGTGTGCAGAAAGGCAGGAAAACCAAATCTTTCAACGTTGATATATAAGACTTGAGATTCAGACTCACCCTTTCAGAGATTAAAACCATTTCTATGGCTTAGCAGATTGCCTCAGGGTGTCTTGATTTACTGTCATGTGTGATGTGCTCATTACCTTTTAGACCACATTTATTGACAGTTGCATCTGACAGCTGCATCAGTGATTGAATGAACATTTACTCTGATATTCTACTCAAACACTCTTTACTCCTCCACATTAAACGGGCAGGTTTAGTTTCTACTTACTTTACACATTCCACCAGCTACAACTGTAACATGTAACTAAAATATCAGTGCATCAGTAATAATAATCCACCAACATTAGATTTACACCAATAGGATAACAGGACATTTTGAATTTTGGGCACTTTAAAACTGTATAAAATCCATTTAAGTCTTAAGCAAGTACTTATTTGATATTTTAAATGCAAGACTTAGTTATATTATGTTCATCAAACAGCTTTATAAATAAAAGAAAATACCTCTTTCTTTCTCTCTGCTTTCTTTGTTTTAAATTATTTCTTTTATTTTTTTCCCGATCACGCTTGCCCTCGACTGACTTTTATACCACATAAAAAGCTATTAAAAAAACTCTGATATATCAGGGTTGGTTGACAGGATGAGCGTTATAAACTACCTGCAATAGGATGAACTTATGGCAATTTATGACAGACTGTTTTTTTCCGGGTTTCAATCACCATAATGAGTACCTTTATATTTCTGCCTCATCAGCCTTCAAAGTGTCAGATGTGGTTAGATAATTCACCTCTAAAAGCACAGCTGGTGCGCCATCAGCGCTCGCGATCGGTGGAACCTGCAGTATGGATTTTCATTCGCTGATATCATACCCGATCAGTGTCAACCATTTTAACAAGTTACCTACAGTCCTCCACTGTAGACATCACTGTCTACTACACACTACACTGTCATACTTTTGCAGACATAGCAGGGTTAAGTAGAGTTAAATGTGGCGACAGGGACTGTAAGACCTCACTGAATACGCTGTTTTTGCCTAACTGGCCAAAACTAAAAGTTACATGCAAGCTACACAAGAATCTGAGAGAAGATGCTGCAAGCATGACAAAGCTAAATGAGGGAAACGGTTTGTTTGGTTACAGTGGGAAAGTACATACTGGAGGAGAAAAAAAAAAAAAAAGCATAAACATCTAAAGCCTTTTCGAGATGCCTGTGCAACAGTGTTGGTGGATGTGGCCCACTCTCTGCCACTCAGAGCCCATCTCATTTGGGCCGTGGAATGGAAACCGTGTTGGGATGTGGGTGAGTAATGTGGCAGACTGTCTGTGGGAGATGATGGGGAGGACAGGTGGTTGCGGGTAAGTGCGTTAACTTTACCTTTGTTGACTTGGATGCCCATGGTTCTGCTGACTGTCTGGCTACATTCAAACTGGGACATGACAACAAGCATGCGACACAAGGCCCAGTCAGCCAACAAAGGACAGAAAACACAAACAAAAAAAACAAAACAAAACAAAACAAAAAAAAAAACAACAACAACAAAAACAGAAATCAATAAAATGTAGCAGTAAGGCAAATAAAAGACATACAGTGAGTGTGAAACAAACTTAAATCATGTTTATACATGAAATGTTTGGCCATTTTCATGAAAGAAAATGAAAGTTGACATCAAACAATGCAGGAGTAGACTGAGTGGATACCAGAATATTCATTTTTATCATCATTTTACAGTGGTCAGCAACCCAGAACGAGTATTTATTTATAGCTATTAATTTGTCGGTGATGATACCATCAAGAAAATGATAGGATCCAGATTGCCAAATCAGCATCAATTAATAGACTGGCCTGGCTTTTTTCTTTGTTTTTTTTTTTTTTTTAGCACCATTTACCCTTTAGCTGACAAGTAATAAGGCCCTTCAAAAGAGCCAAATCTGGACAATGTAGGGCAAATAAATTCCATTAGCGCAACACATTGCAAACAAACGAGCAATCAGACACACAGGCTTGGTTCGCTGCTGTCTGGGCCGGTGCAGTGTAGTGCAATGCAATCCAAGGCCCGTGTTCCTATAGTGGAAAACAGTTCCAGCTTGCAGATTCGGCCCTTTTCACCTCCCTTTAATTGGCCCAAGGACACTAAATGAGCTAAATTAGTATTGTGCCTCTTGGTGCACGAAGCCAGTGTTAGGCTTGTTCCGCCTGGGCTAACCGTCCCCTCATTAGGAGCCACTGATAGAGGCAGTGTGCTAAAGCTACACTCCGCCAGCCCTCAGTTTTCATGGGCAATTTATGTGGAAGGATGAAAACAGTTGATGAGTTTATACTTGGCTCGGAGATGGGGGCAAGGAAATAATTAAAAACAAGCTAATGAGAGGAATTAATTATTCAATTAATGCCTCAAACGTGCCACCGAGGGCTGAGTTTAGAGGGAGAAATGGGGAAAGGAGGGGAGACGGCAAGAGAGAAAATGTCAAGCCGGGAGGATGAATAGAGGGGAGAATGAGATATGAAGAGGAAGAAGAGAGGAGGACTTGCCTTATTGCTGGAATGTTGAAATTGAAGCCCCTTAGCTTAATGCCAGCAAATTGACTATCAAGACCTATGGGGTTTGCAAGAGCAAGCAAATTGCCCTCACTGAATCAACAAAAATTGGGTCTTTGTCATTTATAATTATACATCTTCATTTTACATGAGACATCCTCAAAGCATACATATTACCTTTCCTAAATTTCCCTCAATGGCCTGAAAACATTGTTGGAATATGTCAATAAGAGACACTAATGTTAACTGAGGATGCATAAAGAGAGCACCCCAGGTCGCACCTGTCTTTTATGGGGCAGACTAATGGAAGAACCTTCTCAGACTATGCAAGATATATTTCTATATGTGGCCTAGTAGACTAGGATTTCATTGTAGGATTCACACACATGCCCGCAGCCATTTAGATTGAATTGCAAATACATCTTTTATAATCGGAAATTTGCTCGCCGTTGCCGCTCTGATCTAGCATGAGTGAAATCACAACAAAGTAGGGTACTTGTTTCCTTTGTCTTTTTCTCCATCCCACTGCGTTCGGCATAACTCCTCACCGTCTATCTGGAGAGGGAAGCCAAGCACGCTTCATTTAATCAAGAACACAGCAGACGATGGGATGGAAATATATCCCATTTAAGAGCTAAAAAATGCATCAGCCAGGCCATTATGCAGTGCAAACTCTCTCTCTCATACACACATACACACGCACGCCGTCCATCCCACACACAGAGAAGCACAACACTGCATCATTGGGCACCGCATGCAAATTTGTGTTATGACCTTCTGAACCCTGTGGAGAGGATAGAAAACGACAGGCTAGTTCCACAATGACAGAAGCCAAGAAGCTCAACATTAGCGTAGACACTAATGCTAAAACATACTGCGCCGCATACACACTGCATCCACTTTGTCTTTCAGTAACCCCACGGACTCCATTTATATCATGTCTCCATTATGAGAGACACAATGAAAATGGACTCCATTCCTCTGCTAGCCATATGGCCCCTGACAGAGCCTGCACTATACTTAAAACAGAACAGGATTTTAATTTGTTTTTGTCATTAGCATTAATATGAAGCTTGCTTTCTATCCAGTGTATTATATGTAAAGCTGCAAATATGATCTCTCACGGGGCCAAACAACTTTGTATCTAAATTAAAAGCATTTGATTCAAGGTCAGCCGCTGTCAACAAACCAAAACAGTAGCTATGAAGTTAACACCGTCGCACTGTGACCTCTGTAACTCACGTAGCCGGCTGCTATACATCTTTCTGCATTACTGATGTGAATAGATATCTGCAACCAGCAGGAGAGATGTATGTTTGTGTCACAGCCTGGCAGTGACCTTTCTTAGTCATAGCTTACCAGTGTAGAGTAGTATTTAAAGGTCATGCATATGTTTTACAAAAATAACAACAGATATGTACATTTATTTATTTTCCGACTACAGGAATCGCTCCGCTGGCCCCGGCAGGCTACTTGAACTTCCCCATGGTTTCCGTTTATTCAGTGCAATACTGTGCTATTTCTCCAATGGCCCCTAGCTATTAGTGTGGGGATTACCAGTTACCGGGCACCAAGGGGTTAACAAGTGTGAGGGGGTGGTATGGAGAGGAGGAAAGACAAGAAAAGCATGAAATTGAGAGATTGAGGTATGTGGATTCTATCTGTGATGGCACATGTAATACCCAAGACCACTTTAAACCCACCATACTTACACAGAAAATTGGATAAGATGAACAGTGTAAAAAAAAAAGTGTGGGGCATTTTATGATATCCACTCATCTCCTCAACACGGCCAACACAGCGATCCTACCTTTCCACAGAAGTAAAATGGATCAGGTCTCTTCTGACCCCATAAGCCTTTGTGATATCTCCGAGAATCTCTCATCAGCACCCATACAAAGTGCACAATGTTTGGCCATTTTCAGTGCCAATGAGCTAGTTTATGGACAGAATAACATGGTTTATGAGGTGATTAGAAACCGGTTTGGATGGGTAATTGTCTTTATGAATTGATTTAATCACTTGGTTAGGGTGTTTACATCAGCAGGTTTAACTCAGGCACTGAAATGGACACGGTGTGGATTGTCACACCGCACTGAGCGTGCTACAGTAATGAAAACACAACCCAAAACAGAAAAAAAAAAAAGGCTTTTTGAGTTTATGTTTTATCATGGCAGATAAATCAGATCCTGCATCACAACCTTACAAATTCATATCTCTGGTTATAGTGATACTAGATGGTATATTACAATATGAATTTGCACAAGAGTTGATGGAGGATCAAGGGAAAGCATTCATAACATGAATGCTGAAGAACAAGAGGTATAAGCTGTGATGCACTGAACTTTTACACCACCACACCACACCACTAGGGGATCATTTACCATTAAAGACTAATCAAATACAGTCACTTCACTCTGAGGCAGTGCTGGCAGGAAGGGGATGAGCAGCTACATGGAGTAAACGTATAGTTTGACAATGTTCGTGAATGGCCTTGAAACAGTAGGCTTTTTGGTGCCGCATGTACACTAATGCGACAGTAAACGCTAGACTGAAGCACCATGCCCTGAACTGACTGCTGGTGAAGCTCCGCCTCCAGAGTCACAGTTGCTACGCCTGTCAAACTTTCCATTCTCGCACAGCACATACACATCACACAATGATAAGAGCAGCAGATTTATGAACAAAACCAGTGGTTTTTAAAACAATGGCTCCTTCAATTCAAACAGAGGTAGACAAATGTAGGCTTCTCTATTTTAGTCGGGAGCCATCAATGGCATTAGCATTAATGTTTACACTTTAAGTAGATTTAAATGGCTTGGGTTAAGGGAACTTTAATGCTTTCAGCTGACTTGTTTTTAAAAAGGTGATCTATAAACAAGGGTCTTAAATATACACTCGATGCCTGCGTACAGAACATGTTGAAAGACTAAAGCCAAACCTGCATGTCCAAGGCAAAATGTCAGGATCCTCTGTGAGGTCTATCAGATAGCCCAGTATTATGGAATGATATCATTTAATATAAGGAGAAATTTTTGGTTGTTACATGTTATTTTGTATTTGATGATATTTGATATTGATATTATGATATTTGATGATGCTTGAGTGTAAACTTTCCCAAATCCAATAAGGAGCTGGACTGCTATTGTTAGCCTAAAGTCTGATAGCATCCTAGACCAGATTCCATATAGTAGAATGAAGCAGTAGTGGTGGTGAACAGGTTTTTTTTTTTTTTAAGTCTAACTTGTACCCCACAAACTAATGCTTGCTTTTAGTTTTGGAAAAGCTTTACATTCTGTAAATGCATAGTATCGCTTGTGTCAGCGGCGCACACACTCACACACACACACACACACCGCTTCAGTTTGTGGAGAAATCTAAAGCTTTGACAGGCCTACTGTGGCTCACAACAGTTGTTAAGCTATGACTGCACAGTCGCTGTTTGCGGGAGGAGTTTAACCAACAGTCAATTACATGTGAAGTGTACATTACTGCTGCATGACAACACAGCTGCAGAACAAACAGTGGCAAACTATGGGGTACGTACACAGTGACATGTAGCATATCGACTCATCGGCCTGCTTTAGAGCGAGTTAGAGGGGCTCTACTGCACGGGGGTTTATGTGGGGTTTAGTATGCCTTACGTTGACTTTCTTTGTAAACGAGGGACGTTCTGCGCACAAGCGACGGCTCAGTGTTGTGCCTCGGTGGAGGGGGAGGGGGAACCTGTTGTGGATGAACACGCGCCACGGTGGTTAGAAGGGTTTACAGGGCGTTTTAGAGTCTGGGTTAAAACACTGTTTAGGCACTTCAAAGGAGAGACAGAGGCCTGAAAAAAGTCAGGGGGGTTAATGAGGTTTTGGAGGCATCACTGTCTGAGATAGGAGACTCATCATTAAGCAGGTAAGCAAGAGTTGGGGGTTTTCCTTCTGCTAGTATATGCTTGGAAAAGGTCGACCTCTTTCATCATTTAAAGGTGAGATGCTCAATAGTGCCTATCTTTAAGTGACTAAGTCAATTGGCCATGTGAAGCGCAGGTTTATCAGCTTCCACAGCACTTTGAGTGTCCATCCATGAGAAGATATCCTTGTGAAAAGCAATTAGGTTTGCTATTAAATCATTGCACACATGTAATATATGTGAAAATCAGTGTCAGTGTCTGTCATATAGCATCGAAAGGAGGTTATTAAAGTTATTATGAAACGATTATATCATCACTCATGCAGTGATTGTCTCCTACACACAGTTTATGTGCTTCAGACACAGGCAGCACAACACACTGCTTTCAGATATAAAAGTAAACACACAAACATAAAGGAACAAATGGGCATAGACACAAGCACGCACACAGGCCTACGGCCACACACACAGGGATGAAGCCACACGCGTAAGCACTCTAATACGCAAGTGTATGGACATGCACACCCACTCACATTGACACACACGTACACACACACACACACACAAACACACACACACAAACACACACATTTCTCATCTCCATAATTACCGAATAGTCAGCATGTCTGTGTCTGGGGGTGACTCTCAAAGTGAGATGTTGACAACAGCAGCGCTGAACTCAAGCTGGGTCCCGTCAAAGGCCTGACACTGATAGCATTATCCGTGTAATTATTCACAGTTAAGTGAACTGCCTACTTACTTTCAACATAATAGATTTGGATGAGTAAGCCATATCTACGCTGCGCTTTCATTTCATAAGTTGCATGACGTCACCGACCTAGAGGAAATAAGCATTCCAATTTGTCTTAATTGGTTTAAATGCAGCCTATGTATTACTTGTGGCTGGCCTTTCATTTCTTTTACATTTGGGCATAATCTCAAAGCACACCTGAGCTCCCTCGGAGGCACATTAGCATGCTGCAGTGCAACTGTTAAGAACCACAGACTTCTAATATATGGCTCATGCCTTTTCGAGCAGCCTGCCATTTTTCTTCTCTGCCATAAAATATTTGCTTGGCATTAATGAATGGGGAGTCAGCCAATGCTTCTGAAAATCTTGATCAAGACGTTGAGCAAATAAGGAGTGAAGGAAGAGGCCAGTCTGGCATTGGGAAATGGCAGAATGTTTGTGTTTGTGCGTGTGTGTGTATACACTATGTGTGTGGCTATGTGGCTAGGGGAATATGAGGGATGTCAGGCTGGCTTCTGTTCCTCTACAGGCAGTGTAAATTAGATGTGAACCAGCGTGCCGCCGATGCCAGGGGAAAGTACACCTATCAAGACTGACTAACTCATCATGGCGCTTTGCACTGAAGCTCTGCAGATGAGGGGAGTGTGAATGTGCGTGTGTGTGTGTGTGTGTGCGTTTAAAGTTTAATGAAACTGGTCCTCTGAAGGTCAGTGCCAAGCAAGCAGGGACTCTTTCGTCTGCTGCTCATGGTGTATTAATGATTCAAAGATGCGTCTGCGTCTCATGTACACAGGTGACCACCCAAGCACCCCACTGACACACACATACACACACACATGTGCATGCGCGGGCACGCGCACGCGCGCGCGCACACACACAAACACCGTCTGACTATAAGCACCAACGCACGCACACAGGTGTAAGAAACATGAAAAACAGTAACATACAGTACATAAACAATGAATCCATTAAACAGACATATTAAGCAGACAGGAAAAGACAAAGCACTTGTGGGTATAGATGTGGTGATATATATATATATATATTGCGGTGCATTATTGTGAGGTTAGAAATAGTTCCACAGATCTTAAATTACAGAATTTGGATTTCATTAACAGGCTGAGATTGATTATCCCTCAGTTTACAGCACATGCAATCAACTTTTTTGACAGGTATTTAATAAGGCGCCGAACCCACGGGTGAGAATGAATTAAGCTCAGACCAATTACATCAGCCATAAAAGGGATTTACAGTAAATAAGCAGAAATAGAATAGTGCCTCCAAAGCTGTATTTATGAGGTAGTTATTGTTCAGTTCTCCACGGACGAGATAATATGTACAACAGCGAATTAATCAAATGGTAAGGAAAATATATAAAGTATTCACATTACATTTAAGTTCCCTTGTTAGAGCAAACAATGTTTTCACATTACTAAGGCAGCAATTTGGCTGGGGAAAAAAAAATAAAAATACAGCATAATGAATATAACCACTTGCAAAAGTACCTCATGTTTGTAAATGACTGGGAGCTATCCTCAGAATTTTTATGACAATAATTGTCTGAAAGCTGCATGTAAAAGTAAATGCAGTTTCACTGTAGCTCTGATGATATTTAGCCAGCGCTGGCCACATGCTGTGTGGGGCAAATTACTTTTTTTTTTTTTGATCTGCTCAGAAGTCAGTGTCAGCTTTTAATCAGCAATGTGTTTTTTTTTTTGTTTTGTTTTTTTTTTAAGGGTTGTGACGAAGTGTGAAAGGGGAGTGGAAGTGCATGGGTACAGTGGGTTCCCATCCCACTTTTGGGCAATGTGCTTACCTTGAATGTGGACATGGCTGCGTCCCTGCTATACCTGTCTATGGTGTGGAACTTGGACGAGTGGTTGAGCTCATGGTACAGCTCAGAATGTCTTTTGCGAGTGTGCATCACTTTCTGGAAGGGAAAGAAGGAAGGGACAGCAAAAATGAACCAAATAGAAAAAAAAAAAAGCAAAAGGGGGGGGGGGGCAATATATGGGCAGGCAGGAGAATGGTAATGGGTAAAAGGCTGTGGGACTGCAGTGATGCCAGCCATGAAAGAGGTTAGAGAGGGACGCCGACAGATCAATTGATTGCTGGCTCATGCTCATACATCATCCACTTCCTTAGTCTTTAAGAATTTGGCAACTGGGAGTACTGCAGAGGAGTCCTTGAAGTGAAAATTTGGTGAAAGTGACTGACAGAAATGCCATTGTTACAGACTGGTGCCTGCTAGCTGGTGGTCCTGTTAACTCAGGATTTTGTCTAACTCATTAAATGTCTAACAGATGGACCAGAATTTAACTCTGGCCCAAGTGAAAGGGTATTTGACAAAAACTGCCTTCCCTGTGTTCTGAATATGTCTGTCTAGATGGCTGCTGTATTCCAGATCTTTAATTCTCTGACAGCAAACTGCATTTGTCAGTGCCACTGCTGTTGTCTCTCTGTGCTAATGGGCAGTGCTGGAGCTGTTCGACAGTAGCTAATCGTCAAAGCAGCTTGCGAAGCTGAAAGTGACACAGGGGCAAGATGCCAGCACTCACACCCACACACTTACCGGCCAGGACTGGCGCTTAGCACTGGCTCCTATGACTTCAGAGTGGGAAGCCTCATCTCTACTCAGCTAGGAAGGTGTTACTAATTCCTTGCTGTATGTCTTTTTGCTGCTGCGTGTTATGCTTCCCTCTTTGACTTTGGCATACCCTTGTCTGACACATACAGTTTTAGGTTTTTCAAAAACTTGATTGTCACAACCTTTAAACACTCAGTTAAAGGGGCACTCCACCAATTTTACACATGTAGTTAAGATATCCAGGCTTTGGGCTGGAGAGCTCTAGTAGACCATATCTAAGGACTCAAACTCATGACATCTGGGCTTCTGCTGCACAGTCTGACTATTGTTTTTGAAGTGTGCCTCTTGCAAGTCTTCTAACTTTAAGTGCAGTACTTAAAGACTGGAGTACCCCTGTAAGTATTCAGACAAGTAGTATTTCCCCTATAGGACTATTTAACTAAGTTTTCAGCTGTTAAAAAAGATTAAAGTTAACTTAAAGTGGTCAGAAAAAGGACTTAAAAGTCAGACAAGTGGCTTACCTTCCATTAAACCATGGAAGTGTACCCTTCCCTATTTTAGTGGTTGTCTTATGTCAACCTCTTTCTCAAAGGTCAATAGTCAATTGATGAGGAAAGAGTTGATTTTCAGGAGAGCCAATCTCCTTGTTGTTGTTGCAGCGGCCACTAATGTCTCTACAGTAAAGTTGCTAGATAAGTAAAATGATCAGCCATAATTACTGTTAGTAGCTTGTCATCACTCATACCCTGTATATGCATTATACAGATATATCTCTATGGTGGAAGGTGAATGTCCAGTCTTTACAGCAGCCAAAATGACACTGAAATCGCACAAAAAGAAGCGGGAATACAGGGGAAGGTACGAAAAATTTGACTCAGCTTTTTGCAGACATATACTCGATAGAGACTGGAGATTCACAAGACACCCAGATCATTCTAACACAAACATACTCACACATTGCTGACCTCACGTCGTTCCAACAGATATAACCAGCCAATTAACTACGACCACATACGTGTTTGACCCAGAACTGAATTACTTGTATTCATTCAGACACAAAAAGCGCTCTACTTCACTGTTTCTTCAACCAGGACCCAAAACCAGAGAACGACATGATAACATCGTTGCACATGTCAGTGTGATGTTTTTGTTTTCCATGATGCTATGATTGATTGGCACAAAAATTGTTTCGGTAAGACAGATAATAGTCAGGGACAGGTTGAAGGCCACTGTTGGAGAAACAGCATACTATGTAAGGTAGGTCTGAAACGCTTCATTGTTCTAAATGCAAGGGAGACACAGTTGCGAAGGGGAGGGTTTAGCAATGCTTTTTGCTCCTCTATGCGTTACTCAAGTCCTGGCAGAAGCACAAGAAAGCAGAGACAGGCTGATGACAAGGGGGTGAGGTCAGATATCTTACCTCGAAGTCCAGCTCAGAGTACCGTACTCTTTTCCTCTGAAAGAGGAGGGGGGCAGGGGGAGAGAAGAAAGCATCAATGACCACCCCTGGACCACTATTGAACTTTAGACCTTCTCTATCTCAGTCTTTCTGTGGATCTCTCACAGCCATTGTTCAGTAACAAGGACAGGGCTAATGTGCACTGACTGCCCAACATGATACAGATATTCTTGCAAATGTCAAAGCAAAAAGCAAATTATTCAGTCTATTTCAATGTAATGAGATTAGTGAAGCAGAATAACCCAAAATTAGAATGAAATAATAATTTCTCGGCTCACATAGTCTCAAATACAATCATTACAACCCCAGCATAAATCATCCTCTTTGCTATTTTTGGGTAATTTGTAGGAGACATTCCAATTAAAAGAGCTGCAACAAACATATGAGAAATGGTTTTCATCCTCTAATCTTGTTTGGACCCCACAGCTCTCCTCTTAAGTGCCTCCGTAGATATAGCGAGTGGCACACAAGCCACCAATTTAACAGCTGCAGACATTTCCAGCTCATCTGGCCCTGACATTGCATTGCATTACATTCCATCTCTGACTTCCTATCTGGCTCTCGCTGTCTGCCAGATTTGCATTTGGCAGGGAGTGGAGCTGCTCTCCACAGTTAGTTAAAAGCTATATTCATTCTTTGTGAGGGCAGAGTTGCTGATCTGATGCTACAGCAGCCAAGGTTTTAAAAAGTAAAGGAATGCAAACAGATAGAGAGTTAAGTTTTTGTCTTCGATGTCCTCTTCACTTTGCAAATTCACCCATCACTGCCTATAAAAACACAATCCAATTATTGTCCTCCCACTGAGAGATCCTTACCTTAAACAGAGAAATTCCGTGATTGAGTTTGCTTTGTAATATGGAAAACATGCAACATGCATATACGTGTGCAGTATATTGCATGTTTTCATGGGGACATACATTAAGCAGTCATTAACTCACTCATTCATTATTCAAAAGGAATCCCTTTCTCTTGTGAGTTGATGGCATGACAATCCTAAAGACAGGACCAACAACATACACACTTGTTTTTCATGAGTTTGCATACCTGAGGATATTGTATGATAATACCATCTCTATAGCCAACTCTTTGTGGTAGGATACTAATTTATATTTCAATACTCCCGCTACTGGTTTCCATAGTACAATGATTGAATAAGATGCTCCGTGAACCTTCTTTTACGCTTTGATGAGATCATTTAGAGTTAAAATTTACAGGCCTTTAACTAAAAGTCAACAGTGAAATGAAACACTGAGTGCATTTGCGTGATCCCTCCATTACGCGTCACCATGTTTGAATTGGCGAGTAAAAGTCTGCTGTGATTTAATCTTGAGAGGCACGCTCTGATATCCATCTCCAAATCAAGCATATTGAAACAGGGTAAAATTATGGCAGTAAATTACATCCCGCAGGTTTCTCTGCAGAATTATTTTTTTTTTTTTTTGGTATTCATGAGTGCACTCGTAGCTCTTACGACAGTGATTTTTTTTTATCACTTTTTATCAGTGAGTTTTAATGACTCGTCCTTAACGTCCTCAGCCCTAAATGAAGCATCTGCACTTTTCAGTGAAAGTGTTGTTTCCATCTCTTTAATCAACCTTGTGAGTCAGCAAGATGCCAAAGTGTGTGTGTGTGTGTTTGTGTCCATGTTTATGCTTATTTTTTCGTGTGTGTGTGTCAATGTGTGACCATATGTGTGTATAAAATTAAGGTGGGCTGAAAGACATTCACCAGGGGTATTTCCTCTGATCCTTTCTGTCTCAGTCCATCTGCTATGCCACCTTGTATGGTTAGGAGGGGGTATCTCTCACACACTCACTCACACACACACTCACTCACACACACACTCACACACACAGAGTAAACTAAGAAGAAGCTGTTTGTCATTCTGAGTATAACTCATTTTAACACTCATTGTCTCAGTCGGCAGCAATAAATACATCTTAGATAAAAGTAATTGCAGTTTTAGCAGACTGCAGCACAGATCTGTGTATAACTGCTGGACTTGTTTAAAAGCCACACCCATGTAGACGTATCGATAAAAGCCATACAACCTGACTTCTTCTCCCCATATTACATCTTATTTTTCTCAAATTAAAAAGAAATGCTCACTGGATAAACTGGCAAATATTCTGTCTTTTTTTTTTTTTTTTTTTGTTAAGATCCTGGAAAGTGTCTTACATTCTGTCTTAAATCAACAGAATGTGACATTTAATAACTGAACCTGTTTTGCCAGGCATTCCCTTCCATTTGCTCACTTCCTCTTATCTTTATCATTTATTTTCCACCACTGCAACATCACTTATATAGCCACACTAGCACCACATCAATAACTTTAACCCATGAGCTCAGAAGAAATTTGAAATAGTGAGGATGCTCCACCACCACTTGGCACTTTTCCTTTCCTAATCCCTCAACCTCTCACCCACCTCCAGGGATCCTGCTGAGAGGCTGGTGTTGGCGTTGGTGCTGCCTAGATTGCGTGGCAGGGTCCTGGTTCTCTCCACTGTAGTTCCCCCCGTCAGAATCTGTCGAACCGACGGCCTCTGGCTGGGCTTCAGCTGGAGGGAATGCCCGTGGGCGTGCATGTGTCCTCCGTGGGAGTGTACAAGACCACCCTGAGCCATCATGTGGCCGTGCCCGTGGGGCATGGTTTTGATCGTCCCATAGGAGCGGTTGAGGTTCATGGTGATGTTCATGTCGCCCACACTGGACGGCACAAAATCTGCCGGGTAGGCCTCACTCTCGGCTGGGTGGAGGGTCAGGGGAGAGGGAGGTGGGGGGAAGGGAGGATCCTCCACTGCAATGTTGAGAGGCTTGTCCTCACCCCCCAGTCCCAGGCCTCCTTGGGAGGAGGGCGCTGGAGGTTTGAGACTGACCGTCCTACGTGGTAAGACCATGTAGTCTCCCTCCCCTCCGCCACCACTCCCTCCCCCACCTCCTCCACTTCCTCCACTTCCGGCACTTCCATCCTGGGAATTGTTAGAGGAAGCGGGCGGTCGCGCCCAGCCCAGGCCACTCTCAGTGCACAAGTAGATTGGAGCGCCGCTACGCGGCTGCCCCTGCTGCCTCTGCTGATCCACATTGACCTCCTTCTTTAGGGGTGTCTCACTCAGCTCATTGAGGCCTCCTAGGGCCGGAACCTTTGGAAAAAACAAGAAATCAATGGCTTATTAGATATATAAGACAATGTGGCAGCTGCAGTAAGACAACCTTTAATCTTATGTCAATGTTTTCAAAGACAAATTGAGCAGAGCACTACGCTGATCATCCAGTTTGTCATTAGGTGTCAATCTCAGTCCCATACCTGTACAATAAGGTTGGGAGGGGGAATGTTCCCAGGGAGGGAGCTGAAGTTAACTCCGACTCCCCCCTCCTGATGGGCTGCCAGTTTAGGATCATCCTCGTCATCCAAGGAGATGCGGGAAAGGGTCCCAGTAATGGTGGCAGGGTTACAGGTGTTGACCTCCTTGAAAATGACTGGAGGGAGTTGGGGGCAGAGAAGGGAAGCCGCAGAGCCAGAGAGAGAAAGTGGGGGATACTCATAAGATTGAGATGAAAGAGTCCGGGTAATTGGTAATTGGAGAAAGTAAAAAAAAAAAAAAAAAAAAGAAGCAGAGGTGAAGATTTTATGGGCTTGAAAAAACAATATTTGGAATGAAAAAGAGGAATGTATATTGTTTTTGTTTTTTTGCAGCTGAGAGACAGATGGCGTCTCCAAAGAAAAGTTTTACTTCTTGTTTTGGGCTTGTATAGTTCACTGTAACTAAGATGAATTTTGTCTCTGACACTGTGACCTCAAGTCTTGTTCCATCTCAAGATTTGCTGGTCAGCCAGGATTTTTATTAGCTTGGAGAAAGAGACCCTCGGTGCAAAATGCTGTGTGCTTCAAATGAAATGGAGCCAAATTCCCTTGCTGCCAAACCCTGTTCCATACTTCGCTCACCACCTTATTACTCCCATATCACTGGAGGGCTGTGTTTATGAGCTTTAATACATGTGTATCAGTGCATATTTCTATATGAGGGTCTGTATTAATTTCATTATTCATTAAATAAAACAGATCATTAAACTACTTACGGAGGTTTTGGGTTAGCTTTCATGAATGAGAAAAACAGATCTTATATGGTTCTAGAAAAGCTACGCCAAAATTAGCTATGACATGCTGACGAGACATGATGCTTGATCACAACTAACATCAATCTATCATCACAATCAAACACAAGTCAAACCATCTGGAAGATCATGCTAGATCATGCTCATTCTGTCACCATCAGAGGGAAGAATACTTACTCTCTGGCCTCCAAAATCCAACTCTAGACCAAAGCATGTAGCACAGACCATTTTCATGTCGACTGCATTGATGTGACAAAAATGTCAGGCTACACATTTGATCAAAAATGAAGCTGGATCCTGCTGAGTCTGAGCATACCAGCAAGGACACTTGCTGAGTACAGAACTTAGCATTTTTCTCTGTGAAAGTGATGTGAAAGGACTGGACATGTCGTGGGGAAATTTGACCCGTCTGATCCCTTCGCATCTGCATCCAACAGTGGAGGCCCAGAGGGTGACCTATAGACGAATCCGGCTTTTGTTTGTTTGTGTGTTGCGTTTGAACTCATTCTGCAGTTTCACCTAAAACCCGGATTCATCTATAGGAATGACTGAAGTCTGAGGAAAGACCAGGCAGTGTTAAAGTAGGTCAGTTATGGGTGCAAAACTTACATGGGTGTCCTCTCTCTGCAAAGGCGGAGGGGGGAAAGTGACGGCGTGTTAATATTTCAAAGCACAGCATAAACTATATTGTGGTACATTTTGTACACATTCTAACACAGACACGCACAAGACCCTCGTCAACAGTGAGTGAAGCAGGTCTGAGCACATTGAGGATTATTATTATCATGCACAATTAAACACAGTCTCATCCCAACATATGTTCGCTGAACACTTACTGGGCAGAATCAGTGTGATTGATAAGGCATAATGATCTGCGCACAACTGTGTCGAGACATAGCACATCATCACCTGTCATTTGATTAACATGCACAGCAGCAAGCTAAGAACGTAACAGCTCCTCATTGCCTCTGTGCAATGCTCATCCTGTGATGGACAAAGGGAAGGGGAAAAAAAAAAAAAAGAGAGACAAAAGGAGAGAGAAATCGGGTGGAAGTGAGTGCTCACCTGTTTGACACGCCAAGTCCACGTCCTTCTCAAAATCAGTCTGAAAGCGGGAGGCAGGGTAGGAAGAGAGGAAGCACAATGAGTGCGTGCGAGTACATTTGCTCCATTAGTAGCAGAACAGTCCTGATGAGTGATTGGATCGCGAATGGTTATGCTGTATCCAATGACTCTGATGCTCTAATTTGACTCTATAGAGGAGGATGGGATCTGTTGCCATGGTGACACTTTACAACTCAGTCAATTAGAAATGCCTTCTGTGAACAAGTACAAAATTAAATGTTGCCTTCGGTCACATGAGAAATGTTTGGTTTTTCGTTTCTTCACAGTGCACTTGTCTAAATCAAAAAGAACACAGAAAACA
The DNA here is from genome assembly GCA_038496675.1 of Rachycentron canadum. Classification (NCBI taxonomy): domain Eukaryota; kingdom Metazoa; phylum Chordata; class Actinopteri; order Carangiformes; family Rachycentridae; genus Rachycentron; species Rachycentron canadum. The sequence goes on along the minus strand of CM076663.1, from coordinate 15,164,438 downwards.
GAGCCAGAGGATTGTGTCTGATGGCACGCGCTACTGCCACTTTGCTCATGATGTGTATCGGTTCACAGCAGCAGATCCATATTCAGACTTTGAGGGAGATGAGCAGACCGCTGTGGAGTTTTGCCAGGTACATAATGCGACTGTATGCCTCATCAGTCACCTTGGTATCGTCTGAACGGAAATGGGGACAGAAATTTACACAGCAGCGAAACTATTTTTTGCGGTGTCAGTCTTCTAGTTGAGCTTTTCCTCAAAAAAAATAAAAAAAGCATCATGTAAGAATACAAATGCTTTTACTATTCATTCATGCCGAAACAATCTATTATCGCTGAATAACTTGTACCCAATATTCAGATTTTATGTAGGTTAGGTATTTCGGGCTTTGACCTATGATTCGCCTGAGGAATACAAGGTGGCACTTGGGGTAAGGAAACAGTTTGAAAACTGAAAAGGTGGCAGATTAAATGAAGAAGTATTGTCTCCAAAATGGCCACCACTCAAGTTTTCCTCAACTTTAGTGCAAGTGAAGCTCATTGCTATGCAGCTGTGGTCCTCCCTTCTCTCACCACAGAGCCTCCTCCAGTCCTCGGTGGGATTCACTTACAAAAGCCTTTGTTTGGATAATAAACTACAGATTTTAGACAGTTTGGGCACGCCACAGAGGCAAAAAGAAGAGGACAGGGGGAAATGAAAAACTGAGAGAGAGGAGAGAATATGTAAAGGTCTCCTAGGAGCGGAAAAAGCTCTTAGTACGTAAATCACCCGCAGCAACATTGATGGGTCTCTACTAAATGAACGAATGAGGATATGAGGAAAAAAACCTCACTCTTTCTCTCGGTCTGTCTCTTCCACACTGAGTGAAACAAATCATCTTTATTTTAACTATTACACGCACTCCCTGCAAAAGGTCACAGGTTTTTATCAAACTGTTGTTTTTGTCTTTTTGACTGACTCCTACAGTGAAGACTGAGCAAACATATGGTAGAAATGAATGCAAAAGATACACCTTGCAACACTTTAGGTGTTACTCTTGCTATTTATATGCCAGAACTACTCCAACTTAGATTGAAAGGTGCAATATGTAATCAAACCAAAACAAAAATTGATGCAATCATAATTCTTTTTTTTTTTTTCTTTTTTGAAGGGTATATTGACATTTTGTTCCACATGTTTATTTGTGCTCTTGCTGAGAGTTAGCTGAGATGATTGATACCACTGTTACGTATGTATGGTAAAAAAAAAATGATGCTACCACAGGCAGTGGAATAGCCTAGCTCCGAAAAAAGACTGCACTAAGCTAGGACAGTTGGCTACCACGAACACTTCTAACCTCATGTTATATCTTTGTGTGAAAAGTGGCTATGTGCGGGACAATTTCATCACTGGTTTGGTGGCATTCCCACGTTGAAGACAAGACCTCAAGAAGTCACTTCACTCACCAGGAAACAGTCCAGCACCTAAACCTCATGACAGTTTTAAACTTCTGCAAGATATTTTTAATAGGCGATGATCTAACATGTTAATTTGTTATAATTTACAATACAGACAAGCGATTTCATTGATAATCAGCAAGCGCATGTCTCAAAATGTCAGCTTATTCCTTTAATGTTGTTTTACAGATTGCACCTTTCTTCTTCTATGGACCTGGCCATTCATAATTACTAATGACTGTGTCTTTTCTACAGGTGACATACTGGTTGGCTGCCGATGTGGTTGTGGGCGTGGTTATGGTTATGAGCATGGTTGTGGGTATTGTTCAAGATGGGGTTATGCTCATGTGCATGGCTGAGGGCGTGGGTGTAGTCAAGCCCGGTGCTGTGGCTGCCGCGGAGCAGACTGTGGTAACAGCCTTGCTGGGATGCTGGGTGGCACGATGGTGGGAGTGGCTGTGGGTGGCAACCCGAGAGGCACGGGGATGTGCCGTAACGCAGAGAGCCACACTGCTGCCCACAGTAGCTGCCCACATTTGGACATTTCTGATGGTATAAGAGAAATGGGTGGAAAACATGAAGTTGGAATGTTAGAGGAGTGTTGTAGAGGACAGCACTTAGATTTCAGCAGAGATTAATTAAGATTTCTATGGCTTTGATTCAAATTTAACAAGAAGGGGTGGCTACAGCTTTGCATATTTATGATGTCTCTAAATGTCATGGGTTTAACACTGTAATGAGATTTCCTCTGAGTATAAGAAGAACACCTGAGAGGCTGATGTTCACTGTCATTATGATGCTGATATTACTGGTGGCAGCCCCACCAAATTATCCATAAATTAGTGATCTCATGGGTATTCATACAACAGTTGTCCATGCACCTGCACCTGAAGCTGCGAAGACGTCTTCAGATCGATTCATATTAGACGTGAGGGGAAAAAAAAGAGGAAACCGAGGTTTATCAACTGTCTGTCTTAACTGCAACAGTTGGCATAGCAACCGGCCAACACTGCGAGCTGTGTGCAAGATAACAATACATTTAACCAAAAATTAAATAAGCACAGTTTGACTGTAATGCTCCTCTCGGTTATGAAAACAGAGACAGAAAAGTGACATAATGGGTTCCCCGTGTAAAATGATGGCTCCAAAGTTTAATCCCGATAACCTCAGAGGAGCGTTCAGAAGCCCATAATCGTTATGGCAAACAGGTCTGTGGGAGAAATAAAAGGGGAACAGCTATGTGAGAGTCGCTCATGCTCTACTAGTAGCAGTGTGACCGCGCTGACATTGGCAAGGCAGCTCAAGTCTGTATGATTTATCACACTATTAGCCACATTTGGAACACATACAATAACCTTACAGGACCTCTGTGCTCTTCAAATAAAGATGAAGAAGTTTAGGTTTAAAGTAAATAAAAGTGCTGAAGCATCTGTTTTGGTAATACACGGAAGTCCGGCGGGTAATATTGAGTTATTGAATTACTGTAGTGCAAACAACGAGAATGTGGAAAATGCATTAATATTCATTTTAGCAGGATATTGTTGCAAAAGTGGTATTTGTTGAAAACTTTTCACATCCTGTTACAGCACCGTTGGAGGAAGTCAGTTTCAAGCAGGTGATGAAATTGCATTTCTGCAGGGAATGAAATCAAACACATTTGGGAAGTAAAATGTAATGTAATGCAACAATAATGAATTTCTGTTCAGGTAAAAATGGTTAAGGGAGAAAAAAAAAAAAAAAGAGAGAGACGGAGAGAGAGTCAGGTGTGAGTTCGAGCGCTCCAGTAAAGGCAATCATGCTTCTTTCTACTGTGGCTGAGGCTTCCGGTAAAGCTCCAGCCTGGTTAATGTTAGTCTGAGGCTAATGGATTGCAATGTGGGATGAAATGGAATGCTATTCACCATGATCTGCACCTGTCCATTCTTGCAGGAGTCTGGTGAGTTTTCGCTGTCGTCTTTACATCCCCCCATCCGACAGCGCACCGCATCCTGCACCTGAAGGGAGGGGAATAAGGGATGTTGGGAGGGGAGAGGGGGGGTGAATATAGAGCAGAAAAAGAGGGAGGGGTGGAGAATGATGAGGGAGAGGAAAGGATGATGCAAAGGCAAGAAGTTTGCGGAGGAACTTTTACTTAAGTTAGTTTGGCAAACGTTGGAGCATGGGGAACTCACTCCTCAGACATTTTATATTCTTCATCTTTATCACTGCAATGACAGATGTTCAGTGAATACTAAATTACGTGAAAATGGCAAAGTAAATGAGAACGCCACGTTCCTCACAAAGTAGCTCAGCTTGTTGCTTATACAAGAGCCAGTGGAGTGGTATAGAAAACACAGCAGTATTTCAAAGTGCATTGTAAGATCAGTGGCACACAGTCCCAATTAAAACCAGCAGCATTGGTTTTTAGATGTACTAACCTCTGGGCCTTTACACTGTCATATTGTTTTTTCTTTATCATCCCACATACGGCATCTAAGCAAACACACACCAGCCCCCTGTCAAAGGACCGGCTCTTGTAACACAGCTCAAATCAAATGGATCCCTGTCCATTATGTTTCACAGCCAACTCCAAAATCCCCCCCCCCCCCCCTTTTCCCTGGCTCTGTATTATAGATATCCTGGTCGCTTGCTGCAGAGCAACATCATTTCTCAATGTTGCTGCTGTCAAATCCCATAAGAATCTCATGCATGGAAACAAGAGTGCTCGTGTAGGAAGCGATGTGAGCGCGAACGAGAGCATCTTCACTCTCGCCGGGTGGTCTGTGCGTCTGTGTGTGTGTGTGTGTGTGTGTAGCTACACATGGAGAGGATTTGAGTAGCATCCATGTCTGATTAATACTTCATGGGCTCTCGTATTCAGTGTTCTCCAGTGTTTCCCTCCTGCCCATTTCTTCCCTTTATGTCCATACTCATCTTCAGTGACATTTGTCCCCCTGTTCTCTTTTAGCATGTGTGTAGGTGTGTGTGCGTGTGTGTGGTGTGTGTGTATGTGTGTGTATGTGTGTGTGTGTGTATTGGCAGCCAATGCAGCTCATTCTGGCTTCAAAGTGAAGAGCCCCTCTATGAGTCCATACCTCTCTCTCCACCTTCCTCTCCATTTCCTCCTCCCCTGCTATCATCCCCTGCTTTGTCTTTGAACCATGTTTTTTTTCCCCCCACAGATCTCTGCATGCAATTTGTCTTCCCTACTCGCCCCCCTCATTTAAGTCAAATACTCTCCCTCACCCTTTCTCACAATCTACCACTCCCTCACAACCCCGCCACCCACCCCCACCCTTGCCTCCTCCTCTCTTGCTGCCCCCTAATCGCAACACCTCTAACATCACACATGTTCCTTTGCTCGCCTCTTCCTGACTGATCGCAGCGGGCCGCCTGTGTTGCAGCGGTCCTTTCATTCCCTGCCACACCTCACATACATCGGGTGCTATCAAGGAGCTCTACACAGCAGTTGTGCTCGCTGGAACGTTTCGTGTCTTTAGTTTTCTTCACATAATATCGCACTTTGTATTACCTTCTCTCTTGTTTTGCTCTGTAAAGCTTCCTCGTTCTCCACCCTCATTCTCCCCCCCCCCCGACCCCCCA
>CM076663.1:15121303-15154439 GCA_038496675.1 Rachycentron canadum | reverse complement strand
TATATATATATATATATATATATATATATATACATATATATTGCGAGTGGAGAATGATGGGGCCATGCAAAGCTATGCTACATTAGCATCCCATCACAGCTCATTGCCTTAGTGCCAGCCACATCCCCACGGCTTCATAAGGAAATACATTATGCTAATGACAGCCTGTCCTGTTAGCAACACGACCAACTACTGCGTGTGGGGGTGCTTAGATATACGTGAGTTTGTGTGTGTATTTGTGTGTGTGTGTGTGTGTGTGTGTGTGTGTGTGTGTGTGTGTGTGTGTGTTTCCGTCTATGCATACACTTCTGAGAACCTGAGAGGAAATGTGCTTAATACTTGGATAACACCAATGATCTTTCCTGTAACAAAGAAGGGCACGCCTGTTTGTGTGTGTGTGTGTGTGTGTGTGTGTAGGTGTGTTTGTACACATTAGCTGATTTAATCTCAGTTGCATCACCCAGTAACAAAAGCCAATCAACCCAGGGCCAATCTGTACTGTTAACCCTTGCAGCTATACACAAATGATCAATTTCAATTTGTGCAAGAGACAGACATTGGAGGAAACATAATGAGAGAGTGTAAAATAGAGAGAGGGAGAGATAAAACAAAGGAATCGATAGATATGGAAATGAAAACATGGATTTGGCTGCGAGAGCTGTGGAAAGCTCCACGTTTAGGATTAGTAAAGATGATGATGAACTGCCAACTGCTTTAACAGAGGTGATGCCGTAGGTGGGTGCAGATGCATGCATGTATGCATACATCATGCGTGTGCATGTTTGTCTGGATCACATTGAATTTCAATAGTGCATACGGTTTGATCCACATAATCCTGCTGTTTACAGTATATAATTAGGTTTCCATCTGACATTGATTTTGTCATCCACAGTATTCATGTATGTCACATAAAGCTGAGAAAATTAAATGGAAACAATATGTTTGTGGAAGCGGCAGTGAAATGCTGACAGATTTCACAGAGCAACAGGACATAACAGATGTCTTGTCATTCTGTTGCCAAATTGGATCCAATTTTTTCTTTTTGGTTATTTTTTTTTTTTACTGGAGGCACAGGTGTAAAAGTAGGTGTGTGTTCAGAGAACCTTGAAGGCAGTTTGAGTTCATTGCCATGAAAATGTTGCCCCCACCCCCAAGTTTGTGTCTGACAGAGGGTAAAATCTAACCAATGCGGCAAATTTGTAGTCCCTCATGTACGTGTGTGCTTTTTGTGTGTGAGGTGCGGAAGGTTTAGAAGGTGAACTTACCCAGCTCGCTGCTTTTTAGACTTGTCTGAGATGCCGTCTCGAGACATGAGCTTGTTAAACACCACAATTCCAATGAGCATATTCACCTGAGAGAGACAGAGAGGAGGGTTTGCTAAGGATCGCTGTCACAGATGGGTTGGCAACAGGGATTTGAATCGTTTTCTGCATTTCTTCCTCAACGTTTCTGTGGATTGAAGATGACTTTTTAATTGTCACACATTTGAGCGACTGAAACGGTGCTCTTTCCGTCAGGGCTCCCAGGCTGAATCGTTTATAACTCATTTCCATGTCATTTTACACAAAGCCAACGGTACATAGATTTCCTCGCGTGCCGTTATTACTCACATTTTTGAAAAACTATATTGTTTGTTGCAATTAAACTGCTGGTTAAAACATCTAAACCCTTAATACGACAGCATCTTTAACTAAGCCAACATTGTCAGGTCATATAAAAGCATTTTTATGTCATGAGTTATTATTTTCTTACAGTTGACCAAATCTAATCAAATGATATTGCCATTAACTACACTTTACCTTTCATTTTGTAAATATTTGGTATTCAGAACTATGTAATTTCTTTTAGATAAATGAAGCTGGTGCTGAACATGCATTAACAAGATAAGAGACGCAAATCGCTTCTGGTGCAATGAAATTTTACCAACAAAAGCCAGATAAACACACTAAATTACACTAATATGCGACTGTATGCTTGGCCAGTTACTCATAAATTGATGCATGATCAAGAAATATTTTTCTTCTTTCAAAATTACTGATGTAAGAGCATACCCAAGGCCACATACTGTAGATGGCTGCTGTATAACTTCTGGCCACTTCTGACACACTGAGTGCAATACTGCTCTGCAGTCCTCTGCAAGAAATTCTGCATCAACTGTAAAGGTACCCTCTGGAGTTTTCTCGTAAAAGAAACAGTATGTTTGCTGTGTCGATCCCTGAGGCCTAACAAACACACTGATTGTGTTTTTCATCCTTATAAAACAACTGCAAAGCTGTTTTGCTTTTTAAATATACTGTATATATGTATTTTTTTCATCATATTGCGTTTATTTGCTAAGAGTCTTATTCGCTGCCTTTTTTTTTTTTTTTTGGCATATTGCTATATTTCTTGGCACGTTATCAATACGTATCAATATCCGTAACACAAACAAAACAGGGACCTGCAGGGTAACTTCAGCATGAGTGAATCCACCGGCCTCACTCCTTTTACAACACTGGGTTTGCCTCTGACAGCTGTCAATGACTGTGACATGGACGAATGTCTGACAGCCGTCCTGGATCAGGGCTCTTACTTTCTATTAGTTGTTGTGACCTCTATTTTTAGGTAAGCACTGCACTTAACATAGAAGAGTGTACACGCAGTAACTACTGTCACTCTAAGCAGCGATACTTCCATTTGTGGTGACAAAAAAAACGCTGGCTGTTTCTCATCCCGGCTTCTCTTACTAATGAGACGCCCATAACTAAGCTCACCAAACATCTGGCAATAGTGACCCAGTGATACAGATTCTACTAGACACATGCACACGCAGATCTGAGCCAAGGCTTGCCACACGAAGACCTCCTCTACACTGAAATCCGGCCCATCTGGGAGATTTTCTATGCTGGCGACATTTTCGTTATAATCCTGATTTCCAACATTTCCTCCTACTATTTCTACCACCTTCGATGGGTTTCTCTGCTTAAGTCTGTTTAATCATTCGTCATTCATCGCTTGTGTTCCTGATTTTTCAGCGATGAGACACACAAGCAACGGGTAACATTGGGACCCCAGTATATAGATCCTAAACTGAATATCTGCTCAGATTCCTTCCTTCATCTGTCATCAACAGCAGCTTCTGGCTAGGCAGAAAGAAAATCTCATTCTACACACAGCTAGAAATCCTAAGGAAAGAGCTGAGCAGTTGAGCAGTTCAAGACCGACTTTCATGTGGTCAGTCGAATTTCCAGTTTTTGCAGCTTTTGCAGAAGCCGGATTTTTACCTCAAGCCCATTTCTTTGCTGCATCTACGGTATGGTACATCTGGCAGCTTTTACAATTTGTGAAAAAAACTCTCTCTCTCTGATCTCTTTCCCTCTCCTGTGTGTTGCTGCTGACAACCACCTATGATGCGCCAGATTGCGAGAGCACTATTGTCATGCCAGTCATGTCTGGCCACAGCTCTGTGAGTCAGCATCATCCCGCTCTGCTATTTGCCCAAGGCCAGGTTCATTAATTAGAGAAGAGTCCTGTGGGAAGGTCTGTGTTTCTCTGCCCGACGTCCCACTCTCATTACAGCTGTTTGTTAGAGTGGGGCCACAGCAACAACACCAGGGGCCTGGGGACCATCACACAGCAGCTGGGGTGTAGAGTGTACGTCGACATTGTGGAGGCAGAGATGAAGGAAAGTTGGAAACGTACAAATACACACCAGACAAAAACAACTTACAAGGATGACTCTCTTTGATTTTACACGATGGCTGCAACCTTTGACTTTTAAGTTCCAAATGCCTGACATTTATTCTATTAGAATTAGTTTGTTTTACTCTTGTAGATTTAAGCGTATTGTGCTTCTTCAAAAAAAGCCAGCGTGTGCTCTAAATATGCAAGTTTCTATGCAGTGTTTTCTGACTGTACCCATTAGATAACGTCACTTAATTTTCATCAACAGGAACATTCAGCACCATTTAATCCTGTATTCGCTTGCTGCTGTTCTGTGAGGAATTCACTCGCAGGACGCCGCTTGACCCACGCGCATCCTTTTGCGAGTGTGCAAGCTACACGAGAAGAGAGTCCTCACTAACACACAAAAAGACACACAAACGCATCGGCAGCAAACAGCAGTGGCAGCAATTGCCAAACTATAGTTTAGTGCCCCTTCCAGACCTATTAAGCTTAGTGGTGGAAATATCCGCCCAGGGATTCATTTAGGAGAAATTAACTAATCCTAGGAACACACATACTGCAGCACACAACAACAGATGATTAAAACACCACTGAGATGCAATCAATTCACAGAATTTTGCTGTAGAACAATATATTTCCATGTTCATAAAAAAATGCATTTTATAGCAACTGGCAAAAACAAAGGACACATTATTATGATTGTGATGCCCACTGTTAGTCACATACTTATATCTGAAAAGCATTTTTTATTTAAAAAAAAAGATTTGCCTTTAATACATTGGGCACAGTGAGTCATACTTTAAAAGTAGACATATGAGTGAGAGATTTAGCTGCTGGGCTGGAATTCAGTCCAGCCATGTGCTGTGCTGTTGGAATTATATTATTGTTTTCCTGGGCTGACATTTTCAAAATAAGGGATCACGGTGTCTGGGTCATCATTTTGTCATGTACACCCTGGGTATGTATGCTCACACGTGAGAGAGAAGGGGGAGGAAAACACTCAGAGGTCAATAGGCAGATGTTTTAAAGCCACTCGCTTGAAGGGTAACTTAACTGGTAACAAAGGGAGTCTGGGAATCTCATGATGAGAGTGTTGGACAGACTCACCAAAACAATGACAGCAGCAGGCCCAACAAAGGCATAAAGTAGACCTCCTTCCAGAGATAACCAGCAGCTAGAAACAGAAAAAAAAAAAAAAAAGAAAAAAGAAAAGGAAAAGAAGAACAGAGAAGCATTTCAGGCACAAAATACAACAAAATCACAGAACTACAGGTGCGTAAAATACCACTTCATCACAGAAATTCACAATTTGATTGCTGTGTGTGTGCAGTGCCTTAGTACTAATTAAATATCACATTTATTTGAATGGTCTTAGTGATGGATGAAGTAGCCATTTCTATGGGGAGGCAGGTTTTCTGTAAATATTACCCTCAATGCTGAACAAATGTGTTGTGTACATTACCTAAAACCTATCCTCAAACTATGCATGGTCCTGTGAAATTTCATTTGGTGTGAAAACCATTGAGACTTAATGAGTTTATATGTCCTCCAGTGATGTCATCAGAGCATAGTGAAACCCTTCTGTTTCCTTAATTGCAGCTCAATAAAGAGGAAGCAAAAGAATAAAAAACACTTTCTACTTTCTGCATTTTTCTAGAAATGGGTTTGCACTTTTGTAGTTGCGATGAAGCATATTTATTTGTTGATGTATGAGGTATTTGACTTGGTATATTGGTGCCAAACAGTGATAATAAAAGAAGTAAAAGTAAGTAAGAAGTAAAAAGCAAGTACTGCAATACAAGGACCATGAATATAAAGTTTAACATGAATAAATTAGATTAAAAGTACTGACAATAACAGAGCAATATATTAGTGTGTAAAGAATATGACTATGAATATTGACTCTAATACTGTGGGATGATTTTTCCTACATCAAATGACTACATACAATGCAATTTAAAGTTGCAGAGAAAAGCTTGACAAACATTTTAAATAAGTGATAGATTTTATAGACTTTTGTGTCTCTCCAGTAGACTCTGCAGCCCATCTTGAACTTGAATCGATACTTCTATCTCGTGTCCATTCAATGAGGACAAACTAAAGAAAGAGGTGTTCTGCATTTTGTTAAGAGCATGCTGGGGCAGACTTTAGCCCCCCCTGTGACACAGAATGGGAATAACTGGGTGTAGAAATTGGATGGCGAGATAGATGGAGGAAAATGTAGCCGTTGCGTCAATTCAAATAATGTAACACTCAGGTTTATGGATTAAGCTTTAAAATGAACCACCTCCACTAAATTAATGACCACCTTCTCTAACTATCTTATTTAATAAAATTGGCAGATATAGAGTTTCAAACAACAAAGGGAAAACTCTGACATGCTTTGAAGTGATCGCAAATGATGGAGGTGGCTGAGCCTCCAAACACATCCAAGCACAAATCGGAGGTAAAACCTGGAATCGGTGGTACTCACTAGCTGGCTGTGCCGTAACCTCTTGCTCTGGTGAAACCCACCGACACTGCCACAACGAGGGCTGGAAGACCTGCAGATGAACAGAGAGAAGAGGATCAAAAGGGCGAGACTAAGGATAAAAGGAAGCCTTAATGGGGACGATGAAGCATGCCAAATAAAATTCTCCAGTGTGAACAAGTCCATACGGCTCTTTCCATTCAATTGCAAAGCAGCCATGCAATATAGCGTGTAAGTGATGTGCATATGTAGCCAAAACTAATTAAGTGCTCTGCAGGTGAGCCCGTGCGCTCTGCATGTGCTTGCTTACATGAACATCTATCTACAGGCGCAAAAAGTGGGCGCAGAGTCGAGTTCATTGCAGGGATGAAAGCTCTATTGTAGCATGTCAGGACCTCCTTGTTGCACTGATGCACCACAGATGAACCATACGTGCGGCACACCTGACTGTGAGCCTGTGAGCGCGTGAGGCTGAGTTTATAAAAATGCGAGGTATAGCTTGGAGTGGTCAATAAGTCATACATTAATTAGCTAAATCAAGCAATCTGTGTGTGACCGCATGTGGGAATGTGTGTGTGTATGTGTGTAAATGAGAGTGAAAGAGAGTGAAACTGAGTGTCACAGAGCGCGTGCCAGGAAAAGAAGGAAATATGCTGGGCCCGTAATGAGCTTGGCTCTGAAATATTCATGTAATTAACAAAGCTGTGATTATGGCTGCAAATGAAAAGCAATTAGAAAAAGTCACATTAACATTAACAAATAAGATGGTGGGGAGCCAGGCTGGTCCACTAACTAGCATGCACAAGTTTCAATTACACAACAACAGCATCAATCTTGCATTTACCAATATATACCACTGAAAATACACATCTATATCTGGCACACATACACACATACACACACACACACTTTACTAGTAATCCAACTCAGGTCCAGTCACACCCCAAATCTCCTGTTTCCATGGCAACTGATTTCAATCACATAATTTGAGGAGAAAATTGTGAGATGGACGAGTCGAGGATAAGCTCTTTGATCCTCTCCACTCTGCTTGACTGTTTCATGCATGTCATGAGCATTTGTAAGTTTATCAACTAATTCTATAGCTGCCACTGCGGGTGCCATGTACACAAACGGATACAGATACACACACACACACACACACACACACACACACACACACACACACACACACACACACACACACACACACACACACACACACACATATTGTGTCAGTATCTCTCTCACTATCTGTGACTGTATAACATCTATACATTCCCTCCCCACCCCCCTGCTCTGTATCAGGTAAGGGCATCAGTGACTTGGCAGATTAGACCGGTGGGATCAATAGCAAGTGAAATGAACAGACGGTGTGTGGGGTGCTTGCGTATGTGTGTGTGTGTGTGTGTGCGTGTAGTGAAGGTGCTGGTTGCTGTTGTAATTTCTAGGGCTATCTCAAAACATCTTGCCAGTGCTGTGCAGATGTTATCATATGTTTTGATTATCCCCTAACATCCCTGGTGCCTGTTGCATCATGTTGTAGTACACCGAAAGGACAGCATAATACACTGACATGGGGGCTGAATGGCACAGAGGAGTGAGATTTCCTGTACCCTGAATTTATTGTGTGACACTTTGGCTGTATGAGAGAAAATAACATGAGAAACACTAATGAATGTGTATAAATTTAAATGGAAATGCAGGAGTAGTATAGAGCGAAAAAAAAAGGATATAAATTACATTAAAACAAATAAAGATTATGAAGCATAATGCAGTCAACAGTTTCAATGCTACAACGCAACACACGGTTACATTTCCATGTTAAAAAATAAATAAATAAAAAATGTCGGTTTTGCTGCTGTCTGTCATCAATTCCTGTCACACAACAGTGGTTCAATCTGCACCCACTTCATGAAAGCGTCTTCATTTGCAATGCTGAAAAATCCTCTGGCACACGGGGGCAGTTTATATTTCCAACAGGAGCAGCAGCAGAAACTTATATTGGTAGCTAAGTGCTGTAGTGAATGCCTCTGCAATGCTGATGAGTCTCTTTCAAAATGCAGGAACTATGGAAATCAAAGCTTTAAAACAGAAATTTATTGTCCAAAATGCTTAATTCACTTGTGGGTAAATCACATCAGCATATATACCACACACACACACACATATAGATATTAATGCTTATCAAGGATGTTCAGTTGGGGTGTTTAAAGAAGACTATGATCATCATCAATTTTCATCATCCTGAGAACAACATGCCAGGGGGGAACAAAAGCACAATACAGAGAAAACAGGAAGAAGCAAAGGGAGCTATGGAGGTAATGGTCCCTGACCAAATAACTGACTGTGCTGTACTGACCTCAACACTAAAACCGAATCCAAACAAGGTGCTGAACTTAAAAAAAAAAAAAAAAAAAAAACTACAGTCATGTTGGTGGAGGTGCTTGTGGATGCTCACCCCAGCCGAGGCACAGGAAACGCTTGCGAATAAGCCTCGACCTCATTTTGCCAATGACGGCCAGGTAGGACTGCCACGCCTCTGTCAACACCCAGCAGAAGGACGCCAAGAAGAAGAAATGCAGGAAGGCAGCAGTCACTGTACAGAGGCCCTGAAGAAGAAAAAGAAAAAGCCAGGGAGAAAGAAAGAGATAAAACAACTGGATAAGGTTTATAAAAAAGTTTTTTTTTTTTTTTTTTTTTTTTAAATGTATTTTTTGATATTTTTTTGTGGGTGGTGTGTTTTGTGGGTGGTGTCATAGTGAATCATTGCTTAAGACTAGTCAGCAGAGAAAAAAAAGAAAACTCTGCAAAATAAAGAGGGCAAAGGGAGAAGGGGAGTCTGATAAAGATCATGCTGTGTAGAAGAATAGCAGTGGCCCTTGTGTTTCTGATTTTGATCAATACTGACTACCACGCAGTACTTAGTCAGACAAACTCAAGAGTGTTTTGTGCCAAAAATGTCAGCTTCCACTCAAAGAACTCTGCTGAATGAACCTTGTCTAGTGTTATTTTTGACTGTTTTGTTTCGAGCCATCAGAGATGCCATAGTCTCCAGCAGTGTCACTGTATCATTCTCTGTGTGTTTTCATTTTGCGCGTCAGTGCACCTTACCTTGCTAAGCGTTTGAGATTGTCCCACCAAAATCAATAAATTGGAGGCCAGGATGGAGAGGCAAAAATTCACCAAGATGATTGATCTCTCTGAGCGGATGTATCTTCAGAGCAAAGGACAAGAGAGAAAGAGAGAGAGAGAGGACAGACATGAGACATAAGTATTGATGACACATTGATGGACTGAACAGCAACTTTTTGGACATTGCAGAGTCATTAGCTTGATTTTGCCATCTGCCATGTGCGTTACCACATAACTAATCACCACCCCCTGCTGTAGTCGAGCCATTTGTTCCTTATTAGGCTTCGCCGGAGTTTTGGCAAAGCAGTGAGAGCACATGTAGCCTGAACAGCATTTGGGGACGTGTGAATATGGACACATGCATGACACCAACAAGTCTGAGTGTGTGTATGTGGACACATGTCTGTTTGTGTTGGAGTGTGCGTGTGCGTGTGTGGGATCTCACCTCCAGAAGGCAGCGTAGATTAGCAGCAGGATGAGCAGAGCGGTGCAGGAAACCCCACAGCCCACCATGAGGGGCACAGAGGGCATGCTGGTAGGACCCATGTCCTGGAGAGAGTGATATGGAGGGAAAGAGAGGGGAAATTAGATGGAATGCAATATCGCACACCATAAAATTTTTGATATATCACAATACAAAACAAAGATGTACACAAACTGAGTACATTTTCCTTCATGGTGGCATATTTTAAAGTGATATATAAAATAACAAGTGAAAACACTTAACACAAGACTTAAACTTATAAAATATTTTTTTTACACTGTTTTTGCACCTGTTTTGTGACTTTTTACAGTAACAATGGGGTCACACGGATTATTATTCATTCTAATTAGGTGACCAAAGAAATGAAAACCTATGACACTCCATGGTCCATACTCTCCATCATAGTTTGACTTCCAGACCAAAAAAAAAAAACATTGCCGACAGCAAAACGAGTGAAATGAAAAAAACTCTCATACACGGAGTTAGATAAATGATGTGTCGGGGCGTCATAACTGAATTTGGAATAAATGCGGTTCCTTTGATTTTGCCTTACAAATTAAAGTTATGGCCTATTTCCTGCTTCACACTTAACTCTTACTCTCCCTTAGTTGAAATCCCCCCGGAAAACCCTTTTAATAGTAGGCTAATACTAATTATATGTAATTACTTTTAATTACGATTACAAGAGTCTGTTAGATTGAGCTGGATAATAACACATAATTATACTTCAGTATTCTCAAAGTTGCTGTCTGATGCAGTGCACATATCATGGCTATTGTCACATGACCTATGAAACAACCTACAGACCTTATAATTCTAATTATAGATGTAGTTTGTTGTTATCCAGCGAAAGACACGTGGAGACCTATTCAAGTAGCCAACCAACTGCAAAGTTAGACGAGAAAAGGAGCCTATTTGATGCAGACTTAAGAAAGGCATCCTTTACAACTGCGCCGCACCTATTTAGACCCATTGTATGATGTTTATATGCACAAGAGTAAAAGCACTAGACCATGGCGTATAATTAAGTAATTTAGGTCATAATGTACAACGCACTTCTGCTTTGCTTCTCTCCCGAGGTGTGCCTTTGAAAGAGGAACAGACAAATGAAGCTGCGTGGAGAGCATACACCCCACCGTGTCCCAAATGGGCTTGATGTTTGGCCTGCTTTTAGGTTCTCAATCACACAATTTACCTCAATTTACCTCCTAGGGCGGCTAGCCTTCGCTTTCATCCCAAAGATTTATCACTGTACAGACACTCACTGCACAAGGTGTCTTTCGATGGCAATTAAGTACATACTCGCACACAAAGGCACGTCCAGGCAGATGTGCCAAGTCAGTGTTTAAGCTGCATGAATGTGTGCGTCTATTCAAGATGAGCTAAAGGCTGAGGAGGAACGCGAGAAAGAGGATAAAGGATGCAAACTGAATAGGAAAGAGTAGGAGAGATTCAGAGAGAGATGGAGTGGGAAGAGTTAAGGACAAGTAAGAGAAAGCAAAGAGTAGGAGGAGTGAAGAAATAGATAGGGAGAAAGAAAACGAGAGGGAGTCAAAGCCTCCCTTATAGTGGTTTTCCCTGGCCCATCAAAGGAAGCCAATTTCTCCAGAGGAAAGCGGAATAGGCTGGAATACCAATACAGCATACACCCAAACACACTGGAAGGAGAATGGAGGTGAAACATAATCTAAACCGTCTCATAAGAAAGGATACACCCACAAGAAAGAGAAAGAGGGGATATGACAAGCATCTGCTTCAGGAAGAAGAGAAAGGCCTAGGAAGAGAGTGACAGACAACACGGGCTCGCTGCGTTTGATCTGATGTAAAGTGGAAGGTTAAAGGATACACAGCATTTGTGGGTTGCTTTTTTTTTTTTTTTTTTTTAGGTTTGACAGATCAAACATGGAGGCTACACGGGGAATGGAAAGTGCACACTCACACACTTAGACAAGCCTTTTCCTCCTCTCTCTCTTACTTTCTCTCTCTATTTTACTTTGTTTTAAATTAGCCTCTACCAGACAAGTAATGGAATAAATTATATCCTATTTGTAATTTACCCAGTATACATTCACAAATTGTCCCCCGGCTTTTCATCGTGTCAATTTGTCTAACAGTGTTTTTTTAATTGATACAGTTAGGTAATGTGTGTGTGATGAGATTAGGCGTCTAATTTCATAATGTAGAAGGATGGAGGAAATGGAAGAGAAAAAGCACCCACCCGACCGCGCACACACAAACATAACACATCAAACCTGAGGCTACTGTGTCACACAAATGCCCTGCCCTAAATAGATGCAGTGATGATATGTTGCAGTTGGATTGAGATATGAGCCTGTGTTTTGTGTGCGCTCACTATGTGTGTGAGAAGAGAGAAAAACACAGAGAGAGACACCAGATTAGTAAGAGTGTGCTGAGGCTCTGCTGAATATGGCCAGGCTCCCCTGGGCAGCTTGGCTACCATGTGATGGAGAAGATAGCTATTTTCAGCTCAGGAAGTTTAACCTACTTATCTCCTCTCGCTGACACTCCTCCTCCTTCCACTCCTACCTATCCTGCCACCAACCCCTCCTCCTTCCGTCCCTCCCTTTCCCTCCCTCTCTGTGTCTCCCATTCTTCCCCCACTTCCCTCCAACCTTTATGACTTACTCACTACTCTTGTTTGTTCCGTACCCATCTGAGCCTCACTGCTTCTTTTCCATTAACTCTGTCTGCTTTTTCTGTTCCATTGAAAACATGAACATTTACAGTGGTGAGATTACACAATACTGCACTTCACAAATGCCTCCTCTTTATTAGAACACAAGCACCTGCATTGAGTGCGTGTTCCTTGTGTGTAACACTCTACTTATGTAGTAAGTATGTGTAATGTGCAACCCTGAAAAAAGTCACTGTATAAACATGCATTCTTATTTTTGAAAAAAAATGGCGTTTTGAAAACGAAAGGTTTTCTCTGTAGTACTATAAAGAGTAGGGCTAAATAATGCTAAGGTTGGATGTCTACATCCTTGCTAGGACCTTTGTGAGTCATGCTGAAATGCTAACAATGACAATGCTAACACCCAGACGTTTAAGGCGGGCATAATTAACACTCTTAATTTAGCAATTTTGCATGTGCTAAAAAGCAAAAAATCCACAAAGCAGTAGCCTACTGCTGAGGCTGAATATCATCATAAAGAGCTGGACAAACTTGCTTTGCTTGAGTATCACCCACACAGTAAAGGCTTTCAATTCAACACAAGTTTTAACTTTAAGCCAGCAGAGCCTAGATACAACTTTTTTTCAGGTCCACAACCAAACTATCTTGGTCTCCTGATGAACACACATTAACAGACCTTGTAGGCCCAGACAAATATTATCAGTTTTTAAATATGAGGTTTCCAAAAGGGCATCTTAACCTTCATATTTTAGATAAAGTTTGTATTTTACACAACAGAGAATACCTGTTTACTGTCACAATTTCCCCTGTCACCAACTAACCTTCAATTAATGCGACAAAAGATTCAAATCAATTCCACACAGTCCCTCATAAATTTTCGCAACTCTCATCTTTTTAATTATAATTGACAAATGCAAGATATTTGCATTCCGTAACCTTGCAGTCTTGCTTCATCTAGGAATTGCATCTTCCACTTAGTTTAGCATTTCATGCTAAAATTTGCTAATAAGCACGAAATACACAAATGAATACAGCTGAGACTAATGGAAATGTCATTAATCTGTTATTTGGTTATAAACGTCAATATGTTGACAAACTAAACACCAAGTACTTGGGTAAAGCAGCAATTATCACTTTTTTTTTACATTGACAATTAACCAAATGACCACATTTACATGAAAAGGTTCAATCCACATGACAAACACACAAGTAATTACCACCTGACTGTGAAGTTCCTCTCTGCTCTACAACATTTCAGTGTCTTTTAGCTCATTATTTCATTTCATAGTCTGCAATTTACACACATTTACAATTTAACAGCAGATAGCAGAAAGAATGGGGAATTTAGCATCTAAGGAGTCAGGCATTTCCTTAAGGAGTTGGTGGATTGGATTTGAAAAATTCAAATGGACTTGTAAATTCAAGGTACAAAATATTGGGATGGAGTGAATATTGGGACTTTCATTAATTAGATGACTTGACACCCAACTCCAAATGAATGCCAATGTTGCACCATTTGGACTGGATGCCAGCTAACATGTTTGCCTATTAACTGAAAAGTTGAAAATATGCGTAATGAATGAGTTCATAGCTTGTTCCCGTTGCCCAAAAGTGGCAATAAAAAGTTGATGCAGGTTTCCAGTTCGGTGAAAATGTTGAGTGTTGGTAGGAAATGGACTGTAAACAGAATTTCAAGGTTATACACTCTAGACCCAACATCTTCCTAAGATGGTCTGTAGAGGTATAACAACAGCACATTAGTACTGCCTTTACTTTCGAGAGAGGACAGGCATAACTGGCACAGCTTCAAAGTAAGATAAACAATCATTTGAGGCAAGTATTGACATTTTTCCGTTAAGGTCAGTCTCAGAGTTTAAATTCAACAGCTGTTTACATTGAGCGCATTTGTGGGTATTCACAAATCATCTCTCATGTAGTTTGCTGTTTTTACGGTGTGTCTCACAGTCCCATGAAAGCAGAGAAAATGCTACGCCCCTTGTGAAAAGCTCTTTCTTGAAAATTCTTGAACGATGGCATTTTCAAAATTCAAGGTATTTACCCCTGGCAGTCGCATGCTCTGTTTGTCCCCACACAGGTAGAGGCACAAGAATACACAAGTAGACTTGTAACACTCCACATCTTGCTAATCAAGTGTTTCTGCTATTCAGCTGCCATTTTAGCTGTCACAGCACTAGGTAAATATAACTGGTGATATGCTTCAACTGAATCAATTCAGCAGACCCTCGAGAGTTCAACTTGACAGCATCTGACTTCAGTGGTCTCGAGACAAGCCATAAGTCTCCTGTCACTGTGTGACAACCTGGAGAGCTGACATGGTGGCTTAAAATGAAAAGTCATCATATCAAGTGCTGGCCTTATCCCCAGGTATTTTTTACATAATGTTTGCACTGCTTTTAGAAGATAAATGTAGAGTAAAGGCCTAATCCACGGAGCCAGTAGCACCAATATATATCTTTTCTTCGGGGCTACTACCAATCTGTCTGAGTCCATGCTTTTGATAGAATTTGTATTATCGCCTTCCACCCTTAAATTGTTATTCTTGGGCAGGTGTGTGTGTGTGTGTGTGTGTGTGCTGCCACATCCAAAACAACATGCTCTACTCAGTTTTTTAAAAAATCCAATTAACCAGTAAACCTGTCCACACCACATCCATGCCAAACCATGATGCATCCTTACCCAGAGAAACACATCCAAATCATTTCACCTGCTTACTCTGTCATCATTTCCCTTGTCACCAGCTAACCTTCAATTAATCTGACAAGGGATTCAAAGATTTTAATGCAATTCCACGCAGAGTCCCTCATAAATTTCAGCAACCCTCATCTTTTAATTACAGTTGACAAGTGCGAGATATTTGCATAACGTAACCTTGTAGTCTTGTTTCATCTGAGGGAGGCCTTGTTTTCTTTCTAAGCACTGTCTCCTTTTTGGTTATAATAAATTAAAATATGAGCTGCCACCTTGTGGCGCCTCAATAATAATCCCTATCATCCCTCCCCAGTCAAATCAGGCACTTTGGCCATTAATAGTCTAAATAATAGACTGAGCTGTGAGATTTTTCCACTCTGATTCACTGCCGGTGAGCACTAATGACAGTAGAGGAAACACGATGCAATTCATCTCAAGTAGACCCATTTATTTCATGAGAATGATTGGGCCAAAGGCAGTTAGCGTGGCAGGTGAAAGAAACAGTGAGAAATCCTTTAGAGGAGAAACAGACATCAATTCACATATTGTTCTTCTAAAATTGCTTTGATACAGTAATTGGCTTATAAGTAAGTTATGGAAGCACGAAAGCATCACAACTTCCCTTATGCCTGCTGTAGTATTTCTCATCTCCTTGTGCATGTGTAGTTATTGTGCGCTCACCTATGCTGACTGGATCAAGGTCTCAGGTGCTGTTTGAACCACTGACCTTTTCGCTTGCATTTCTGGTTACCTGCTTAGGCAAGCACAAGCTATGATCCCCACCGTAGCCTTGAAAACACGTTGGAGAGGCACTTGAAAACTGTAATCAATTTGAACACAACCAGGACAGCAGCATTATGCGCTGACAAAAAATGATGCAAAGAGGTATAACTCACTTGATTTACCGGAGGCACAAAATGTTAAACTGACTTTTATAAAGCCAGTACCTCCTTCAACTCCAAATCCCATGATCCCCATGAGCACTGTGGAGGCAATGAGTGCAGACATATCCGTGGGGTCTGTGTTCCCACGGCAGTCATATTGGGAATTAAGTGGCTTGGTTTATAGTATAGCCTCATGACCTCACTCAATCAAGTCCTCTTTCTCTCTCTCTCCTCTCTCTTTCTCTAAAGTAACAACCTCTGTCTTGTGTCTGATAGTGAAGGTCTCTCTATAGACGCACAGCAGAAAACACACACACATGCACACACAGAAATCTCAGAGGCTATAGAAAGTAAACAGGATTAACTGGCTATCCCTCACTCCACTGTAAACGGCCTGTAATGGCAGCACTGCCTCTAAATCCCCCCATCCCTTTCTCTCCCCCCCGTCCCTCCCTCGCTTTTCTATTAAACATGGAGGTTAATCCTCAACCCCCCCCTTGTCCCTAGCGCCGTGGCCCAGGATAAGCTGTCAGAGCTGGGCTGCTGATACTCAGCTCTTCTCCAACAGCCACACAGCCTGGACACAGCATATGAGTGTGTGTGTGTGCTTGTGTGTGTGTATGTGCGTGTGTGTGTGCATGTGTCTATACGTGTATGTGCAGTTATATGCATTCATGCTTGTGTGTATTTGTTAAGTGCAAACATCCATACCTATAGTCGTCTGTGTTTGCATGTCTGGATGTGACAGGGATTTTTTTTATTTTTATTTTTTTTATGTGTTGCAAAATTCAATCTGTCTCTCCCTCCCTTTTTAAAGAATCCAATCTCCACTGGAATAGAAAGCTAACTCTGGAGCACCCTAAAGCAACAAAGTGCACTCAGCATTGGCCACAACAGTTTCAGACTGAGAGCCATTGACACAAAAACACTGACCCATACCTTGCGGTCCTCAGCTCTAGGTCTAATGGTGGTACCAGGGGCTGAATGATGAATCAGTAATGACTAACACACTCTTCACGGATGTCACAAATGTCACAAAAGTCAATGCGTTTTCCCTCCTAGTCCTCTTTCACTCAACATGGCCGACCTGCTTGCTGTGTGACGAGGGAAAAGTCAATATTGTTCAGCTGGAAGAGGAGTCACAGGAACCAGAAATAGCAGCTGGAATGACCTGTTCAGCTTATAGGTCGCAGCCGTCGTGTTTTCCATATAATGGGAATTAATGTTTCTCCGAGTTCTGTAATAGGTTCTGGACCCCTATGAAGTAATTCAAGCTTTGAGGGACAAAATAATGAATAACTGCAGTTACTCACCTAAAGGCCATCACCTTATTTTGACCCTCTTTACACTTAATAAAAAAGAATGAGCGGGTATCCAGGGGAAGAGGAGACGGGAATAAAATGATTGCTCCTTCAGTACAGTATAGAAATCTCTTACAAGCCAGCTGATTGTCAGAGGTTTACACTTCATAAGACATCATTTGACTATAAAAAGCCAGAAGATCTACAGTTTAAAGGGCCATTCAGTGTCACCTTCTCAGTTATACCACTGGTGACATTAGCAAGGTGTGACTTGGCTTATCCAAGTCTGGATGGATTAAATGGCTTGATCCATCAGTGTGAAAGGTCAAGATAGCTTTCACTTCAATCAATCAATCCACTGACATCTGGAGGTGACCAGGAAAAAACTGAGAATAGTGGTGATTGGCTAATGTTTCGTATATAATTTCCCTTTTTAAAGCCCCTTGCATATAGAGGGAAGCAACTTTTTGTAACTTTAGGCTTTCCAGTAATATAATATACCCCTACTGCGTGACCTATTTCACGCCATTCAAGCATTTCCAGACAGATCAAAATTAACAATGGAGAAAGAAAACAGCCCCAAAAACTGCTACGATAACCCACTTTGAACTGCAAATGAAGCACAGTTATTATTTATATAACTGTGACTGGAGAAGCACCACTTCTAAAACATTAAGCTTAAGTAATTGAAATTGGTGGTAATGATTTTAATCTACATCATGGTTACAAGGAGACTATTGTGTTTCTAAGTTAAGGAAATATTTGATAATATCGTCAAAGTGTAATTCATTTCATTCATAGACACTTGGGGTGGAAACAAATACAAACACCATATTTTTTAAGTAGTTCGCAAACAGCTGCTTTTTAAACACCCAGCAGTTATTGAGTAACATTATTGTTGACTTGGAGTCAGCCACCTGATGAGTGTGAGCTATGTTTTTTCTCTACCAACTCTCCAACCAAATCATATCTCGCTCATTAGCCGCTAAAAGCTGCGCTATGTTACCAAGTTAGTTGCTACCTTATATGCCCGCTGTTTGGTGCTGAGCATGCAGTGCACAGCTGGTTTTCAGTGCTTTTGTTTTTTGCTTTAAAAAAGCTCCCCGCTTCAGAAATAACTGCAGATTCGGATGATAATTCTCTATAGCTTCATCATTCCTTCCACTCTGCAACTCCATAACACTAACAGCTATGTGCAGTTTCAAACAGGCAAAGATGAGGAGAAGATGCAAACTATCTATTAAGACAGAGACATTTTTAATAGAAATTTGTTTTTAAACAGCAAATGGTAAATACACAGCTCCAGTGAGTGCTATATGGGAGCAATGTTTTACACTGAAAAGGTTACTCAAGTATAGATGTCTACATAAGTGCACAGCTCTTTATCTCAGCAAAACTCTGGTTGTTAATGCATTACTGCTTAGTGCAGGCATCTCCTTTCCATCCCTTTGTGTCTCTCTCTCTTTCTCCCTTTCTCTCTTTCTTGCTCTCCCTGCCAGCTGAGACCAGACGACCTTTTCTGTTTGGTTGAACATTTCCTCCCCAAAAACCTCCATTCCTCACAATCACTTTCCATTTCTGTGACACCTGGTGTTACCCTCCAGTGCTTACTGTGGATCTGCTGTGCTGGCTCCATTTTCTAAACTAAGAATTAGGGGGTGGAAGGAGATTCTCGGGTGTAACAACATATTTACTAAAAACTCCATCTCCCTACACGCCCTGATTATTTAATGTAATCACTGTACTCGTGGCTTTTAGGCGCAAGCAAGCATGGAGACAAATTAACAGCTAAAGCTAAAGGGAAGATTTTGTGACCACAGCAGTCAAGGAGCTGTGGCATAAAGTGAGAAACAACAACTAATAGTGTTAATGAGGTGAAAAGGAGAGTGACAAAAAAAAAATGATGAGGAGGAGAAGAAGAACAGATAAGACAACACATAGGTTGAAACAATATGATTAAGAAGAGAAAAGAGAACAAGACGGTGGGTATACATATGAAATGTGGTTAGGTGGGTAAAAGTTACAGTATAGTTAATGAATTAGGGTCTGTTGCACGAAGAGGGTGGCTCTGAGAGGAAGGTGAGCTAAGAGCTGTCGGGTCTTTGGATGTCCATTAGCGCAATAAAGGAGATTGGGTCAGTGTATTAGAACAGGCATTACCCCAAACTGCTAAAAAGCCTTCTTTAATCATGTCAAACACACACTGCAAGCCACAAGGACTATTTATAGAAGTGCAGGTTATGTGCCGCAGGCAAAATCACACACAGACACAACAAAATCTGTTTCTTTCTCTTGACGTCTTTTCTCGCTCCCATCACATCGAGGCAGCTCGCTGAACAACCTGACCTTTACCTAAGTTTTGGCTCAAAAAGAAAAAAAAAGAAAAAGAGGAAAAAAGTTCCATAACGTGGAGAGTGACAGCCAATCAACATATAATTAGATGTGATCAAAACGGCGTCTCATACTGGGACAAAGACACTTAACACTTGATGGCTGCACCTACTTTTTTCCAAAAAAAAAAAGAAAAAAAAAAAAAAAGATGCTTGTTATAAATTAAGACGCAAGTCATCCCAGCATCACCTATGCATATCTTCCTATAAGGACACTCAATGACAGCTGTAGCAGCAGGATTTACAGAAAAATCCAACTGACAGGGATGCCAGCTGAATTCATAGAACAAAAACTCATCAGCTCACTGACCTGGCCCCCCGGTAATAGTAGCCTTCTTAGCCCCCGAGTCCCATAGAGCACATCAGAGTACATTGGTGTGACTCACCGGGTCTTTAGCTTGCTGCGCTAACACGGCGTAGGTGGATATCCTGCTGCACAGGCATTTGGTGTGGACAGTGGTTGACGCGAGCGTTTGGCAGCCTTCTGTGCCCCAGTTTTCTGCGCCAGCTTCCCTGGAGGTGGAGAGAAAAGTGGGGGGTGTGGGGGTGGGGTGGGGGAGAGTTGTCACAGGGGACATAAACAGCGGCTGTGAGACAAATACACACAAAAAAACATGACATAACTACACACACCTTGAAGAAGTTCCAACTCAAAAGGGAAGGAAGGTTTCAGGCACCCTTCACCATCAGGTTCAACAAGTTCACCCATTCACTCCATAGGTTTATTATGCGGTGATCAGAGCTCACACACACTGACAGGTTCTTTTGCGCTGTTGCCATTAGATGCCTATGTCGGCCCACTTGTTCCCAAGTGTTCTCCGTGTTTAGCAGCCCAAACGCTTTCTTTCTCATTTTTGTCCTTTTCCTTTCTACTTTCTATCCCATCTCCCTTTTCTTGGAAGAATGCCCTAATAGCCTTGTGGCCTTCAGGAAAAAGAAAGGAGGTAGTATCAGCTAACAGTTAACAAAAAAACGATGGGGCTTAAAAGGTAGATGGGGTAATTCAGCAGTAAATGGGCAATTGCGTCCAACGGGGGTAAAAGAGATCTCAGAATCTCATACAACAGAACCTTATACACTTTATTACTCTACATCTTTCTCCTCCTTCATCTATTTTCATCCCTCTATTTCCCTCTAAATGCTTTCAGTGGCGGGTTGAGTGCAGAGGTCGATCAATAAGTTTCTATCCGGACTAATTACCCTGGCAGCTCACACTGCACATTAACCTCATGTTTAACCTCGGGTCTGCTTCTCTTCTGGTAACCTGCGACAGGTGGAAACATCATGGGAGACATAAGAGCAGCCGCAGAGCTGTCCTCATGGGGTCAAGAAGGCCAGATTCCTGATTGACAGGTAAAGAGGCAACAGGACTTAAAGGTCCCGAAAACATCTTTTCAATCAACTCCTCACCATTAGTAATGATATCCTACGCGTACATGCTTCTTTCTGCTAAAGCTATACACATTTTTGGTTTTTTTTTTTCTCCCCAAGCTCCTCTAACAATACTGTCGCATTTTTGGGTTGTTTGGTCACTTGTCAAACCTGACTGATCCACACCATCACCCCGCACGCCCCTGATGCAACAGATTACATAGGGAAAATAATAGCTGTGAGGCAACTCTGATGTGACATCCTCTTTCAGCCGACAACGATAAAGCATCTTTATGCTGGAGAACAGTAACGACTGCATTTCAAAGAAAATGGTAGTTTTCTATGACCAGAAAATACGTTTTGTTTGTTCATTTTGTTCTTCCATTCAAGATTTGTCGAGCAGAAAAGGGTGAAATATAATTATATTGCAGACAGCACGGTGTACACTGTTCTTTCACGGCTAATGCTTTAGTGGAGAACTTAATTATCTCCTCTCAGGCTAATAGCAATGAGTACCCTCAGCAGCGGATGGAGAGAAAATTGTGTTATCTGTATGAGGACTTTGTTATATTAAGATTTGCATAAGATTTGCAATCTTCAAATCACTCAATACAATAAAAAACTATGTGGGCTTTGTCTGGCAACACTGTTTAGCTAAGCCCTGTTTACTTCTCAAGGGAAGGCTTTGGAGACAATTGCACTTTATTATGAGAAATGATAAGCTGGGTTCTTGTTTGTAGTATTTATGGTCTTTTGAGAGAGATTTGACAGATTAGCCTTTGGATAGATAGGCAGATAGTTTGAGATACCTTTCCTCTATTACCTTAAAAAAATCTAAGTATGAATCAACTCTGGAGTTAACCCCCGTCTGAATGGATACATATGTGAGCCTACCTGTCGCCTAAGGAGACCCAAGAACTTATTTTGCAATATTTTTTCATTATTCTTGCAACAATTGTGACATAAACCACACACTAAACACAAAGTATGAGGATAATTTCTTTACAAACATTTTTTTTTCCTAATTATATGTTTATCACCAGCACATCCTGCTCTGTGTGTGCCCATTTTCACAAAGCACTTTATTCATGAGTGACAATAAAATACAAACAAATCAGTTACAATGCAGCTCAGAGATTTGCATATAGTGAATGTGTGACTGTACACTGAATGAACCATGTATTGTACTGAATGAACAATTTATTTCTGCGTCTTTACTCAAAATTGAAAAAAGAAAGAAGGCATATTGTCCTTTTTTTCTTTTTTTGCCGCTGCTGCTGTCAATCAAATATATTGAACAAAGTGCATTGACAACCTGCCAAAGACAACACGCTAACCACAGCACCATGCAATACTTCATTCAAACATGATGAGTGTGACAATAAATGACAAGAGTGCCTCAACTTTAATTTTCAAAAGTATATCTGAGCATGAAGTAAGCCCAGATGAACACACGCGCACGCACAGTGTCGCTCAATTCGTAGTGTCAGTAATGAGATGTGAGTACAATTCCCCAACGATCATCATCTGTACAGTGACACTTCAAAGACTGAAGATCGTGAAGCCAGTCACAGCAGTGAAGCTCAGAGAAAGCTTGACAGGTAGCAACATGGCGCGCAGCTTTGTGTGTTTGTGTGTGGGGGTCAGAGAGGAGAGAGAGAGAGAGAGGAGAGAGAGAAAGACAGGAATAGAGGGGACGAGAAGATATGCGCACTTACGAGGTTTGTTTATCTTATTTCTTTCTGGTATCTTTTTCAGTCAAATTTACAATTATTAAATAAAACTCTAGACATGTGAACACCCAAGAGATGTTGAGTGAAAGTGAAATGGCTTCAATTACATTAAATTCATGCATTGTGATCCTGTGTTGTATAGACAGAATGAGGGAAGCGTTACGTGCTGATTTATGTATGTTGAGTAACTTATAGACACACATATGAGTGCCTTTCATTTCCTAACGCAGGCAATTTGACAGCATGCAACACAGTCTCACACACACACATACACACACACACACACACACACATCAAGTATTTTATGCCAGTCTGGCAGCAAAGAGGAAGTTGGGGTAATGAGAAACTGTCTGACAGCTCACAATAGGGGGTCGCTGAAGATTACACCAACGCACACGCACAAATGCACATCATTTGCAACCTCTTTGCTTTGGCTGCTGAATTTCCAGCTTAATTGACTGCTGCCCCTCATCTTCTTTATCTGGATTGGATTGTTGGTTTTGATGCCTTTCAGCAAAGTAGGAAAAAGTAAAAAGAAAAAAAAAAAGTCAGCTTTAAATTTGTTTAATTTTATTTCACCCACAAAGTTAAAACAAACCACTCCAGCTGCTACAGGGTACACACTGCTGCCCCGCTGGGCTCGCCGAAGCATTAGATTATCAGTTGGGCTTAGCTTGTGAGGAAAGATTAAAAGGACATGGCTCCTGTTTTACTTTGTTATAGCATTTGAATGAGCCTGGAGCTGCTGCCGACTCCTCTTATCGTGGAAAACAGGTACCAGATGTACAAACAGGTGTACATATCAGTACGGTTGGTTTATAGGCTACAGTTCCCAAATGTATACTGCAAAGATTTCAACCTGGCATTATCCAAAAAAAAAAAAAAAGCAAAGATGTGTAAATATACATAGCGTCATCCAGTTTTCTCTTGCGTCGTGATAATCAACGCATCTGTTGTTTGGTCTTGAATTCGACAAAGCATAAAGTTTTATTTAATGGATGTTAGAGTTGGCTTCTTTGGACAGGTAGTTATCCCTCAGTGCACAAAGAGTTTGCACAGTTTGCAGAGTCTGTAGCTCTGCAAGCGGCACTGTGGGGCTGTACTCAGACAAAATGTTCCTCGAAGCTAAATGCTAATATCATCGCAACCACCATACCATCACAAAAACGTCACACACAAAATGTCAAGGCCAAGCAGTTGCGGCAGAGATGTTTCAGTCAAGTTTTGCAGATGGGCAATCTCTAATCAGGGCAATCTCTCCAAAAATTGTTAAGATATCTGAGCTGGTTGTGGACCAACCAGCTCAGTGACTGAAACTACCATCCCTGCAGTTACACTGTTAATGTGGCTAGAACAGTAAAGCTAGTTAAATGACATAGCAGCTGTTAAGAAAAATAGAAAAATATTTTCTGAACAACAGGGTAAATTGACCTTTTATGTCTGCTGAGAAGAAACTGGCGCCAACTCTTGACTGAAAGGGCAGTGCTATGAAAGCCAATTGCCCCTCTGTTAAATAACAAAAAAAAAAAAAAAAAAAAAAAAAGGTTAAACATGCTTTGAATTCTGAAAACCAAAAAGGCTTGATGTAGGGATTTCGGCAAGTCACGTCTGCCAGGCACACAAAGCAATCTTTTATCTTCTGTAGGCAAAAACGACACGTCAGTAAGGTGAAGGTACAGAGAAGACAGAATGACATTCACATTAAGCCACATACTCGGCACGCATAAAGTATTTGAGCACATTTATCTCACATTACTCCTTTATTTGGAGCAATCTAGTAACTGCTAAGCATTTAAACCAGTTTTACATGAGAAATGTTGTTCTACATAGCTGTCACTGATGTAATAAAGATTAACATTATCAGCTAATTTTAGCTGCCGGCAAACGCTGTCAAAACTGATTCATGAGATGACTGTGGCCAAAAAATACAGTTTTGCCCATTTTCATTTGATGTTAGCAAATTGCAAGCCCCGTGTCCATTAGTCTGCTTCTCATTGAGCATTTCGGGGTAAATGTGCCATCAGATATGTGCATAATAATTGCCTTTGTGTCATCAGTGGTCAGAAGAGCAAACACATTACACAGGCAAAAATGTTACATGGAAGGGGAAAGGCATACAGGGATAAACGCGAAGAGACAGAGAAAGCATTCAGGGATGAAAAAAGTATTTCACACGTCGATGAAAATCAGTAATATGTAAATCATAGGAAGCTGCAAGAATTATTTCAAGTCAAATTGCTATAGAGTGATTAGACAATAGCAGCAGCAGGTTTAATATTCAGTGGATGGTGCGGCAGAGTACAGCATATAACCAGTGCTTTAATGTGTTCCTGTTTTTTTTTGTTTTTTTTTTGGAAAAGAGAACTTTGAGCACAGTCATTGTCTAATACAGAGTGACAGCTGGTGATACACATTGCAGAACAGAGAGCTAATTAGTCATAGATAGAAGGACTAGTGGGAAGGAGAAGGGCCTGTTGTTGTAGAAAAGGTTTTTACGGATCACGGAGGTTAAGTGGCCTCAAGAGGACACAGATGCACAGATACCAACGTGTTAACGCTCATCACCGTGCGTCAGCCTCAATCACACACAGATGCAAGAATAACAAACGGTGTGTTGCATTAAGAATGAACACAATTATGCCATCAGTACTTAATGAATGTTGCTCAGGCAGGTTGGTGGCTATTTTGTATATTTTCTTTGAAAGCTTTTATACAAACAAACCCTAACTAGGAATATGACAACAGAGAATTAATGGATGCTAAACAATAGTTTAAGATACAGCTGATGCTCCTACGCGCATCTTCACTTATGTGACAGCGGTGAAACTGCAGGCGCACATAATCAAGTTAATGATGGCTGAGTTCCATTTAGCTGTGTCAGTTTCAGCACCTGTACGTTGTGCATGCTGGTTCACTGTCACGCTGTCATGTTTGACTGGGACACTTGAAAAGAACAGAGCCACTGTTAATGTTATTAGCAACACCTGTGAATTTCCTAAAGGTCAGTAGTTCCACCATCAATCTATCTTTAACCTTTGACCTCAGCAAAGGTCAAATAAGCCAAAATAGCAGCAAAAAAAAACAAAAACAAGTAAGACTTCTAGAAATACTAAGGTTATCGCTGCAAGTGTCTTACTACGATTGAAACAATCAATTCAAAATGTCTTAAATTGTGCATTTTTAATCCGTTATGATTCTCTTGTCTGTACTGCTGGAGAACACAGGGGTGAGGACATCCTGGGCTGGCAGCCTAGCTGTCTCTACCATGTCAAAGCAGCATCCTGGGGTTTTAATCTCCCCACAGAATTGTCATGTTGTTTCTTAATCTGTTTCTCCCTGCATTTCCTTCATCTCAACAGTGTTAAATGTGTAATAAAGGTAAAACAAGGCGATTTCTTTTTTTTAATTTGAAATCTTTCAAAAGTAATTCTGAATTTATTTAGTGTCTGCAACTAATTTACTAGCTGTTTCCTTACTGTGAGGAGACTAAACTGAGAGCACCCTCTTGTACATGATGCATGTGTAGTCTGCCATTTGCCAAAGTGCTTGAGGGAAATCTTAAGGCCAACTAGAGTAAGTTTTGATCCAGTTTTTAAGCATTCTTTGTGTGAGATCCAACACGTCTTTTCTTTTTTTTTCCTGTCTGCTTCAAACATTTAATTTTAAGGGCAGATCATCTCATTATTAACTTATGGAGCAGGTATTTTTGCTCTAAGACATAACAGATGTATTTGATTATGTCAAATGTCAGTTTTAAAGAACTGAATCAATAGTGATGGGCTTCACATTCACCATAGGGAAGTGCATATTGGTCTTTTACCCCCAATACAGCTAGAAAACACTGAAGCAAATCTTCATATGACACAAACCATCAGTACTCACTCAACCCTCCGCACTAGCTATTATGCAGCACTGACCGACACACATTTACACCACAGTATTGGCCACAATGTCAGCCCCTGTTTGAATTTCTGTGTGTGTGTTTAAGTGTCTGCATCCGTAAATGTATTTGACCCAGATATTAACTCCGAAGGAACTAAGCTTTTCTCTCCTCCACTGACTGATGTAAAGACGGGTCTTATAACCACAAGACACATACGGTGAGATTATCGGAAGCCTGCTGTGATGTTTATGTGCAAGACCGGGCAGCTTATGTTTCTAAATGTTTTTTTTATGTTACCGCAACCCAAACACAAAATTTTTTATTATTTTTTTTTTTTTTATTTGATCTGAGCTGCAAGTATATGAAACAATTCAGGGAAAAACACTGAATAATCCATGGCTGGATCAATGTGCAATAAAAAAAAAATGAGAAAAGAAGCCATCACAAGGCCGGAGAGATAAATATAAGGGACTGCTTCTATAGGCTGGTAGACGAGAAGTTGTCCATTATCCCATTGTAGATATTCATTGATTTCAGTTTCACTCATCATATGGACATTTGAATAGATCTGTAGTACATAATTGCACTACCCTTGCTTAATCCTTCTTGCCTTTCTTTTGGCTCATGTCATGTGAGGTTGTCGGACAAAACCCTCCTTTCCGCTTCTTCCCTTATTTTCGTGCGAGTTGGATGCTTTGTCATTGACCTCCACTGCCCCAATCTGCTCTCTACCATGGCCGTGGGCTAATTTATAAGCCTCTTTCCCAGGATTATCTTTCTTCCTGGTGTGCGAGCTAGTGAACGAACAGCAAAAGCAGAGATACAGGTTTCGGGCACAGCCATAAATAGCCTGCCGTTCTGACTGCCTGCATTCTGTGTTAACATGGACACGCCGCATGGCTCTGAAGAAAGTGGCTCCTGAAGAAAATGGATTATTTATTCTGATTTGGGAAAAAGTATTAAAGTTTTTATTTTGGCATTTTTGCCATATACAGTATCTCATAGAAAAAAGTAGAGGATTTATGAGAAAACTGGACATTTTCTTAGCATCTCGCCATGGGCTCAACCTGGACTGGGACATTTAAGGCCAAAGGGACAACTCTGAGTCTCATAAAGCACTAACACACTGCATTCTTAGCCTACTCCCAGCAGCACAAAAGTAAAGAGGATAGTGTGTAAGTCAACAAGATAAGCATAGGGCAAATGCTGCACTTGACTTTATGGTGCATATGTAAGATCTCTGTAAGTGCAAAATCACCAGGAGATCTTAACACAACAGCCATACAATGGCTGAGAATAGATTTTAAGGGGGTGGAGATGTTACTTACCAAGTAGCTCTTCAACAGAAGAAGTCCAGAGATGAAGAAGTCAGTGTATTCCAATTGGCAGAAGACACTAAGTTGTCTTCTTCACAACTTCTAATATAAACTTCATCACCATCAGAGACTTTGCTTTGGGGAAACGACATCAGTTCTAAAGGCTTTCCCATACAGTAAGACCACAGTGATCCATTCTACCGCGGCTGGTCACATGATGACCAATCAATAAGGATAATACAAAAAAGAAAAATACTAACCTCAAAATAAACTGTCACTACTGGCTTTACATTACCTCGGCAGCCAAACTAAAAACTAGGACTTGTCTTAAGTTGAAGCATCCCACACTTATCCGTGCAGGAAGAAATCATAGCAAAAGATTAGTCTTTACATCGTACGCACTACTTAGAACTGATCTCACTGAACTGATAAACACGTTACAGCCACTTAAAGCCATCAGAGATACCCTAAAGCCAACTGTCCTCAACAAGAAGCCAACGCAGTGCACTGAGAATCGAAGCCTCCATGTTAACACGCTCTCTAAGGACTGTTTTGATAGCTGGGGAATGAGCTAAGAGCCCGTCCACGTCCGTAACGCCCAGTGGAGGCAGAGCCCACATAAGCCCTACTGGCCGACTCCCTCTTGCTGCGTTGACTCGCTGTTTGACACGGTCTTGATCCCTTCTGCTCTGTCAGATGGAAAAGTGGAGCAAGCCCTATCAGCCCCACATCCCCCTCCTCCCCCCTCCTGGTGGCTACGCTGTTGAGCGTGTTGGTGTGTGTGTCTGTTTCTATGTTAGTGTTACGCCTGTTGAAGATGAGGAACTGGGCAAAAGTGATGGATTAATATAAGTCATTGAAGATGGAAAGATGAAGAATTTTTTTTTCCCACAAGTTGCACAACAAAAAATAATATCAACAATACTTTTTTAACATTTTGTCTTTTTGCTCAGTTTTAAAAAACATGGAAGCTGCTAAATATTGTGAATTGTTGGGCTATTATATGGAGGACTATTTGAAGTCTGAACTATCTGCTGTCGCCTCCTATACCCATTCATGGTGCTCAAAGTTGCAGTGGGCTGAAGCCTCCCAGAATGCACTGGGCAGGAGCTGCATCACTCTACAACACGGGAACTTCATCACACTATCACACATGCAGACACAAACGCAATTATTAATGAGTAAATTAGATTGATCCGCTTGCTATAAAGTGGCGTTGGTGACCGAAACCATTGCCCCACGCTCTATTTAGAGCGTGAGGTGGCACTAGATGTTAAAGCTCAAAAATCACTGCTGGTATACAGTGTTTATATTAATGTAGCCATCAAGACATACTCTGATACTTTCTTTACTTCAGATGCATTACCTATTGATGGGAAACTGCACCAATTTCACATCAAAGTTTATTGTAGTGAGAGTATGAGCATGAAAAATATCTGGGGCTGTGGAGTTAGGAAGAAGCTAGTTTTCCAGAGCCAGCTGCTTATCCCTGGTTGAGGCTTCTGGCTTGGAGCTACGTGAGCTGCAACTTGCATAACACACCAGACTCTTCGACTGAACTGTCCATTTGAGGTCCATTTCGATTGTGGGTAATGTAGACACCAGGTTTTGACAAGCAAAAAAAAAAAAAAGGAAATAAAAATACAACACATCTGGTTCTGCTGCATCAATTTTAAACTGTCCGTATGGAATATACATAAACAGTGCAATGTTGAATCAGTGCAGTACTATTTAAACATAAGGCATCCTAAGACAAGGACGTTTTAGGTGAGCTTACAAATATACTTACCTATTCAGGAGAGGAATAGATGGTGTATGAAGAGCCTTAACTCTGCCAATAGGAGAATGAAAATAGTGTCACACTTGGCTGAGGTCAGAACTTGCTGCTGCGCCTTTTTGTAAGATAAATGTGATTACATTTTGGCCAGATTTGCATCCATCTAGTTTTTTTTTTGGCAGTGTGAGGATTATGCCTTTGACTTTTTACTTCATTTAAAGTTGAGACCTGTCTGTGCCAAAGCTGATAGCGGTGCCAGATCAGTCTGAGCCCAAAGCAAGTCTCAATCTACCGTGTCAGATTGAGGATGTTAGGGGCTACTTGTGCTGCACACCACTCTTTGGTGGTGGGGGGGCAGGGGGCACTGAGTGGAGTGCCTGGGTCTTTAACCACTGATCCTAGATCAAGTTGAAGACCACTGGGGATTAGAAATAGGATTAAGTGACCCTCAGCTCTTCACTAGCTTACTGTCATCCATCCATCTAAAGTATATATTACATTTATCTCTAACTAGTGGGTCATATTTTTAAGCACGCTTTAAAATGAGATAGCTTAGTCGCCCATCTATGATGCATAGTTATTTCTGCTTCATCATTTGTATGCGAGTATGGTGCTTCTCTGCTTATTAGAAGTGGAATATGAAATGAGTGATGCATAAATCCATGTTTGAGTTGTATAATGTATATTTTAGATGCCGGCAAAGAGGCAGTTTGTTGTGATTGAAAAAGCAGCTTCTAGAGTCTGTGCAGTAATTCAGGGAGCGGCATATATACAATATAATGGAGCCAAAGTAATCTGTGGTTCTCCAAGCATTAGTTAAGTGTCACAGTACAGTGTGTGTCAATGTATGTCAGAGGGGGTTTAGGCAGATATCCCATGCTGAGGCATAGTGAGGGCCAAAGTACAGAGATGCCAAAGGCAAGGTCAGCAGACACATCGAGTAGTAAAGAGAAGCTGAACATGCATCATCATCTCCCATTGATGAGAGAGAGAGAGAGAGAGAGAGAGAGAGAGAGAAACAGTCAGCGAAAGAACAGCGGAAAATGAAAGACAGCGTGTGACAGACTGAAGATTTAATCTCACCTCCAAACACAATGTTTACATTTTACCTATAAATAGCCTCCTTTGCTTCCGCTAACCTGAGCTCCTGCTTTCGAACACCGTAAAACTTTCATGAGCGCTAAACACAACAGCATCTATTTGAGCTAGCGAGGCAAATGAAAGCAGGTTGAGAGTAGGTTGAGGAGACGGGCACATGGGGGAAGACAGGGAGAGATGTCGAGCGCACCGAAATGGGTGGGCAGATGGTGCCGACATATGGGCCTGTTAGGGGCAAAATAAATAAATAAACACTCACACATAAATACTGAGATGAACTGTGAGTGCCACAAACTGTTGGCCAACTTAGCCAGCTGAGCGAGAGCACAAATAGGAGAGAGATGGCACTGAAATTGCTTGCAGATTTGTGAATAGACCACCAAACGCTGAAAAGACACAATTGTTATGGGGATGATAATATGCTTAAGAGATGTGGGCTTTAATCTTCAAGTAACTGTGCATTATCCATGTGTGCATTATAATGATTCAGAGGGAAAAGATACACATCCAATATATGATCTGTTTTTTTTCCGATATGGATGCATCTGTGGGCACTAAATATAGTCTCTATATACAGGTTAGAGAGCAGCAAAGGTATTTTTCCATCTCAGCTGAACATCTTTTCTTGTGCTGTCTGGTTCAGCGGCTGCCGCAGTTGCCCTCCCTCCACATTGCTATCTATACATTCTCCACCTCCCGTCTGCCTTCTGCTCAACCTCAAAGCCTGTGGCTCAGTCAGGGAGACAGCCAGGTTTAGAGAGGTGATACCCTCCAGCAAACAAACGGCTGCTTTGTACAACATGTTCTCTGCTCACATCACCTGCGCCGCTCCCGCCCAGCTCCACTCAAGATCCACTGCCCAGGACAAACAAACAAATGGAGGAGGACCGAAACAACAACACCTTACAGTCAGTGTGTGCGTTTGTGTTATTTTTGGTTGGCGTACAGGTGTCTGTCCTCGTATATGTGTGCGCTCTACATGATGAGCAGATGTCCGTGTGCATGTATATAAATTCCACATGTCACCGTCAGATTTAGGCTTTGTTTTTTCTCTTTAAACTGAAGCACACCAGTTGGCTGGGCTTCACAGCCTCACACCTTTCCCTAACATCATCTGTGCACCAAGAGCATGTTGTTATGACTCACAGCTGTTTACACCGAGTGCAGGAATAGTAATAATAACAGTTAGAAGAGAAACAAGTCTTCAGAAAAGCGCCAGTGATTAAAATTGGAGCATTCTTGTGCTCTTGTTGGCGCTTACCTCCTACAGGTTATCAAAATAATTCAGATCGCATGTTGGATTGAATGTGTTTTTTTTTTCTAAATTTGACATATGTTTTGGTCAGTGTGTTTGTGTGTCTCCCATCTCCCATCTGTGCGTGTCTGCAAACATATTACCTAATCCCTGGCAAACACATTTGGATGTTTTCCACTTTCCTCCCAGTTTTAGTGTATTTGGTTGATAGGCAGTGCCGCCACCTTGCCACTTTATATTCTGTTTGGCTCCCTGCCCTAGTAATGTCTGCAAATTTAATTTGATTGCAGCTGTAATCTGCAGGCTACTTAATTGACTTTGCTGAGCCTTGTATCTCCCCCCCCCCCACCTCGATGGAGAATGGTAGTTTGATTAGTTACAATGTCTTATCCTCTCCCCGTGAACCTGCACTCCCACATTGTGTGCTTTGGTCTCTGGAGAGTCCTCCTCAGGAACTGGATGCACTAATGTGATCTCGAGGGGAAAGCTGAGCTAACCAGAATTTTGCTGTCATCCGTCTTGTTGTCACAGCAGACAGGGAGGTGTGCCGTGATGGCCCCTTGACAAATTCAATTCTTATTAATGCCGTTTGCTCTGACGAAGCATCATCTGTCAAATCTGTCTGCTAAAAGCTTTTTGGAGCTTTTAATGGCATCACAGGGTCTTCATCACCAGATGAATTTTAGTCTGTCATGGAGCTGTGGATGAGTGAACTGTCAAACACACTTTAAAGCTAATGCAAGCATGAAGTCCTGAAAATGTTTAGAAAGTTGGAACTTCATCTGCTGGTGGAAGCCATGGGATATGGCTAAAAGCACCAGAACAAGCAAGCAGGTAGATCTTGAGTGGAGTTTTACTCATCGGCTCGGTTAAAGAATCGACAGTCAAGGGTATTTCATTTAATATTTAGGCAACTCAAAACACTAGTTTAGAAAATATTATATATATATACATATATATGTATATATGTATATATATATGTATATATATATGTATATATATGTATATATG
>CM076663.1:15095532-15121022 GCA_038496675.1 Rachycentron canadum | reverse complement strand
ATATATATGTATATATATATACACATATATATGTATATATATATATGTATATATATATAGTTATGTCTTAATATAGAAAATGTCAATACTGGGCTG
Source organism: Rachycentron canadum (assembly GCA_038496675.1). Lineage (NCBI taxonomy): Eukaryota > Metazoa > Chordata > Actinopteri > Carangiformes > Rachycentridae > Rachycentron > Rachycentron canadum. The sequence goes on along the minus strand of CM076663.1, from coordinate 15,120,926 downwards.
TTTCAGTCTTTCAATATTTAGCAATACCACAATCTTTTCCTAACTTTCCAACTTGGCTTAAACCTGACTTCCAACCCATGAATTTTTAGCAGTATGAGGTTATCACACTGGCTCAGTTACAGAATATTTCCATCAAAATAATATTATATACCTGTATTCTGTAGGATACTGGGCTGCATTTGTTCAGTCATGTTGGCAAAGGATGGAGACACAGCCAATTAAAGGTAGTTCACAATAGTGAAAAGTGCAATGAGACCATGACCTAGAACTAGTTCCTGATTTAATGGTTCTGATCGAGTTTAGGTTTGTTATTGACAAGAGCAATCACTATGTGGGTTAATGGTTATAATTGCATGATCAATTGTGCTGGTTTACATTATGTAGTTCACAAGCTGGTCCACTATATAGAGCAAACTACGTCAAAGAGTCAGTGGCCTACATAGAAAAACAAGAGAAAATCCATTAGGGAGAAGCTAATGCTTTAGGTCACTTATGGCATAAACACATGTCCACAGTGAAAGATAAAATGACAAAAGAAAAAAAAAACAAAAACTCCAGAAGTAAGTGTGAGTAAGCACTGAAAAGAGGAGCTCAACAAAGGAAAACCTGCAGCACTGAGGCATCGTGAATGGCACTTTTGAACCCTGGAGGGATTAGTGTTTGTTCTCATAGACTAATTTAATTAACACAGGGAACTTCATTAGGCTGTTTTCCATTCATTAATAAAATGAATCTGACTGGGCACAAGCACAAACAAGATCCGCATCTGTACACACGCACACAAACACACACGTGCATTACTGCACTATGCACAATCACAAGGACACAAGTATCACAATTATTCAGAAAAACTTACGGGTTGCCATAGTCCCAGACAACGCACTGAGGATCTGATGTACCCTGTAAGAGACAGAGGGGTGGGGGAGAAGATAAGCTGTTATTGCCAGTCAAGAGGATGAGTGAGAGGGGGAGGCAGAGAGGAGACAGAATAGCTCATTGCCAGAGGAGAAAGAGCGATGCTGCATGGGCGATGGAGACAGGTAAACAGACAATGAAAAAAGAAGGACTGAGACAGACAGTGGGAGGGAGAGATGGAGAAAGAGTCATTGTCAGAGGATAGAGCTGCAAATAGATGCAGCTCCTGCAGAAAGAGAGAAGGTGTGTGAAACAAAAAAAGAAAAGCTATTTCATGGACAATAATACAGAGCAAGTTGGGGTCATAAACATCCCGTTCTTTACTTAAATCCAACCACAGTGGAAAGTTGTAAAGTAAAAGTAAACCACCATGGAGCTCTAAAATACATTTCGGCAGCACACATACTTTTGGGAAGTACTGGCCTTTCAGAGTGTGTGAAGTTTCACCAAAGTCACGTGCAGAATATAATAAATTTTAAGTTACTTCCAAAGGGATTTATTAAAAACATTAAAAACCACAAAAAAAAAAAAAAAAAAGGCCACGCAGGTCATCAAAAGGAGCTTTACACCAGCAATTTCAACTCTAAGTCTTAATTCATCAATCTGCTGAGGCCAAAAGCCAATGATTGGGGGTCGACTGGCCGGAGAATCATCTGGTAATCGAAGCTCAGTGATGCGTGGTGGCAAAGGAAGACTCACCATGACTCAATTGGTGAATCAATCACAGGATCGATACCTTTAACTGACTCATCACAACTTGTTCCACTGGTGATCTTCAGTGATCTCATCTGTGCCCCTTCAACCTATATGGCTCATTTGGCCAGGATTGGATTGGAATTGGTTTTAAAGGTGAACTTTGTGGGTCCCTGATCTGGATCAAAGATTCTCTTCCTTATATTCAACTGTAAAACAAGGGAATCGAAAGACTAAAATGGATGTCTTTGAGCTAAGAATGACTATATCTGAGAGAACCAATCTACCAATACACAAGTGTGAGCCCCTTAGAGCCAGGGCGATCGCGCTCCTAGTGAACTGCCCACATGTGAGATGCAACTCTTCTACTGGGCTGATGCAGAGGGGTCTGTTGGTCCATCCTCACTCCTACATTAAGCACTTTGCCTTTGAGCTCCCCCTTATGGCAAAGGGGATTATAGCAATAATTCCACAGCCAGGCTGCTGTGTCCAATATAAAAAGGATGGTGTCCACTGTAAGACTCTCTGAAGCCTGAGGAAATTTTGAAGAAATTACCTCTTCTTGACTGAAGAGTAAACAGAATGTTTTCTGCATATCAACAGTGTTTTAAGTGAGAAAATGGGAGAGAGGGAGGAGATCTGCATTCAAGTCTGCACTATGAGGATTTATTTCTCCACAGGCAAGGTCACCTCCTCCTTCCCTGAACAGTTCATAACTGATCTCCCATGAAGGAGTGAATCCATGGGCCTCTGCATGGCTGGAATTGAGAGGACGGGATGATGCAAGGCTTATATACACAGGATCAGAGGCCGGTCGACACAGATTGATGGATGACAGCGTTTTGTTCTGCCTCACATGCAGAACACTGTCACCGACATTAGACGTCCCCGGGCGTGCATTAGTGTGGTGTGCTCCGTTAGCATTCAGCTATCAATCAGCAGGCTTCGTGCCCAACTGTACGCTACATCGGGAGTGACACCCGTGTACTCCCACAATGTCTGCCTCCTCTTTAGTGATGATACGTTGCACAATGACAGCGTCTGCTCGACTGATGCCTCTCAAAGGGAGCAATGTGTGTCTGATTCTAACAACTGCATAAATGGATGGAAATAATGTCTAGTATAACATCTCTGTCTTCTTTTTCTCTTAAATGGAACAGCCATTTTGTACAAGGTATTCACAAGTGCACAGAGTAGCCATTGGTTGGTAAAATGTAAATTGGTTGAGCTATTCAGATGAAATGAGCTACTGTAACATAACTAGACCACACTGGTTTTGGAGTCTTAAAAGCCTTCCAGTTCATTTGAAAGATTATAGGTTGAGAAGTGAAATGGAGCAACATGGACCATGCTTTTCAATTGATCAAAGTAAAGGAGATTACAGTGAAATCACCAGAAAGGCTAATGGGTGATGTTTGTAAAGCGAACCAGAGCTGCCTTTTATAATCAAAAAGGCTAGATGAAGGACGGAGGAGGAGAGGTAACACTTGGCATTTGGTCTACTGGCCTACACGGGGCCTCCTGCTTCTTACTCGCCATCGAAGACACACGCGCGCGCATGCACGCACGCACACACACACACACAAACACACACACACATGCACTCGCGCGCACACAATTTGACACCAGGGAAGTACATGGGGGTCTGACTGGAGCAGATGTCTTCTCAGTGAAGACACGACCACGTACAGAGAACCCACTTTCCTGCCTCCTCTGGTGGTCGGCTGCTGCAGCAGATGAGCATAATTCGAATGAAGCCCAGGCCAAGCTGGGCAATGGCGAACACATAGTACTTTAACACCGCATTTGATGTAAACTTAATCAGTTGTTTCAATAAATGTAATTGAATTAGTCAATTTGTTGGGGGGTAATATAGTTTTGACGGAATAATGCTGAATTTTGAGGGAAATTTGTTCATATGCTCATTAATGAGAAGAGAAGATGGACACCTCTCTATTAGCCAACAGCTAGCTTAGCTTACCGGAAAGGGGAAGGGACGGGAAACAAGCAAGCTGCCTGCGGGTCAAGCGGTTCTGTTCACCTTTGGAGGTGCCGGTAGGTGGATTTTCCCACATTAGCGGAGACAGGCTGGAGTGTTTTCCGCATGTCCACTTGCTGCAATACACTAAGCTAAGCTAACCAGCTGCTGGCTGTAGTTTCATTATTACAGATTTTGACTTTTAACTTTTGTCTTCTTCTCTTTCTCTTCCTCTTGCTGGTGAATACACTGAAGGTCAGCTTCTTCAATGCACCTGAACCTGTGTTATAAACCAAGATGTGGCAGGTGACATGGGCATTTATCCGGCAACACTGAATATGGTTTAAAATGAAAATCAGGAGATCTCGGCATCTGCTGCATCAGTTTTTTTTTTTTTTTTTTTTAACTATATAAATTAAATGTAATTCTAAATGGTTGGGGTGGCCCTTTGAGGAGGAGAAGAATGGCCTCACCAAATACTGGTCAAGGGTGTGCATACAGTATGTGCATCTGCCCTCCACAGTCTGTCCTAGCCCTGTGCTGTGCTATGTGCCAGAGGAGCGTCTGTCCTCAGTGGGAGCCTCCGGTTAGTAGTACAGAGCGGCGTGCTGGGATCCGCATTAAGACATCATCCTCTAAACAGAGGGTGTGCAACCTGCAGTACCTCTGCTTTGCCAAAAGTGTTAAAAAGCAGAATAATAGGAAGATAAAAGATAGAGGCATATAAAAGAAAAGCCATAATTATGTAATGAATCAACGGTTTAAGAGAGAGATGAAGTGGCCGGGGATGAAGAATTGAATACAAAATCTTTTTAATGAAACACTGTGCAATAATTCTGACCCTCAGGTCCTGGTTGACACAGTAAGAGACTGATTTTATTGGAGGATTTCAGTATAGATGTGTGTTCAAGTATGTGTGTGTGTGTGTGTTTGTCTTGAGAGAACCATTAAATATTCAACATTATTTTCAAAACTGTGACCACCTTTACACAGAAGAATGGCTAATGAAACCCACATCTTATTGAGGTCGTGAAGAGCGCCTCTCATTAAACTTGCACAGCGTCCTTTCCACTGAAGACACCCCACGAGTCGTTTATAATAACACACTCCTCTGTAATATAAACTCAATAGGCACCAGGAGACACTGCGATAAAAGAAAGTCAAAAAGGTCCGTGTTTATTCAAGCAATTCACCAAGCGCGATGGTGCTTTATAGCATGCAGCACTTTCTCTTTCATCTGAACTCAGGAAACATGGGTCAGCAGGAAGAAGAGGATCCTTTAAACAAATTTATTTTTGTGGCCAAAGCTTGTTCAATATATGAGAGTATAATAAAAAATGCAAAGCCTTGTATTGGAAAGTGCTTCATATGGAATAATTTACACTTTTGTTGCATGTTAAACTTTAATATTAATGGGAAATGGTGCTTAGAAATTACGTTGAATGTAATATTCTCCTTTCCTTAATACAAGATGCTTGACATGAACCAGGCCTTGAAGTCTTGTAACATGTTCAGTGATCTATAGCTGATGCCTGGCTGAATTGGACAGCAGCCAATGCTTTGAATAAAACACACACACACACACACACACACACACACACACACACACACACACACACACACACACACATAGTGTGTGTTCTCAGAGGGGGAAAGAGATTTTTTTTTTTTTTTTTAAACTTACATTCAAAAGTGGTGACAGCTCCACCACCACCATGGGCTCACTGGGTTGTGGTTCCGGTCGTACTGTCACTGTCAGGATCTTGGAGTTGATGACCGCAGGGGGACTAGAAAAATACAAACACACAAAATGAATGGTATTTTCAGAGAATTGTACTGCACCTTTAACCTTGGTTTAAATTGTCTCTTTGAGATGGAACAATTACAAAAAAAAAAAGAAGTAACCCCTAAAATACACCCATGCATATGTTCAGAAACAGACGTACACACCCAGTTCTCTCTCTTGCTTTTAAGAGTTTTTGAGTGTCTGCAGAAATAAATAAATACATAAATAAATAAACATATAAATAAAAAGCTGATGAGAGAGGGAGAAAGCCAAAGAGGGCGCCTGAGTGAAAACAGAGCACTAGACCTATTAGCATTCAGCAGAGCTACGGGGAGAAAAGGGTTTTAACAGATCCAGCTCATCCACAACCAAGAGCACTGACCTGAATAAAAGGGCCCAAGGCCAGCACACACACCATATCACAGTGGCCTTTTGACAACCTCCTGATTTCTCCCATCTTTGATTTTTTTTTTTCTCTCCAACTGCTACAGTATGCAAGTTTCAGGACCCATTAAGCCCACACCCATTCCAAGGCAACTGTACACTGCCAGAAATACACTGACTATGCAAAACAAAGGGAGAAACATCTAGGGGAATGTACTGTTTTGGAAATGAAATGCATTTGTCTGATAACTAAGCTCACGGAACGGAGAGGACAGGAGCAATAGAGGCGTTAAAAGAGAGAGGACAGATGGAGATTTTGAGGTTGAAATAAGATAGAGGGAGGAAGTGACAGAAAAAAAAGCACACAAATAGAGAGGTAATGAGAATGGAGAGTTAAAAAAAAAATATATATATATATATAAAAGTGACTAAATAGGAGATGTAATTTGAAAGTTGTCTGAGAGTGTTAAAAAAAGATTTAAAAAAAAAAGACATAACACGACACTGGAAGACATCTGGTACTCACTTTGGCACAGGTAGGATGACCCCCAACGTCCGGTACAATATGGCTCCAATGACATAGAACATTGTAGATTCTGAGTCCGTCTCTGTCTCTGAAACACAGACAAGTTTGCAACTGATCAGGTTCGCCTAAGATGCTGAAGTTTCTTTGTACAAAAAGTACGTGAAGTAAGTAAGTAAAAAACTTTATGACCTCATAGACAAAGAGAAGTTTTTATTGATTCCTGGGTTGGTAGGCCATTGCAGAATTACACATTGCATCATATTTAGTAAATGCTGCATGGAAGAAATCGTTATTTTAAGCAAAGCAAATTAAAGTTGCATGTTAGTGGGAAAGAGGAATCTAGGAAGTGAAAATTCAAAACCCAGTGGAACTTCAAAACCCAGATTTCTCGCATAAACAAAACAGCACGAAACCTGCTATTTAAAGCACAGACTGGCGTGAAGGTGTTTGTGATCGATCAAATCTAAGCTAACCTGAACTGACATCTGGGTAATTTGAAATAAATAAATTAGATACTAGATAGATATTAGTTGGTGAGGCAAACAAGCACATACCTCACCTTCCTCATCAACCTGCAAGGCAGCTCAGTTTACATTTGTTCTCAAGCTGTCGCTGACAAATGCTCCGCTCACTACGTCAAAATCAGAGAAGTTAGTAAATTCCAGCGCTTTACTGAACCGTGTGACAGCTACATATACACTAATTATGCTACCGAGCTGAAAACATAGCACTAATTCTGGTGAAAGATCCTGGCATCGCATTTTGCGAGGGCGCAGACACTATTTGTGTCAATTTGTTTGCCCTTTAGTAGCTTAGTAGCTCAACTATTACTCAGCTAGACCTAATACAGAAGCCTCGTTTCTAAAACCATCACTCAAAGGGGTAATTAACTTGAGGAAATGGAGCCAAAGTCAAGTGTTCTGGCCCTCTTTAGACAATGCCCTTCACTCCCTCACTTTTCAAATCCCCTTCTGTCTTCCCTCCACTCCAATACTTGCCCCACTCATCCTCTGTTGTGGTTGCTACTCTCTAACCCACTTTTCAACTTTTCCACCCTTTTCAACACTTTTTTTCTTTTTTTTTTTTCTAACTCTCCCTTCAGGGTTCCTTTGACAAGAAGAGCAGGGGCTCCCAAGGAGACGTAGTGTCCCCCTATAAATGTCACTTTGTCTCAAGTGAGGGAGGCGGAAGGAAGCAGAGAGGAAAAGTAAGAGCGAAAGAGTTCACGCTGAGAGATGCCACTCCCTCCTTTGCCCTTTTAGGCTGAGAGAAGCGATGGAAGAGCATTGGTAGAAAGAGTGGGGGAGGAAGAGAGACTGAGGGGGTTGATGATATCAGACATACTGGGTGACTCATCCAAAATCTGTCTGTGCTGTTGCCTAAGAGGTAATACTCAAGAAGAGCTATGCAAGACAGACATGGTGAGGAAGAAGAACAGACAAAAAGATCTCGACAAAGGGGGAAGAAAAAGTAATTGTGAGACTGTGAGGAGGCAAAAAAAAAAAAAAAAAAAACAGATCAAAGTCGCAAGTGTGATGGATCCTAATTGGACAGTGTCTGCAAAGGTATGCAAATGAGAAAGTCAGTGTATTGTGGGTAAACGGTAAATCAGTGTGCGTGAGGAGGCGGCACTCCTACGCTGCTGGATGATTAATACCACAAAAACACTCAGTCACGAAACTGTAATTTCCCACGACTTTTCGTCATTCTCTCCGTGCTGAACATCGAAGTGATTGGTGGTCAGCTGCAATCCAGCGAAATGGCAACCCACCAGTCACCAGCTTTGAACTTTAATATGCCATTTGTCAGCAAAAGATATGCTTGGAGTTGCTGCTAAGACATAATTTATGGATTTAATCAAAGATCGAAAGCGCCATCCAAAAAGCTCCATGTGAGTTACTCTTTTCCTTCCTTCCAGGTTTATTGCTTCTGCACCTTTGCTTTTTACTACTTTCTAACTTTTTTTGGTAGAGACCATGTTGGGAAATAACACTACTGTAGAATAGTATTTTCTTTTGGTCAATTAAAAAGATAATACACTCAATCTCATAAACGTAAATTGTTGTGAATGCCTATAAACTGTAGCTAAACACTCCGTAACTACATTTCTTTCAATTCAGTTTTAGCTAATTTAGCAAATTCTAAACCAACCAAACTGTTGAATACTTTGGCAAATTGAATATATAAATATCTGTTTTCTAACAATGAGGTAGTAGATAGAAGCAGCGCTTGGAAGTTGAAATCAGGAGGCAATTAGCTTAGCTTAGCTAAACAGGAAGCGGAGGTAAGTGGTTAGTCTGGCTTCGTCAAAAGTTCAAAAATACATTTCCCAACACCCCTTAAGCTCACCAACCACATCTATCATAGAAACAGAAATGTAAAAATGATGAGTCGGTTTGACAGACTTAATGTGCTTTCAGTATTTCTTGGCAAACAAAATGATAGTGGTATTAACGTTCTCATTATGCTCTTGTCAAAACATTTTGTAGGTCTGAAAATGTTAAACCAATTCCAATTAAAGATCAATTATCAACACACAAAGTTAAATTTGTATTGATAAATTGAACCTCAACAGCATAACAATCAAACTACAAATAAGGAAGACAGTCTTTCCCATATTATTACAGAGCCTAGAGCCCATGTGGATTGTGTTCATACTTGACTAATGCTCCAAAGTTAATGGTGCATAACCATGCGCATGTACAAGCAATGGTGTATTTGAAATATGAAGTCATTGCTGGCTTGTAGGCAATGTTTGGACCCAGGTGTGTGTGTGGCTGCGAGATGGATCGTGCTGTGTACGTCTGCGTTTGTGTGTTTGTGAGAGAAAGAGAGAGACAGTAGAGGGAGAGAGGGACTTTGTCAACTCGAAAATCAGTGAAGAACAGTCCCAGTCTCTGCCCAGTGAAGCGATTCATGAACCTATAAATTGGCTGTGTGTATGTGCGCCTGTGTGCGCACATGCACACACAAGGGTGCCAATGGACCTTTATGAGCATGTTTAAGCTGTCCATCTGAGATAGGCTTTCATTACATGGTAAATGAACCAAACAAACTGATAGCAATCAACTGAAGACCTCAACTCATGGACTGCCAATGGGAAGAGGCAGAGCTCCCACAGGGGGGGAAAGAGCACTAATAATGTCCTAACTCAGAGGGCTATGTGCCATTTGGATGAAGCAGTTTACCAAATAGCATATGCTAAAATGGCAGTGGCATGTCCCGAATATCATATGTGAAAATGGCAGTGGGAAATGTGATGTAGACGGTCACTTTTATTTCACCACAATCACGGTGAGCGACAAAACATTCAACATTGCTATTGCATGTCTATGAAGATAAAAAAAAAAAAAAAAAAGGTATCAAGAACAGTAAAATAAAACAGACATCTTGAATGGAGAATAAAAAAAAAAAAGAAAATAAAAGATTGCATTGTTGTAGCATTAAACAAGCTAGCTTACACCCCTTTTGTCTCTAGCTGCAGCTTAAAATTCATCCTTTGAGATATCTGAGTTTTCTGTTCCATAAAATGTGAGAAAACATCTTGAACAAAGCATCTCATAGACAATTCATGAAACATTTCTGTTTATGAATTGTCAGATGGTTGGACTGGTAGAATAAGCAAATTAGATTGTACATGACAAAGAGACAGACAGTGTGAGTTCAGGTGAGGATGTCTTGAATGCCAGTCGGTAGGATTCAGTGTCATGACTGCGAGTGAGAGGTCAGAGACAGCTACGCTCCCTCATCCTGCAGCCTCTCTGAACTTTAATTTGGGGAGGGTGTGGCGTGCCAGACAGGAAGTCAACCAGTGTAATTTCCTGCGAGATGTGACCTTTGACATTGTTGGTAGTGGATCGCATCTGCCACAGTAATTCCCTTATCTAATATAAAGTGCTTTCCCCCACCTCTCTTTTAAGTTCTTTTTCCCCCTCCAAAACTTTTACTGCTGTACTTCCTGATTCTTACTCTCTTTTTATGTTCACCTCCGTGATTTTACTGTATTGCGTTTAGACTATTGCTCTGCTAGTTTCTTGGCCTGACTTGAAACCACGTGGAAGAGAATTCACAGCAGTTAAGACTAACAGCAGTTAATTTTCTTGTGCTGCTAAAAGCAAAAAGACATCTTTCAAAATTGCATGAGGACTTGATGCTCTCGTGGGGACGCAACAGACTTCTTCACACATGAAAGACCTGCATCTTCTTGAGAAACCCTCCGGGGCCTCTTCACAGTCCAAATCCTTCTCGGCATTAGCCTTCGATGTCCTTGAGGATCCTTTCTATCTGCTTCCATGAGACACGTATCTAAGTGTGTGAGTTCACACGAGGATAACTCTTCTTGGTGAGCTGTCTGACCTTGGCTAAAGGGTGTTGAGTGGGGGTGATAACAGGTCCACCTATGTCTGAGAATAAACTGCAACAGATCCAAAACATGGTTATGAGCTCATACTTGACTGAAGACTGCTAGTACTGCCTAAGCCCTTTTCAGAGATGACCTCAATCTCTGGACCCTGGTCTACCCACTTGCAGGTTTAGTTGATAATTGTTTCTATTAAAAAAAAAAACCAAAAAAAAAAAAAACACTTGAAACAAATACAGCTAATCTTGTGTTTACATTGTGTACTGGACCGGACCCCCCAACACAATGAATAGTACACATTGATGCCAAAAAGACCACAGTTTGGGCAAATCATAAATTGGTGGATACCTGTCTGGGTTCTCCTACCTTCTGTAGGGATAGTGAAGACCTCTTTAGGGATATAGAGCTTGTCCTCTGCTGTTCTGGCCCAGTCCTTCATCCCTCTTCGGCCCTTCATGGGGAAGTTGATATCACTGGAAACTGCTGACATGGGCTCTCTTTGGATGGTTATCACTGGAGAAGCAAGAGACACCAAAATCACTTGAAAGTCAGCGCTGCACAAAATTGGGACTGAAACAAAGCGCACCGGTTAGGGATAAGATAGATGAGGTGAGCTGAAAACAGAGACAGCAGCAGTGCAAAAACACATATCTTAAAAAGTCACTGAGTCAAGCTTGAAAAGTCATAAGAGAGCAAAGTTGATGTTTTCTTTTTTAGCAGAAAAGTTTCATAAAAATAAATTGCCCTGGTTTTGATCTGACAAACAAGAGCTTGGTTTAAACTGACTGAGAAGAGACGGTATAAAAATTCATCTTAGTAAGTGAATGTCTTTAAACACTGAAATAATTTGACTCCATCACTCCTTTTCACGTGGCAGCCTTGCATGACACTTACTGAGGTTGTTCGTAACCACTAGAAAACTCTGGAAAGACTTCTGGGCTTCTCCGATGAGGTGAATGAAATCCTCTAATATCCTCATCAGCAAAGCAGCACCGGGTGCGACCTGTGGATGAGGAGGAGGAGGGCGGGAGGGGATGAAAAACAGAGATGAGCATTGATCTCGATGTCATCGTAATTATATTCCATGGCCAACATTTCAATGAGACATGTCTCACCCATTGAAACATTTTTATTCATTTCATTATCTAGACCACTGATTGTGTTCCAGGGTGGTAAATTGCTATCACGTGGGATATAATATCATACTTTGGTTGCTGGTTTATTGTGTCCAGATGGCAGGTAACACACCTCAACTCAGGGGCATCAACCGCGGTGACACATAAAGACGCACAAATGCGCAAAGACACATACACGTACACAAAACTAGTGTAATCAATAGGTAGCCACTGTGTTTAGTAAACAGGTGTGTTTTTATGACTCTGATAATGAAAAGTTAATGTGGGATGTGAAGGCAGACACAGAGCTTAACCACACACTCACAAACAAACACACAAATCTAAGGACACTTGGAGTAGCGGACAGCCACTGGTCGTGGTACAGAGGCGTTCATGCAGTAACACACATGCACACAGAGAGAAGGCTTTACCTGGTGAGCATCTTCCCATTTCTCTAGATTTTCCATGTCCAACATGTGACTGACTATCTGGAAGAATTTCTAGAAACGAGAAGAAGTAGCAGTTAAAGCAGCAGAACCAACGTTGATATCTAGGCAGGTCCCCTGCCATGTGTGTACCCTGAACCCACCAAGCACTCGCACTGCGGCAGTTCTGCAGTTTATTCTCTGTCAGGTCTAGTGCAGTAGTCTTCTCTACATAAGCATATTGTGAAACATAAAATAATGTCTGTCAAGTGACTGACTGAGACGGGAGCATTTTGCTGAGAAAAACTGCTAAAAATCCCCTTTGAGGCTGCAGCAACTGTGCAGCTGTACTTCATTGTTATGCACATGCTCTCCGAAGGAAAGTGGAGCTGCTACATGGAGTACACTTGGAGGTTTACCCGTGTGCAAGGCAGCATCGCGCGTGGCCTTTGAAGAAGACTCGGTGCCTACCTGCACGTCGTCGGGAGCTGGGATGTAGGTTGCTCTTTTGAAGGTGTCCGTCACATTTCGCAGGATCTCCGTGGAAAAGAGAAGGTCGCCACTGTAGTAGCTCCTCCTCTGCAAGAGCTCCAGGAGACTCCTTACGATCTGAGACATGCCCTCCCCAGCCAGGGTCCTCTGACCCTTCGCGAGATGCTCTCGTAACTGCAGTGTAGTGGAGAAAGAGAGAAATTGAGAAAGGCTGAGGGTTTTTGCCACCATCCGGCAAAGTCAAAATTATTAAACACGCGTCCATCTGCGTTTATTGTAGAACATCTCTTATTCAAAATGTAGCTGGTAAAAATGTCAGAAACAGCAAGACCAAACAAAACCTAAAATCATGTCTTTTCCAAAATAATCACAGAAAATGTTTTGAACGGCAGCTGAGAAGGATGTTTGAAGACAGTGGTATATATGTACATGGTTGGATTTTTTTTTTTTTTTTTTGTGCTTGTGCTTAAAATAGGCGAGCAAAAAGAGGCCTAGCAGCACTCACAGGAAGAAATTGGTTTCTCATCACTTCAGAGAAAGAGATACAGGGCAAGACTGTGTGTGTGTGTGTGTGTGTTTGTGTGTGTGTGTGTGAAATGCAGAAGGGGGGGGAGAGAGGGGGGAGAGAGAGAGAGAGAGAGAGAGAGAGAGAGAGAGCCTGCAAGAAGAGAAGATAACAGCAATCACAGAAAATTAATTATTGACTCCTGGTGTTAATGAAAGGTTGGAACAGAAGCTAACAGAGCAATCAGCTCTGTCACGCACAATCCCTGACCCCCATCTCCTTCCGCCGTCATCGAGGAGATGGAAAAGGTTGAAGTTCACAGAGCAGGAAAACAGTCTGGCTGATGAACACATTCATTAGCTATGTTCATTAATTGATAAGTGTGTGCGCATAGCTCTGTAAAAGCTAATTAGAGATACCGGAAAGCTTTGAGTAAGGACACTTGTCTATTTTGAGTAAACTTTTTCGAAAAAGAAAGTTGAAGAGAGGTGCGTGATGGGTGGAAAAGGGGGAAAAATGAGGCAGAACTCAGGAAAACAAGGAGAACCTTTACTTTCTCATAAACTCACTAATGAGACAGACCAATCTGATGAAGGTGATGTGAGTGACGCTGCAGCTAATGTTTTCTTCCTTCTGAAGGTGATGGGGAATGTACTCTGCGGAAAGAGTTTCCAAGCTCAGGATTATTTGCTGTGAACTTACAGATAAATGTAAATATCTATATTCAAGTGAGACGCATCTGGCGAAGCTCGGAGGACCCCAGAAAGCAACTCCATTATTGTCCAGCATGCAACGACGACTAGCAGATCCTAGAGGAAATGAGAAATAAACAAACAAACAAACAAATGGAATTGAAATATATGAAAACCTAAGAATACACAACACAGTCTGTAGATACTTATTTACAGTAACAGTCCCACTTATGAAAATACTGAAACAAAGGTCACGCCTGTTCATTTCTTGGAGTAAAACAGTGTAGGATTGTTACAACCACCAAATATTTCATTTGGTTGTTTCACTGCTTGTGTTAGACACCTGCTGGCAGGCAGGAGATAATCTTCTGCCAAATTACTTTACTAAGGCAAAACCTTTTCTCTCACCAAATAAATGCGCACTTGCTTAACGCTGACTCTGCCTTTTAATGAGTAATAGATTAACATGAATATACTGTAAAGTAAACCTGCAGACACTGCTGAAATGTAGCATTCTTTAAGCCGGTATGTTTTACCGGCAATCTATTCAGACAGACATGTTTTGATGTCTGAGCCAATGTTTGAAAGATGCAGAAACACACGCCCGTTCTTGACTGAAAAAAAAAAAAAAAAAAAAAGGGTTTGTTCTTTGTTTTTGGACGTTAAAAGAGAAGCTCTGGCAGCCTGCTGTGTGAGAAACTGCACTTTAGATTAACTATTATGAGAAGAAACACACTAATAAGGTTTGATTGCATTCAAACAGGACATGTTGGCTGCACTAATTAAGAAGTGGATAATGCACAAGTTTAAAATGTTCTCTCTTTGTATATCAAAGCTCAAAATACGAACGCTACTGAAGTCCAGCCATGCTCATGAGCCTTTTGCATTTATATAATTTCAGCATTTAGATCAGTCTGAGTGCTCCAGACTTAGGAGCACATTGGACTTTACAACATAGGCAGGAGACTAATTTAGTCCTAATTTAACATGTCCTTCTATGTAATTTCGTACGTTATAATGTCTTCTGCTATTGCACAGTACTTTCCAGAAGTCACTTGAAGTCTAATGTCTGATATTTTCCGGCATGAATCGCTGAATGTCTTTCGGTCACAAGGTCATCAGTTAAAGAAAAATGTCACCGGCAACAATGACATCAAGAAATTCGCACAATCCATGGCTAAAACATGCCACCAGCCTACTGATGGCAATATTGTCTTATGGAATATAATGTGACTGACCAGTGGTGTTAGTTGGACACTTGTTGTAGACAGTTTCTCCAGCTGAGGCTCTCTTCCACGACATGGAGAGAAGGTGCTCATCTTTACATATCTCGTGAGGAGCTGTAGAAATTGGTGAGAAACACATAGACAAAGTGAAATGATGCATGGCACAGGAGGAAAATCACCAAGCACACACTCCCACAGACACACACGTAGCCAGAAAAAAAAAAGGGAGACAGAAAAGCACAAAAACAAGATTCAAATCAATGTTCTTCTGCAGCAGCTCCCAATCTTATTCCCTTGTACATTGCTCAGTGCTCTCTGTCAGTGTCACTGCCTCAGTACAGTATCTCATTCCCTCTTCATCTTACCCTCTCTCTTTATTCATCTGTTTGCCCCCCCCTCCCTTTCTTTCATAACCCTGATGAAAAAACGGGGGGGAGAGCGCTCTGAAGATATTCCGAGGGGGCAGGCGAGTGTTGGCAGAGGCATTGCAGAGAGATGAAGAGGGACGGAGAGCAAAGAGAGACATACAGAAAGCGAGAAAATGTGATATGATGTTCCCCTGCAATGCCAACAGACAAGATCCTCGGTCTTGTGTGAAAGAGACTTGAGTGCCACTCAAAACAGAGGGGTCATTGCGAAGGCTGCACTCCAGCATTTATCATTTGTAGCCTGTCAGAGCTCCACACCAGCGACGCACATGTGAGTTGTGCGGAAAATATACTAACATATTCCCAATGCGGGCACACACACGCACACACATAAGCTCAGTCTGGAGACACACTTATTAAACCGCACTTTTTCCTGCGGTGGCTGGCACTCTGACGAATCGTGCCGAGTGGAACCATTGAACATGTTGCCCTCAACCAGGCAGAGAAACGCAGAAAGAAATAAAAGCAAAGAGAAAGAGAAAACTAGTGAGATTAAAAGGGGAGGGATGCAGTGATATGTAACAGCTTGGCCACCTGTGTTCTGTTGAGCGAGGAGCAGTAAATACAACCCCTGCAGCAAACATTTTCAAAAATATTCCAAAAAAATTTGGACAGCCCACTGTGTCAGCACTTCAAAACCCCACTTTTAATATCTGTTTGTTGCAGGCATTGTATCCCCCTCTTTTCACTTCCAATAAAATATGTCATTTGCCCAGCGGCGCCCAAACTTTTGCATCGAACTAAAAGGACAAAATGGAGTCACGCGCAGGTATAAGTGGGAGGCGGTACTAGGCAAGGACAAGCAACATCAATGAAGAGGTAAAGATGGATAGGTATGCGAGTTGACAGAGAGACAGACAAGTGACAGATAAATGAGTGTAGAGTGTAGTGAAGAGTGCAGTTTTAAAACTGCGATGGAAGCTGTTGGCTGTGGTGCAAATCACCTCCATTCTGCCTGACAAATACAATGCATGTGCAAATTGGGCACAGGCACACACACACACACACACGCATGCGCGCGCGCGCGCACACACACACACACACACACACACACACACACACACACACACACACACACACTCCTGTTTCTCTGTCAGGATATGCAGAGAGATGCAGCCAGCGTTTATGGACTTTTCACGCATGAATTACACACAAGTATTTATACTGTAGTTCTCCCTCATTTTCTCGGCTCACACACTCGCACACTGGTGAGTCACTGACCCGGGCACTTCTTCTCGTTACAGGACCGCACTTCCTCTCCTGAGCCATCGCAGGGGTAGCCCTGCACGCCGGTGCCCTCACACATCCTGAAGCGACGCTGCCAACCAGAGTCACACGTCTTGCTGCAGAGGTTCCAGTGGTTCCAGCTGCCCCAGTTACCTCCACCTGGAAGAGCGGCAAAGCACCAACAGTGAAGATTTAGGGAAAGGGAAGGAAGGAAAACACGAGCGTTGTTGGTGGATAGATCTAACTTAGAACTCTGAAGCTTCTACGCTTCTTCTTTATTTTATTTTATTTTATTTTATTTTTTTGGAGTGAGAGCCGAATTAATGCAATAGAAGCTCATTCTGAGAGCCGTGCTCATTAAAACACACTAGTATTTTTGTGCTCTGGGACCCCGGACGAAACAGACTCACAGGCCAAATTGGATCCCAACCCACAAATTGAAAATATGCCAGAGGCAAATCAGAAAAGACCATGCAGATGCTGTTAGATAATGCATGTTCTATGTTTGCATAATGGTGTTTGAGAGCATGTGAGTGTGAATACTAAGCATTAATTTGTACGCCTTACCGCCGCATGAAGGGTTGGCACATTCTCTGCTCTCCTGATGGGGGCCCTTACATTCAGCCCAGCCGTGCACCGACGCACTGCAGCGTCTCTGCCTCTGCTGAGTCCCTGTGTTACAAGTGACACTGCATCTTGACCATGGCCCCCACTCCAACCACTGGCCCTCCACTGAACACAGACAGAGACAGATGGAGGGAGAGATGGAGGTAGATAAAGAGAGACAGGAAAATGGATGAAGACACAGTGAAATCAGGATGAATTGATCCAGATTTGTGAAGAGAAGGAAAAAGAGGATGTAAGGAGAAGGAAAGGTGCAGAGGGAGGAAAGAGATAGGCACATAAAGTGAGAAGGGTACGAGAAAACAGCATATACAGTGAGGTAGGACGGAGAACAAATAAACTACAGAGGCTATTTGGTTTTCCAAAATTAGCAACAAACCGACGCAACACACTTCATGCTTCTACAGACATTTTAAATATTTCAATCTGTTATGAAATAGCTGATTACAATTCCTTTCATGCTTTGTTTTAAAGAGTTCATACAGAGTACAGTCAGTTGGATTTTTCATTCAAAGCGTTATTAGAAAAGGAGCCGCATTTCAACTCTTAACCGGTGTTTGTGCAGAAACAGATAAAAAGAAAACGAAATAAATAAAAAATTCAATATAATGCAGTATAGCCTGTCAGACGACGCACGAATACCAAACATTTTACCGAAAGCCTGACGACATGCACGGGTGTAATCAAAGCCCCCACTGTCTCCTTTCGTAAGGGAGTGTTGCCGGAGTAATTGAGTTGCCAAACAAAGCACAAAACAAAATGCCACAAAAAAAAAAAAATAAATAAATAAAATAATAAGATAATCAAAAACAGTGAGATTAATCATTTATGTGTTGTGAAAAAGTTCTGGTACGTTATTCGCATCAGAGTTAGGGATAGTTTAGACAATTCCTTTTCGGATCTGTGCCTCAGGAAAGAACACAATGTTCGAGTGTGGAAAAGCTTGACTGCAGGTGAAAGTACATGACAAATAAAATGTCAGTCAGTACTTCACAGTTCCTGGTAAATATTTTTGCGCCATAGTATTTGTCCCAGTAAGTGTATCAGTATCTGGAGCTATCTTAATTACCTGAGCTGTATCGCTACTGCAGTTGAATGTCTTGTGGAGGAAAAAAAAAAAAAAAAACAGTGGCTTTTTATTGGCACATTGTTACAACAATCTTAGCTGGTTGGTTTACACATTAATTACCTGCACTGAATAGTTGATTTTTTAAAATTTATTTATTCTTTTATTCTCAAATGACATGTTCCTACTACTGTCACACAAACACATATTCCTAATATTCCTAGGTAATCATTTAAAATGAGAAACAATCCTTGTTGGCAGCAGTGTCACTTATGCTGGGGAAAAAAGAAAAAAAAAATTTGCAACTCATGTGTTGCCTCCAGTCTTTTTACAGATGTCGACTTGAGCTAGGCTTTGAATTGCTTTTGCTTGTCATATTTTAGAACAGAACTCTAATAAATTTGGATTCTGAACGAGTAATTCATGACAATACATTTGCCTCTCAAATTAACTTAAATAGTCAGTTTTCGGCAGTAAAACAAGCTCAAATTGACAAGCAATATCATCGCCTTAGAAAGTTGGAGAGGCTGAATGCAGACGGTGGGTTTATTAGAGGGTTTATTATTACTTTTTTTTTCTTTCTTTCTTTTTCTTGCTGAAAAAAACGCTGCCTCCTGTGTGTAACAAAGTTGAGGACACTGGGCAGTAAAACCCAAAATATAAGGTGTTAAATCATATCACGGAGCTAAAGGCAACTGACACATTTCACATTTGATCCACTGTAAAAATATTGTGTACTGCAGCTTTACATTTTCCCATCCAAAAATGTATTATTGCATGTATTGTATTGCGTATGACATATGTCCCTATATCAAGAGTGATGTCACCATATATGTTGAGTATAAGGGGATATACTATTTTCATACATATATATATATATATATACACATATTATACACATGTGTATACATACACATATTATACAGGTGTATATATACACATATTATTTTCATTTTTAGCATGTTGAAAAGTGGTCTCAGACTCTTTGACCCCATTGTATTTAATATCAACAGATACTGATGGATATATATTCTACATGTACTGTATAGTCTACCATACAATATATATGTAAGCATACATATATGTCAATATAAGAAATGATTCCAATTTCTAATTTGCTCTAAATATAATTTTTACATTTGTATTTTGGTGTTTATATGTGTATATATAGCATATGTGATAATTCAATATATGTATATACCATGTATTACATTTGGAAATAGGTTTGATAAGATCTAATAGAATATCCTGAACAGACATGTATTGGCCTTTAGTTACGACAACAAATTAGTTTTACATATACTACGTGTGCTACACACTTAGCTATTCTGTATGTGCCGTAAACTGTACAGCGGCCTGTCTGTATTAATAAGAACAGCATTTCAGTCGTATCAGCTCAGGGTGATATATTGGTGTACACGTTCTACAGAAAGGGGCTTTAAGTGGCAGAGGAAGTGGAGTACAGTGCTGTAAATGTATTTGTCTGGTGCTCCCAAGTGGGAAAGCTTTGCCAACTCTCCTTGGTAATGTGGTCAATCACACTGTGTGTGACTTGTACAGTGTTCCAACTATCTGGGGTTAACACCGTGTTGAAGATGACAGCTTGAATTGAAACGTGAACCTGTCATTTCCCAGGTCCAGTCCTGTGCAATTAAAGTGCTAGATCTAAGAAAGAAGAATTTAAAACAAACAAACCAGAATAATCATAATAATTAATCATTTTTCTATCATCACGAAAACACCCGCTTCTCAATCACACGAACCTGCACAATCACACCAAATTAAACACAAAAAGATGCCATTGACGCATACATATTGCTTGAGTAGGAAAAAAAAGGCATTTAGGGCAAAATCTATGAGCCGAAAATTGCACCCAAATTGTTTTCAATCACTTGAAGGAACAATATTTTGTCTATGCAAGACAAGCTACAATATATATTTGGGAAGAAGGTTCCCAGCAGGGCCAACAACGACTGTGTCCACAAGCAAAGGAGAATAGCACAGCAGCTCTCTAGTAAGAAGCTGTTATCTTGCCAAAGCCACAAAATATCAACATGCCTGTAATTAAGACATCACTGTTAATCCCTGCATATGCTTGGCTATGAACGGACTATTTATATTGTGAAAAAAAATATATGTAGGTGTCAGGTAACTTAAAGGCAATTTCCAGCCAGCTCTCTGCCTACACACAAGTGCCTTTTTAGTTCTTGATGTTAGCTCTAAGAGGTCTAATATGAACAAATTAATTATTCATGAATGACATTTCTCCTGATTTTACTCTTAGCCTGTCAATTGTCTTTATGTGATGCTGCAGCTGTCATATTAAAATCTGTATCTCTGCCCACCTTTGTTCGATGTGTTTATTTAGCATGTGTCTACATAAGAGATGAGCCAATGTGAAAAGGGGTAAGAAATAATAGTCAGAGTCCAATCTAATTAAATGTATATCTGCACTGGTATGGCATGCTACGGCTAAGTTTGAATAGTATGAATATGTTGCGTGGCACAGTATACAGTCTAGAGAGTATCTGCAATGATATCAACTCTCTGAGGCACAAACACATGCACCAGGACACACAAGCACACAGACACACACATATATAGATGCATCAAAGCTTTATTCTCTGTGCATGGACGTTTCTGGCAAAAGGCCTATGCTGGTATTCATCATTTCAAAGGACGATTGCCTTTGAACTCCCAAAAGCACGCAGAGTCTGTTGTGATAGATTCACACACATACACAAACACATACAATGTATGAAAAAACACATACACAGATTTCCTTAAGGCCCTTGCAGGAAGAGCCTACCCTTTCTCCCAAACCCTCTCTTTCTATTGCTGTTCCCAAAACAGCATGGCAAAACATCCCGGAGGCCATACTTTAGATTACGCAGTCTCCATATTCCTCCCTTTCTGAGACATAACTTAAGCCTCTTTGTCTGGCAATGGGGACAGTTTTGTTTTATTTAAATATTAACCTTATAAAATCGTTTTCTTTGAATGATTAAAAAAAAAAATAAAAAAAATCTAAACAATAAATAAATAAAAGACTCCAGCAGCATTCACATAATGTAAAGGCAATATACATCCACAGACCAGAGAAAAGTGATACAGAATTCTTTGCCATAGCAATAACAAATAAAAAGCACTTACCCTGTGATAATTGCTCAGGCTGTGAGTGATTACATACTATACAAGCACACACACTCAGACTGAAATCAATTCAGGGGGAAAAAAAGAGATATTATTCAGAAAGCAGCCGCAAATGCTGTTTCAAACTGGCTACGTTTCAGTGTCTGTGTGTCCATTAATGCCATTATTCCAATGTTGTGCAGGAACCATTTATATTTTGCCAACAGAGAAAGCACTGAACAAATTAAATCACTGAAATGAATATTCCTTTATAATGTCAATGCTTTCAGAGTAAGTGGTTTTCTAAAGGGACACTTGAAACACTAAATTAAAATTGCACAGAGTCAATGCATATATAAAGTATACTTTAAGTCTTAAAATGCCAAAGGCATTTCCTTAGTACCAAAGTGAGTACATCGGACAACATGAAATCTTCATCTGGGAAGCTGCTCTGTAATAAGCTACAGTCATTGTTGGTCAAACCCAGCCCTCAGAGTCTGCTCCACTGAGACTTTATATCAATCACTGGTCAATCCTATTCCACTCCAGTGGCAGCCTGATAAAGATGTTTCAGCTGGACAGTCTGAGCCAGATTGGAATAAAATCCTGAGGTGCCCTCGACACAAGAATTAGATGGGGCTGCAGCGGCGAGTTATCGCTCTTGACAACGTAAAGGCCCATTAGGTGATCTCAGAGACAATTGCTGAAGAGCTGCACTAAAGGACTGCTCTGTAATCAATCGGAAGATGGCACTTATGAAGATGGAGCTGAGAACTCTAGAAGCGACAATATAGAAGCTAATGCAATGAGCAAGAGCGGGCAGGAAATGTGGGGGTTCATCTGCATTCACACCATGACAGCAAAACAGGAAGAGTGGGGAAAAATGCTTGCAATACTCTGCATTGGATTGTATTCTCACATCAGTCATTGTGGGTTACTCTCCCTGCTAACTAGATAAACAGAATTTAAGCCTAAATTAGTTATTTGCGTTTAGTGCGTTTCATTTGCTGCAGTTCATCAGTAAGTGTAAACAGGTATAAAATAAATACCCCTTAGCTCCTTTCCACAATATCATTCAGTCAAGAGAAAAAGATTAGGAGTAAACAGCCATGCTAACTATTAACAGCTAACAGCTTGGTGAAGCTCTTCTTTGGGTGTATTGTATTGAGTTAAATGCCAACTTGCTCACAATACTCACGACTATGCTGATCTTCAGCAGGACAATATTTAACATGTTGACTATATTTGTTTAGCACATTAGCATGCTAATATTTACTGCTTAACACTAAACACAAAGTACAACTCTGGCTGATGGGAATCTCATTAGTTTTTTTTAGGTATTTGGTCATAAACCAGAAGTTTCAAAGAACCAAGGTTTCATCAGACTTGTGGAACATGAACATCAGAGGAACAAGAATTTCTGAAACAAATTGTATTTCATTCAATGAAGTCAAGATAATTCACTTCAGGCAAGACACTACAGGTGGATCTTTGAACTAATAGATAACCTCTAGGAAAGTTCCCAAATGGATTATCGATATAAATAAATATCAATTCAACATGTGCTAATTTCCATTCACCTCTGGAAAAGAAATCTCAACTTTGGATGAAGCCAGTTTCAAAATTCTTGTTTTATTTTATTGATGTAATACATTCAAAGGTTTTTAAAGGAGGGATTTTAGATATCTTTTTATAACACCTTACATCAGAAAATACTGTCATTTTTTGCCATCGTTATAGGAATAAAATGTTATAGAAATCAGGCAGCGTGGGGGATTTATTTAGCTGAACAAATGTGGACTTTTTTTTATTATGCCAGTTTGTTCTTTGCCTTTTGTCGTGTTTTTTTTTTTTTTTTTTTTTTTTTTTGCCAAATGCATCATATCATAGCTGCCAGAAATGACCAATATCCAAGACTCCAAGTATTATGGAGGGCTGACATGAGCAGTTTCCCACTGAGCTTCTTGTAATTATGGTCTGCATAACAGGTTTCAAAAGCAGCCTTGGGCCATGTTTGCACAGTGGAGAGACATTTGGTCAGTATGGGAGCTATAATGGTGAGGAACACAAAATATGATTGAACATGCATGTAAATTCAAGAGCTGCGACAGTCACCGGTTTTAATCTGATGTGTTTGAGACAAGAAGAAGAGTCATGCTTGACAAGGCAGAGAGACAGAGATAGAGAGACTGGGTGTATCATGTAAATGGGGATGGTACTAACCAGGACACACTGCTATGTTGCAGAGTTTGGTCTGAATTTCGGGCCGTCCGCAAGCCACGGCCCCGCCACCGTTCACACACTTCCTGGTTCGCGTCCTGGAGCCCCGCCCACAGGTCACAGAGCACAGACTCCATGACGACCACTCCTCCCACAGCCCATGCACTGCAAACACCCACAGACACGTCGCAACAAAACACGCACAACATGGGGATGAGGAATGAGGGAGGGAGAGGGGGAGGGAGGGAGGAGGAAGGGGTGGAGCATCCCATCGCAGGCAAGAGGGTTAGAGAATGAGAAAAACATGAGATTAGATGAGTGTGAGCACATTCCCTGAAAAAACTTTTGACCTCCACAAAACATTCCAGTTAGAAAGGAAAAGAAACACAGAGAATGAAGCCGCACTTACATGTTACTACATGAGAGAAAATGGAGGTTAGGGACAGACACTCTTGCATTTGAAATCATGCAGCCTAAGTCATGACAAGGAAATGGACATGATAAGCTTAGATTGCTTGATATCATTAGAGCTTTCAGTTATTATATACAGTGTACCAAAGGATCCAAGGACTCCAGTGACTTCAAACACTTCAAACACCAATTATAGCATTAGAGAGAAAAAAAAAAACAACTCTTCTTCTTTCCTGTTTTATTGCACATCGCATCCCATTTTAGCAACAGATGAAGTTGAAATAAATCAAAAATAGCATAAGCGAGTGTCGGAGTAGCGCAAAAACTTTGCAGATAATGAATGTGACTTTGAGACTGCTACTTCACTGAGTTCCAGTTCTTTTAGCACTTTACCTTATTTTACCTGTGTGTCAGCTATGTGACACTGGCGGATTGTAACATGTAAGAGAGAGTGCAAATACACACACACACACACACACACACGCAATGATAATTGCCAAAATCATTTGGAGGTCTGGCCTGAGATTAGACGAAAATGAATGCAAAAGAAATAATCAAGAAGAGTCTCCAAAGATGGAAAAGATGAATGACAGGATTGGTTAATGAGTGTCAAGATGGGAGGGAATTAGAAACAGATAAAAATGATGAGAAAAAAAAAAACAAAAAAAAAACCAAAAACCCAAAATAAGCGTATTTGAAATAAGAGGAAAGGATTTCATAATGTTTGAAAGAACGTGAAATGAAAAACAGAGGCCAAGAAAAGGAGCAGGTTATTTTGAAATGCTGAGAGAGAGACCAGAGGAGATTAAGCTATGTTGAAAGAGATGGAAGAAAGAGGGAGAAGCAGATTTGGAGAGATGCTGGAGGAGAGACAGAAAGCACGATATATAGAGAGAGGGACAGAGGCAGGGAGGGAGGCAGAAGAAGTTGGAGACAGCAGGATGAAGATTGCTGGTCCTGTGTTGAGCAAAGCTAAATAAATCATGCCGATAAATAATTAAGTCTACTCTGTGAAGGAAGCCTCAGAGGAGCAGGAGTCGAAGGCTGAGAAAGAGGGAGATCACGACGGTATTAAAAAGTACAGAGATATGGAGAGATGGTAAACATATATCCTTAAATTCTGCAAAACATGGTATGTGCTCTACAGAGCATCTATATGTTGCAAGGATGGCAGAGAGGTGGGGTGGGG
>CM076663.1:15070736-15090542 GCA_038496675.1 Rachycentron canadum | reverse complement strand
TATAAGAGACTATATATATATATTATATATATATAGTGCTGCTGTGTCTACAGAACACAAAAGGTCAAAAGGAAGGGCACTGTTTCTCCCTGACTCATAGTTTATTGCAGAATGTGAGCTGCTTTGATATTTAGCTGATTATATTGGGTGATCTAAATATATTTCTGTACTTTGAAAAAAGTATGTGACAACTCTTTTGTGTCTTTTCTGCTTTGCCTTATTGATTCTTGTTTTTTTTTTTCAGCCTTTTATTTACAGAAATAAGAAAACGTCCTTCACATTGGCAGTGACACCGCTGCAATATTACGCCAATAAAGAAAGACAAAGAAAACCATAATCTATACGATTGTCAAGAGAAAAGCCTGCCAGTGACAGATGATAGGGAAGGATTTGTGCTTACAATAACCAAACAGACTTTCTGTAGTGGAAGATTTTTTTTTCTTTGTTCCCCATTGGAAGAGACACATTAAGGCAAGTAAAGACAGCCTAAATTCATCATTCGTGGGATAGAAGAGAGATTTGATGGTATAATTGTGTGGTGGGTTTCCATAGCGTGTCATCTTCACATGGTCTGGCTTGATCCCGTTGCCCAATATCCCTGCATACCACATAAATATGGATGATTTCATTATTTAAGCCTTAAACCTTAAATGAATATTCACTAGGACGATGACCATGTTAGAGGAAAGTTTTATAAGGTGTTACTCAAAGATATAAATGCTCATGGAATTATGGTAAAATGTATGATCTCACTGCTAAAGGGCTTTAGCACCTTTGTGTGCGTGTGAGTGTGATTTCTTCAGGTCTGCATTTACGCGTATGTAAGAACCCCATGACTTTGGTGTTCAGACATGGGTGTGGGTGATTTTGTGTTCTCCGGGAAGATTCTGAGACTACCCTATTGTTCCCTCCGTGCTACACCCTGAAAAGCGAAAATTAGGAGTTAAATCATTCTGCCTCTCTCTTCCTAAATTGTTTGTGAGCGCCGTGTCCTTTGATGGAGGCATCATCACATGGCAAAGAAGGAAATCAAATTAATTGCATGTCCGTTAATCGCATTACATCTTCATTAACATGCCGTGAGTCAGGGCTTAAGCTCATTACATATGCCTGGAGGAATGGAAGAATGTGGAAAGGCAAGGAGGGGGAGAACAGAAGAGAAGGACAAGACGGAGCCAGGGGTTTCCCTCGCGGTAGGGACTCCCTCCTCAACGCAGTAGTAGCAGTATTGAAACGTGTGTGTCCGCATGTGCGTATATATGCATATGTGAGCAAGCTGGAATCAGTATATGACCTATTCTGGTGTGGCTGAAGCAGCCAACATGTCATGTCATGTATCATCTCTTGAATAATTCAATCTCTCATTTCCAGTCCTATTAATTATGTAAGCTTTCAAAGTCTCACACACTTTCACATTTTCGCAGATGCCAATGGTCAACTGCAGTTTATTAGCTTGGATTCTACATTGCTTCAAAATGTAAAATATATTATCAATATTCATATAGAATTCCTTATTTTTAGTCACACGTACAGCCTGTTAAGGTCAGGCTGGTTATTTCTGTTCCAAGCTGTGAACAAACACCCAAGTAAACACACATGTATTCACATTACTCACCTGTTTGTGCCTGAAACACACCTGGCTGGTCAGCTGAACGGGGTCTTTGGGTCTTCACCTTCAGATCATCATCATATGGATCTGAAATAGGCAAAAGAAATACCTCCACTTGAATTTGAATTTTTTTTTTTTTTTTTTACTCATGTAGATCGAACATTTAAATATAATAAGATGAAGTCAATTCTAGCATAAAGAATTGAAACCACATATGTTGTTGGAACATATCATGAAGAAACTTGGCTTTAAATCTTTAATAAATAAGCGTCCACAACCACTTTTCACATTCACAGAAGCAAGTTAAGTTTTTTTAGTACATTCAAAACACGACTCTGGCAAAATAAAAATACAAACGCCTACATTTCCTTGGCTTGATCCTTGTAAGAGAATATTTAAATAACACACTGATACACTTCAGCACACATCGTGCAGAAGCAGATAACAGAATGTCAAGTCTGCAGTATAATCTCAAGAAAATCAGGAGGATGTCAGTTCTGACTGGCTCATTATCTTAGAGGGAAAACACGAAATGTCAATAAAATATACATATTGAAATTCAGCTGGTATTCAGTATTCAGTCAGCAAAGTAAGTAAAATTTAAAAAAAAAAACTAAAAAACTTTTATGAAACTATACAAATATAAAGAAAAAAAACATGCAACTACATGTTCTGATATATCAAAGCGCTCTTTTGAACTCAAACACCTAAAATAAATGGCAAGCATCTGTGGAAACAGCAATTGCCTTGCGAGAGAGTATGTCGAAAGTGAAATCATGCAACATATCTAAATCGCTTTTATCTCATTTGGTACAAACATACGGAGGCTTGAGCGCAGACTGTTATGTTCTGTGCAAATGGATTTGTAGGCTTAGTTTCAGCAACACAAGACTTAATCAACTCCCTCGGCAGGGGAAACAATCTTTGATTTAACAGATCTTTTTCACTTGGGTATTTCTTGCCCATGGGATTTTTTTTTGGTGGTGGCTGCATTTGCTCAAAGAAGCTACAACATACAGCGTGTCTAACATACATTATCCATGTCAGTGAAGTGTGATTGTGTATGTGTGTGTGTGTGTTTATTAGATTAGAAAGAGCATGAGTGATTGGCACTGAAATTAGCACACATTAGCCTCTGTCAAGGAACTGACCAAAGGAAGAACACATACACATGCACACATAGCACACACAGCAAGCAAACACACACACACACACACACACACACACACACACACACACACACACACACACACACACACACACACACACACACACACACGCATGAATGCCTGGGAAGTGTGCTGAGGCTGTGTCATGATTGCTCAAACGCCCATCGCAACCAGACCTCTAATTTGTCCTTTTCCAGAAACAATTCGTCAGGAAAAAAAAAAACATTTTTTTTCTCCCTTTTTTCTTTATACTCTAGCTCTCTCGCTTTCATTCACACTGTCTAAGTCTCCCTCCCAGTCCCTTGTTGTGTGTGCCCTTCTCAGCAGGAACACTGTAGCAATATTTCATCACATGAACAATGTAATAATTTGGTTTGTCTGCTGTCTGGATGATATCTGCAGCTGGCTGGGGTGGGAAAAAGAAACAACCATTCCGTACGTGTGTGGGTTGCTACTTTCACTTTGTCTTGAAACGAATAGTGCAAATGTACCTCATCGGGAATAAATAAAATATTGCTGCATTCTAATATGACAATCAAAGCAATAGTAGAGATGCACATGCCGACTGCTGAAGTTTTCATAGAGTACAAATGAGTACAAATGCAGGATTTACAGCAATGTTTTACAATAAAAACATCAACCCCTGCACCAGCAAATATATATCTCCTAGATATGTTTGACCTGAAACCATACTTTCTTTCTTTCAGATTTATTAGCTAAAAAAACAGAATAGGAGCTTTCCCCTTGTTTTAATGGAGAAACATGGTAAATGGCGACAGGAACTGGAGAGAAGATGGACACCTTTGAGAGTTGGACAGTTGGAGTGCAACAAGAGTACAGTATCAGTCACACTGTGATATTCCCATCACATATCAACAGAAAGACATTTTACTATCACACTGTCATGGAAATATATATCCTGAGAGCCTGAGCGCCAATAACACACATCAAAACTGTGTATAAATACCATTTTTCAACAGAGAAGTCTATAACCTCCGTTTTCCCTCTGGCAGTATCCACCTTCTACACCTAACAACAACTGTCTAACTATAATACCATGAGACAGTTAATTAATTGACGATATTTTTCAATGATTCATTTACATTTGTCTTGTAATAGTTTATAATACATTTATTATGTACAGTAATTAACAAATTCCAACTCTGGAATGAACTGTGAATTGAGAAGAATTAATTAGCTCATACATGCCCAAAGGGGTCTGCAAATACTTTATTTTTGGCTGTAAATACATAAATATTTCACCCATTTTTAGAGAACAGAAACCGGCACTTAGGTATGGATATGAGTTTTTATGTCAGACCACATGTGTTTCAAACTAAATACACCTGTCGGAGCTGCCCTCTTCTTTGGTTTGACGTCTTCTTCTTTGCAGTTAACTACACTCCAGTTTCTCTTTCGGTCTCGGGCTGTGTTGGATGGCTAACCTGTGTTGCAACGTTCCCAAGCGATCCCACAATTCATCCTGCCACATACATCGTGGCAAAATTCTCGTCTTTATTAAAGCGGTGTGCACGGTTGTAGTTGAACTTGAAAAGTTTCGTGTTTTTAGCCAGAAATGTGAGCAACTAACATTGGCATGCATGGTTAACTAACCTACAGGTAACTTAACCTATCTACTAGCAGAAATTATAATTTTGTGAGGTAACATTACATAAGTTCACTTTAGTTGTTATAAGTTTACCCTCAAAGCTTTTCTCTTGTAAGAATTAAAGATACTGTGTATGTAGTTATATTACACATTAAAAAGTCAGCTGGAGAGTGTTTTAGCCTTAACAAACGCTAGGTAGTTAGCCACAGCTAATAAAATCTGGGTCCAATTTTTTAAGAAATCACTATGACTTTCGAGTGGTAAATTTGCCATGTGTATATTTGTAAATTGTATGTACCACGATAGAGCGGATTGGCTGAGGGACATAGCAACAGTAACTGTGGGGGAGGAGCTTAGCGAACATTCAATTCCAAGTTCCCGTAATCCCCTTCAAATTCCTCCTGCTGGTCATGTCTGCTAACAGGTGCCACAAAGCTAGCAATGCTGCTCATGTTCTCAGTGAAACCTGTGCTGCCAATACAGTATTACAACCCCACTGATCCACCATAGAGAGTTTGGCAGGTTTAAGGTCTGACTGGATGCCTGCTGAAAGGATTCGTGGGTAACATCAGTAGGGAATGATCCATTGAAACAACAAGACTTCATCGGGATAAGAGAAAAAAGTTTTTGAGTTTAACTTTTAGAGATTTTCGGAATTGCGCTGATTTATTTTGGGAGGAGCAGAGGAATGGCTGGTCCAGATCTGAGAGTTTCTGAAATAATTTTCTGGCAGAATCTGGCACAAATTAAGTCCTGTGTGTGTGTGTGTGTGTGGGTGTGTGTATGTATATTCTACACTTCTGTGCTTCTGAGAAATAGAGGTCAGTGAAGCAGGACAGAGGAGTAATGTCTCACATAAAATGACCGGTGCCCACTATTTTTTCCTCCTATCTCTTTATTTCCCTCTCTTCCTCCTTGCCTTTGTTTGTCCCTCTTTTCTCTCTCTCCATTAGGTCTACGGCACAAAAGAGGATTTAGATGGACACTTGTGTGGAGTCCAGCACAATCGAAACAAAAGATCAATATGGATAAACCCCTCAGAGTACTGACCTTTACAAACCCCACTATATTGTTTAATGTTCTGGACTGCACTTTAATGGACACATCATCACACACTTCATCAAATTGTCTTGCCCTCTCTCATCCTGACTTTTTTTCCACCTCTTTCAGCTGTTTCTTCATCTCCAGGGGAATCTGCTTTCCATCTATAGCTGGCAGTATCACTTCCAATCATGCGTTGGGTCAATAATCCTGTGATTGGTCGAGAGCAGAGGTGGATATTTTCCTCGCAATAGAAGAGAAATAATCATGAGATGTCATCAGTCTGTCATGAGGATGTGAAGTCATTGAGTGTACAAAAGTCATAGTCTGCCAAACAGAGAGAGCCTGACTCTGCCTTCATACAACTGATTTACTTGATGCTGAAAGAACTTAGGTACATCCCTGCTATTCAACCAATCCCATCTCTTGCTTACTCTCCCAGAGAATACATTTTCAATTCATAGGTGCATGTAGTGTGTAGTTAAGGTCAATAAACTTGTGATTTGTTGGGTGCAAAGGCTGCACTGGGATATTATGGGTGCAGAATTTCTAGTGGGGAACATGCTGTAATGGACTGTGTGATATGTTCTGGGTGTTGCTGTGTTCCAGTAGAAAGAAAAGGATAAAAAGAACCATTACGTGCAGCTGCTTTGATTTCCAAGGTGTAAATAAACTGTTATTTCAACTAACTATGAAAACCATTTGTGCTAGGTAGTGGAACGGCTGGAAGTGCTTTCCGATCATAAAATGTCAGCAAAAAAAGAAGCATTTAAACAACATTTTCGTTGATATAAATGTTTTATCCTGTTTTCTGTCGCAAAGTGGCATTGACTGGAAAATGCAGGTAAAAAACATGCAAACCTTTTTTTGGTTACCAAGGTTAACCATTTTGTTTGTCTGAACTGCCAAGAATAAAACAACGACATCTCGTACGCCTCTTCACTTGAGGCCTTTTTCTCTTTCCCAAAAAGAAGCAGATGATAAAGTGGCACGTAGGACAAAGTCCCATTCACAGCCTGCTGAGCAGTATCGCTCAGCAGGCTGAGGTTTTTGTCACTTTCCCTAAACTCAATGCAAAGAGCGGCAGGACACCTTCAGTGAACACACACAGGCATGGAGACGTGCACACAGCACAATGAAGATCTAAATACACAAATGTGAAATGACACCAAAGCTCAAATATACCTTCATGTGGTACCCACACACATGCTGAAACACACATACACACCTACACAATAGGAAGTAAATATGGCTGATAAATAAACGTCATGCAGTAAAGCGGTTTTGAGCCCGTACAAAGCACCAGGCTGGGGAAGGGGATTGGGGCAGAGCCAGTTAGAGCCACAGGCTCCTTTGTCAGACTGAGCCGGATTTAAGCCTGCTGGGAAGACTGAATGTGTGTGTGTGTGTGTGTGAGACTGGGGAGCACATATGATAATATGCTAAAACAGCTGCGGTAAATAAATGGCATGCACAAAAAACATAGTGGCACAGAAATGTTTGCTGTTGACTACTGTCAGCTCTTTCAGTGCAGTGCATATGATTGAATGCACACTCTCCTGAACATGCACCACAATCTCATACACACACACGGACACACACACACACACACACACAGAGACCCACACAAACACACACACAGAGCTATTTCTCAGCCGTATATCAAATCTGAGCTTATAGCTCTCTGGTGCTGTCCATTTACTCCAGGGTCCATCTGGGAGAGTCCAAACTGATAGAAGTGCACCATAATGGACTTTTTATAAGCTACTGGACAGACAGACCCACTCCATCTCTCTCTCTCTCTCTCTCTCTCTATCACTTCTCTCTCACTGCTCTCTCGCTCAGTAGCAGATATGAAGAGAGAAGTTGAATCAGGTTGGTGCAGGACAGTGTCTGTCTGATTATGGGGGCCTCAAGGTCATTTGTGTGCCTCCAAAATAGGTTCAAAATCTAGTTTTCCCAGCTGCATGGCCTGACGGGTGTTTTTGTTTCACATTTTCTCACACACACACACACACACACACACACACACACACACACACACACACACACACACACACACACATATATATATACACACATTTCTACAGATGCCCTGGTATACTTCCCAACTGCCAAATTGGCTTTGTTTCATTGCACTTTCATTCTCAATCTCAAATTGCCCCTTTTTCCCCATTTTTCTTTCTCTTATTAGATATTTTCAAATCTTCCAGCTCCCACACTGCACAGTCATTATATTGCTCTGCCCTCCACCCCCTCACCCACTGCCTTCCACCCCTTTCTTTCTCTCA
Source organism: Rachycentron canadum (assembly GCA_038496675.1). Taxonomy (NCBI): domain Eukaryota; kingdom Metazoa; phylum Chordata; class Actinopteri; order Carangiformes; family Rachycentridae; genus Rachycentron; species Rachycentron canadum. Next base: position 15,082,823 of record CM076663.1, on the reverse strand, counting down.
GTTCCGTAACAAGATAAGAATTTAGATGGATTTACAGTCCAGCGGACGCCGAGCAAAACTACAGAGCTACAATCAAAGAGCAATCAATGCAGGGATGGCCAGAGCAATTCAACATCTCGTTCAATGTGAAGATTGCTGCACTGCTTTGGCCTGATCGATTACAGAAAATTACCCCCAATGGTTTAGCATGTTTGTGCAACATCTGTCTAGTGCGTTTACAGCAGGCCAGTGTAGCAGTGTTTATCATGGCACGAAACATGTTAGATGGATCGATGCAAGATAAGCCAGAGTCCCCAGTGAACTTGTTGATACCCTTTGTATCTTTGTCTAAGTCTGACATGTTAGACTGGGTGAACACCTTTGGTCCAGATTTAGACATCTTATTATCAGTGGGTCCCTCAAATAACTGTCTTCAACGCGGACTAATGAAATGATTAAAATCCAGCAGACGGTGTATGAGGCTACAGCCATGCATGCTAACATGGTCACAAAGATACTGATGACATGCTTGTCTTTCAGCTTGCATAATGTTTAGCATCTTCACCAGTTGAGTTAGTGCATGAGCATGCTAGCATGCAATTACCATCAAACACAGGTACAGATGAAGTTGAGGCATCGACCTATACTGGTGCCATGAAAGGAAAAAAATCGAGGGAGGCAAAAGGCTATAGGATTTTTATGAATGTCCACATGTATATAGAAATTCACAAAAGTCCAGTAGTTGTGGAGATATTTCAGTCTGGACCAAATCCCAAATTGTGGACCAACCAACCAACCATCCCATTCATAGAGTCACATTACCAGCATTGTTAAAACACCGTAATTGCTCTCTCTAGTCTTTTCATGTCCACAGTTTGAGATTTTGGAGAAGTAAAAAAAGCAGGGATGTTATTAACTTACCATTTTTGTGGTTTTTGAGAGGATACTCAAGCTCAGTATTAGGAGGATTTTGCCACACATAGAGAAGCTCATTTGAGAAGCCCTTTACATGCATTTAAGACAAAAGAGCTAAATTTTATACTCAGTTGACAGTGCAGCCTACGATCGTTGTCACATATCACCTCCCTCTCTCTGCTCTCATCTTTTTCCCCCTGCATCTCTCTTTCACTCTACAGCAGATCTGACAAAAATAAAATAAAAAAATGTCACCTGAAAACGGCACTGAACTTTGCATTTTTACATGACAACAAGTGCACATTTTTGTACATATGTATCCAAAAGACCGATTTACTGCTCACGATTGCCTCTGCCCTGCAGTGGGACACTGTTGCCACGGCAACACCATGATGCTAACACCGTAAAGGAACGGAGGGGATGCGGGTGGTGGTGGTGGGGGGGGTTATCAATCAGTGTCCACACTCAGCTTCCTCTCCTGCATCTGATGCCTTTAGTTCTTTCTTTTTTTTTTTTTTTTTTTAATCCGCCTTTGCTCTTAAATTAACATATTTATTCTTTTTAAACGACTTTCCGTTGATTTATTTATTGTCTACTGTATTTGTATCTTGTGTAGAAGCACCCATGTTAATGTTGGTCATATACTGTATGAATGTTCATTCATGCATGGCATTGATTCCTCCCTCTGGTAGTGAACGATAAAAGCAGCCTGTGCATCCTGCTAATAAGCTTTTGCTGTGCGCAATCTACGGTATGACCGCTGTGAAAAAATCTGCCACATCTGCCAACGCACTGCCTCATAAACAGAAGCACACACAGACACACACACATACACACAAACTGCATTTTCCCAGACACTTAGCTCAAAGCAACCCAGAGCACGCTCTAGCAGGTGTTTTTCAGGAAGCATAACAGAATAGCATGAGGAGAGTCTCAAATAGACAAGCTTTGGTTTCACTTTGTTCAAAAGGGCAGAAAAAGTGATACTCAGATCTGCCTCTTGCCCTCAGCCTCTCTCCTGAGTAGACAAATACTCAACCACATACCTCAACTCTGTCAATTACCTTTCGTCTGGGGGAAAGGTCAGCACAGCAGGACAGAGGTGCAATCTTTGGGGCCTTGAATGCTCAATGTTTACAGACATGCCCCCCCAACACTTAGAGTACACTCCAATAAAAAAAACAAAACAAAAAAAAAACAAAAACACAGCCATTCAAAGACATGTTCAGTTTGAATCGCTCCCGCGTCTACACTACTCAGACAGGGAGCTGAATCAGTTCCACTTTCTGCTGTTTTATTTTTTTTCTTTTTGGTGAGATGGAAGGATGAACCCATCTGAGAAGAAATGATAAGAAAGTAGAAAATAGATGCGAAACCCACAAGAAAAAAAAAAAAAAAGAGAAAATAGAGCTGCTCAACGAGTCGGTGACACAGCCAGCCACTGATAATCCTCTCTAGAATTGTCAAAATAAGATGGTGTCCTATATTTCTACATGGTTACCCTGTCCTTTCAGCTGCGAACTGAGAGATTGAGTTGTGAACTGAAAACCATAAAAAAAAAACATATTTGTTGCCATTGTATCACTGATGTTACTGTGCTTTTATGAATGGATGTTCCTGTGGCGTGCCGCGTGTTGTTCTGCATCGTAAGTACTTTTGTGCGATCATTATTCTTTAGTACAGTCTGTGCGATTCCTGATGCAATATGTGTTCTAGTCTTAATATGTGCTCAAGTTTATTTTACACTGTTCAGTTACAGTGTGTACTGTTTTGTTCCATATAATTTTCAACTAATCTTTAACTATAATGGGCTTCGCTCAAGCACTTTTCAAGGCAAGGCTACGCCATTACAACAATGTCCTGCAAGCTAATGTATATCAATGTGCTCTTCGTGCCCATTTAATGGACAGAACGACACACACAAAAAGCATATTCTTGCTCATACAAACTCCCAGCACCCACATGTTCCTGTCTGTAGAGAGTGACCTCCATGGCTTGTGCGGAGAAATCAAATCATGTTAGTATACTGCACATGGAGAGTTAAGTAACCAGCAGTTCAGCTCTTCAGACCAGCAGTAAGACTCTAGAAAGCCAGATGTCGATAAACTGCTCAGTGACATATTAAAAGTGTTTCTGAGGTGCATCTGTGAGAGCTTGTATGGTTTTCTTTGACCAAAAAAAGAAAAGAAAAATGGAGCTTGGTATTAGTTAAAGTGCAGCACTGAAGCTTCTCTTACAATAGATGATTGGCATTAGCTGCTTCATTCATGCTTCACAATCACTGGCTCATTCAGCTTCTTGGCTACCATCTGATATTTATTCTGATGTACAGTGCAACAATTATAACCAGATTTTTCTTTCCCCTGATTTGCTCATGCCACTCAGGCAAACCTCCTTGACCTACGGAAGCTGATGAATGTATGTATTTACGAAGGAGGCATTGATTCACATCCACATTTGTGCTCTTTAGATTCTTACTACTCCCTCAAAAAGGTTGAGCCATGTCTCCCTCGAACATAGCTGACGACAAACAAACTACAAATTTGTTCTGATATAATTAATTCTCTTGCAGCATTTTCCTTCCAGATACATAACGAAGGACTTCAAGTCACTTCTGAATCCCAGTCTTTCCTATGAATTTGTGTGCCATTGAACATTTCACGTTCAGAATCAGTTTTCCTTTACATATACAGTACATTAGGCGACAACGTTTCTTCATTATGTTACAGTAACGCAAATCCTGGCAGCATCATGTTTACTTCCTACTGTTTCAAATTAGTAGTATACAAACGTAATTTGTGGGGCAGTCAAGTCTCACTATATAACCGCCATCAATTCTTTTACATGAATGTTTCTCACTGAACTTCCTTCTGAGAGTTGGCCATCTTTGTTCAGTGAGTTATTATTTGGGACTCCTTATTTAAGGAACTAAACTGGACTGAACACAGCTAGGCTAATTTTAAGTGAGCATACGCCAGACTAGTCATCAGTGTTTTGCAAAGCAAAATCGACCACTGAAGTTGAAACAATTTCACAATCACTATTGTCATGATGGGCAGAAGTTTTGATTGAAGACATTCCCTCTTTAGTTCAGCTGCTTTGGGCATCAAGGATCCACAGCTTTAGTTCAATTTTGGCCCGTTTACCCATTTAAATTCTTAACTTTATGTCATTACATATTCTGAAAACACAGCCTTCCTGCTTCAGATGCACTTTGGGCCTCTCGTGCATCATCATTTCTTAAATGCCCGCTGGGTGAGGTCGAAGATGCACTGAGTTGTGACGCATCAATCAACAAGGTCCTCATTCGCTATGACTATCTTTTCGCAGAGAGGATTAATTTGCCATCAACTAATGTGGCTCTGGCTCTGTGAATTGCCACCTTTTTTTCTTTTTATCTTTTCCCATGTGTGATCAAAAGATGGATTGTGCAATAGGGCTGTGCACTTCCACAGAGTAGCATTCTGTAAAAGTGCAATTGTTACTTTGAGCTCATATAAACTTTATGGGTGTTTTAAAAAAAAAAGGGGAAGGGGGGGTAAGAGATGTAGGGGTAAGAGATGTAGAGATAACCCTGACACAATAACGAGAGGGAAGTAAGAAGGAGACATACAGAACATTGTGACAAGGACATGGATGGACAGACAGACAGAGACATACAGAATCATTCTCTCATTAACTACTAGGAAAAAAAGCATGGACCCGACTATGGCCTTCACATACACTAAAATCCTCCTCAGTGTGCAGTTGTCCCACACACACAGATATATATATCGCCAGTCGTGAGAACAATCTTCTTCTTTACAGAGCTCAAGGACTGCCAGGGCCTCATCAGTTCTTGAGATGAGGCCTTGCAGCTTGTTCTTGCTTTCTCCTGCCCTGCTGCAAAATATTCCAGGCAATTTAGTCCAAGGAGAGAAAAAGTGTTACGTGGAACGAGCACCTGGCGCAGTGCAGTGAGGCCACAAGGCTAATCGAGAGAGCAGTGCAGTTGTTCAGCTTTTAGGGATCTCCATGCTAAAGCCTTATCGTGCTTCTTCTTATTTTCTATCATATGTATAATGTCGGGTTAAATCAACCACTTCAACTCATCATGGAGTTCTTTCTATGGTCAGCTCCTTCTCTGAAAACAGTCAGTGTACTTAAGTGTGGCATTTAACTGACGCTGCATGTTTCCTATACAACGTCTTTGGCAAAGCAGAATAACATTTTACGATCAACATTAGCTTTGGCTTTGGTACGTTTTACACTTCAGTCTGCATTTTAGCACATTTCCCACATGTACACCTATTAAAAAGGGGAATATATAAAAAAGTGGTTTTTTTACATCTTTCGCATCACATTCAAAACTCAAACGTGTCTGGGATTGGATTTGTTTCAGTTAGAGGCTCAGTTGAGGGGCTGCATAACAGGCAGCCTGAGATATATAAGAATTTTATATAAATAGTTAAACCAAAGCTAAAAAAATAAATAAATAAAAAATAAGCAGCTGGAAATGAGCATAATAGGTCCCTTTTGATTTTAGCCATGGAGGTCAGCAGGGCTAATCAGTTGTGCATTTTTCCCAGGGAGGAATGCTGCATAATGTGTACTAGCTATTAGGTTGCTGTGGGAATTTTAAGTTCTCTAATTTTGCAAATGCCATGCTTAACTAAATGATCCTGCCTTGAATCATCAAAATGAAGCTCTGTCCTAGATTTCGGTATGGTTACTCGAGCCGAAACAAACTCTGTGTGGGTGTGCGCTTGGGCATGTGCATGTGCATGTGTTTTCAGTGTGTGACTGTCTGCATCCGTGTCCATGTGGAAAATACCTCTCACCAATGCACAACTGATTATAAATGGTATGTAATATATTGTCCTCCCATGTCCTTATTCACCAGCTGTGATTTTTATGTGTTTGTCTTACCTAATACTACACTTTAGACGGTAGCAGTCTTTTTTAAATTAGATATTTAGATATTTCAGTAAGATACTTCTTACTGTGAAAGCTTCTGTTCTTTTTTGTGGGAAGAATAGTGCTCTCCTCTTTTTGTCCCAAAGCAATATGTTTGATATTAACATAAAATTGAAGCACTTTGTAACGTGAAAAGGTCGCTATATTGCCAATCCCACTGAGAATCAATCTCTAACTCTGCAGCTACAGTTGGGTCTTTGGCAATTTTCAGCTTTTTGTTTCAGTCAACTGGTTTGTATAAGTTTGCCAACAGCTCTCACCCATATTAAACTGTGGACAGATGATTAGAGTTCAGAAGCTCACTGAGCTCTACATCTTCTTTGAGCTAATTACGAGCTTGTGGAAGTAGCGGAGACATGTGGTTAATGTGCAGCTGCTGGAGAAAGACAAACATCTAACGAAACAAATAAACCCAGGAGTGGACAGAACAAATGAAAGACAGTCATGAAATGCAGTTATTCAACCGATTCAGCAGACAGTGGATAAAGAACTACACCTACGTGCTTGTGTAGTACATCAAAAGAGTTTTTTTGGCAGCTGTTCCTCCGATCCACGCTCGTCTCATTTTTTTAAGAGTTGGGGGGGGGCAAAGTCAATAGTGCTTAGTCTGTGTAAAATGCATTTCATATTACAACCCCCCAAAAAAAGAGATGTGCTCGACTCAGACTGCTGCAGGCTCATGTTAGACTCAACCGAGTGTGAATCACTTCAAGGGCGGTATGGACAGCAGGAACAATTATAGGATATAATAACTCTATCAATGTACATATGGCCACAGACATTGTTATAAAATGGACTGAAAAGAATGTGAGCATATGAATTTATGTTAAAAGTGGGCAGGAAATGCTGATATTGAAAGGCTACATATCGCCCCTTTACCTTCGTCAGGGTATTAATTAATAAAAACTGTAGAGGGTGAATTTATGTCAACAGTGTAAATTATAGTGGACACTTTAATACAGAGCTTTGCAATATATATTTTCTGTTCACCGGGAGCAGGACACATACAGTATTGCGCAACTACCTTCCTCCTGATCTACATGTACAGTGTGTTTATAAAATGTATAGTTTGTATTTCATAATACCATGTGCTACCATAAAACATCTCCTCCCCTGCAGTGACGACTGCAATCTACGAGTCACTGAGCTACTTATCATGAGATATATGGAATATGTCATATATTTAGATATGTAACATCTCTCCAGTATCACTCTAACAGAGATGCTAAGATCTAGCTCCGTTTGAGGAGCAGCTCACCTTTAATAACTCACACGAGGAGTGAGACTAATGTTGAGCAGCAGCATGTGTCCTTATCTAGATTGGTTTTTATTAAATGAATCAAGCTGGTCATATGTTTTCCATGGACTGATCCTATGGTTGCCCACACTGTTTCCACAACCATCCAGTCTCATGGGCTAGACTTGCCATCTCAGAATCCTCACAGACTCTCTGGTAATAAAAACCAATCTACACAAACTCTGTCCTCTGTATCAGACATGAGACCTCATTAACTTTTTCTTCCATCTCATAATGTATCGTGGATATAGCCACTAACTAAAGATATACTTCAATCAACATGAAATTAATTACTTTTTTTTATCATGACCTCGTTTGGTATTTTAACATTAACAAATGAAATATTCATCATGAATTGCGTTAGATCACAATATAAAGTGGATTTTACTATGAATAGATAAAATATGTTGCTTTTAAAGCACGCCTTCTGTTTCTAAGCATTTCCATATATTAGATTCTAAGATGTTCCCCTTAACATGAATTGAATTGAGCAATAATACAGTTGAACTACAACACTGAGGCAAATTAACTCCAGTAACCATAGTTGTAATGCAAATGGAGCAAGTGCCCCCTGAATATTTCATTCAGCTATGAGTTGTTTCACTAATCAAACTAGCAGCTGGCACAATGTTATCACAATGTCATACCACTAACTGAGGCCAACAGCTCTGCGACTAGCATTAGCACCAGCGCAAGCAATTTTTTTGTAGAACACTAGTGCAATGATACAATATGCACAAAAGTACAGCAGAAACATTAGACAACACTGGTTTTTATATAAACTATCTCTGAACTTTAACAACAAGTTTAGCGTATCTTTTTTCATCACAGTGGCTACCAAGGGCCTATATAATGACTTTTCTGTGGCATATCCCACCAAGAGGCCTCACTCAAGGCGAGTTCTGCCGGAAACAACATGCAACGCTTCTAAATGACATATATACAGTTTTAGTAGCACTATGTTTCATGAGGTTTACAGATAAATGATTTTAGGTACATTACGTTTTCTGATCTCTCACTAACTGCAGCCGATTATTTTGGATTTTCTTTGTCAGATGAATAAGTATTGAATTTGAAAAGGCTCAAACGGATAGAGAGGGACTTATTGTTTCCAGTGTCACATCATATATATATATAATTATAGAGTATGGCAGAAACAATGAAAACTATGAAGCGCAATATGCTCTTTCAAGCAGAGAGAAACCTTTCCTCTCCCCCATTCGCTTAAAAAAACAGAACAAGAATAAAACGTCAGCTATCACTTTCCCGTCCCTACAAGGCATAAATGTGCCACCGCAACCACAGTATCTCCCCGTCACTATCACTCATTCTTGCACCTGCTTGCCACAAATCCAGCATCTGACTTTCTGTGGCCAGAATGGCTTTCTCACTTTCGCGACTCTCTCCGGCTCCTGACCCCCATCAGCCCCCTCGACTTACTCCTTGTCTCCTTTCCTCAATCACATCTCAATCACTCTTTCTTCTCCGGCCACCATCTCAGTCATACCTTGGGATAAAAGGGGAGATGTCAAGTGCCACTGGGTGAAATGATCACTTCCTGTGCCATTTCCTCGCCTCCTTCATCTTTGCCGCGTCCTACTTCCAACGCCTGGAACAATGAACTTTCCAAAAGAGGCTGTAGATTAGACAGGTTTGGTACGTGATACAAATAAAGCCACAGACTTATGTCTTTTTTATTTGGCTGGATCAAAGTGGAGACTGCAATGAATAATATCACAGTGAATTGCAAAAGTATCCAATATTTTTTTTTTTTTTTTTTTTTTTTTTTTAGTTTCCAGATAAATCAAAGTGCATCGCAAGCTCTTGATACCCTTTCAAGTTTGAACAGAAATACCTTCATGCATTCAGTGAAATCTGAGTGAAGAAAGTCTGCCACTTTCTGGAAGACAAAACAGTAGAATAAGAGGGAATAATAATAACTAGTAAATAAGAAAGAGAACTATACAGCAGACATCTCTGACTCATTACTCAGCATCAAAGTACAGTTGGCCACAGAATGAACTTATCTTCACAGGCCCATATTTGACACATCCCACAGATGGCGCATCTTTAGTGTAAATGATGTGCGAGATCTATGCATGAACTTGATGTAGAGTAGTATTTTATTTGTTTTTTTCTGGCAACCTAGTGATTACACAGTGGCTCAAAGAATATGGGCTAAGATCTAATGTGTGTATTTTAATGTGCGGGTTTGTTTGTCATTCAGTGCCACATGAATAGCCTGTGAAATATTTAATTTCTGTAATGATGTATTAAAGAAAGCTGGAAACGGGGAGGTGTTGGAGGCTTATGTGGATGATAGCCATGTAGGTATTGTTTTCTTTTTCACAAATGTCCAATCTCATTCCCAGTTGTTTTCTGCAATGCGAGTCTCTCAATTCCCTCACTTTCAGTATCCATAAGTCTTTCTCCAGAATTCCCTGCATCAGCTGAATGTCTCGCTAATTAATCACTTGATTACTTCTAGCCAATAGTCACATTGATTAACTCTGCCACATGGTGGCTTTCAGAATGACTCCAGAGGGAGTAAGGACTCCCTTTTCCACAGACTTTGCGAAGGGGAAAGCGAGCTGTGATCGGGGGGGACAACTGTACGGGTATCTGCCATGGATGGTCAGCCATGTTCATGACATCTCGGAGAAATCACACACCGCTGAGTGACAAAGAACACTGAGCTCCCTTTTCCACAAAGAAAGAGAAAAGCCTGCTGTTCAGACAGCTACAAAATCCCTTTAGGGGATGTTAAAGTTGTAGAGAAATAAAGCATCTTAAAGCCATCTTGAAACTGACTAGGATTTTTCAGTTGCCCCCTTTGAACCTGAGCTGTTTCAAGTTATTGGTACCAGAAAAAAGAGAATGTGATGCAACATATATACTATCAAGTTGTGTTTGGGTGCATCAAGGGAAGCATTTCAATCACTTTGAAAACCTCTGGGGCTGCAGTATGCTACCAAATCCAGAAACATTCAAGGACTTGCCTTGTATCAGTGTCTTACTGAACCCAGCCTTTGCAACTTTGCTTCAGTGTTTCAAACAGTGCTTGATATCACACACACACACACACACACACACACACACACACACACACACACACACACACACACACACACACACACACGCTGAAAAGCAAGCACACACACACAGACAGAGGTAATACAAAACCAGGTCTATATCCAGCGCTATAGGTGGCATCTGCTGGAGCAGGAGATCATAAGTGAAACGAAAACACAGAGACAAATGGGAAGGAAGATGAGTTTGAAGACAAGACGAGGCACGCTTTCAATACTTGCTCCCTCTCCCCCAAAGGAGAGCGCATGTGGCTGTGTACGCGTGTTTGTGTATGCGCAGATGGCTTATATGACTTAGATGAGGACCAATCGATTCCGCAGAGCACGCGGCACACAGAAAAACATGGAGAATGGAAGAAGAATTGTGAGAACAGAGAGGGGAAGATGGAGCAGATGGAGGGGGGTGCATTGCTTAGCTGAGCTCACCTAAAGCAGTGATTAAACACTCTGGAGGTGGAGGGTGTAGAGAGCTCAAATAGCTGCACTTAAGTGCTTGAAATACTGAATGCACTGTAATGACACTTGCATAAACACACACACACATACACTCAGCATATGAAATCATCATGTGCAATTATCATGGCTAACTAAGTGCAGAGAGTGTTTTTTTATTTGCGCTTTTATCAATGAAAATGTGACATTATGGGATCAGCAACAAATTTAAAAGGCTTTGTTTTCTGGATCGAGCGTTGGTGTGTCAACCCTTGGGTGGTCCAAGCATCATTAGACCCATCACCGTGGTAATGACCCCTTAAGTCATGAAGCTGATAAAGGACAGGGCAGTCTGTCCAAGAAAACTAGCGTCCAGCTCCGTTACACTTCATCAACACTAACAGCTGTGTGCGTGCAAAGTGCCTCTGTATCTAGGAATGCGGCTGCACATTCACAAATGCGTGCGTCTGCATCTGTGTGTGTGTGTGTGTGCGTGTGTGTGTGTGTGCAAGAGTGCCCAGGGAAAGGGTAATGAGGACCGCTGGGGCTCGTTTAAACAACCAGGGTTCACTAGCGGAGAAGCGAGCTAGAGCTCCATCGCTCCTTTGAGTTGGGGGATGAGGGGTGGTTGAGGGAAGCAAAGCAGCTCCAGTGCTTCCCGGGGTCTTCTAATCTCCAGCTCACATCGCATCAAGAGCTCAGCCACGTGCCTCGAAACCCACACCCTAAAGTCCCATCCCTGTGCAGGCCCACCACCCCTCAGAAATCAAAGAGATGACTTTCTCCCTCTGGATGTGACTGTTGGAAAAAGTCCTTTAGCTCAATATTGTCTTCCAACCTTCATTATGACATGAATGGATCCTTCTCTACTACAGTATGCTACAATGGAAAGCATTTGTTTCAAGTAATAGCAGAAAATAGTAAACAAGTAGAAACCAACAGGCTCTTACTTTGTAATTCTCTACATTTTTATTTCTATGCAGTATCCCTTCAAGTTAGAAGTGTAGAATCAAATCAATTGATTGCCATCACCTTGGTAGAATGTTTTTTGTTTTTTTTTCCTATTTGGGTAGATTTTTTCCAGCGTCAATGAAGGTTATGCACAAAGACACGCATGAGCACAGGTATGCATCAAAACAAAAACAGGCACCCCCCCCCACACACACACACACACACACACACACACACACACACACACACACACACACACACACAAAGAGGCCTCATCACCTTACATTGATTTCCCGCTGGCCAACCAACTGCTTAGCCATCTTTGTGGTGACAGGTTGACCCATGAGGCCTGTTAGATGCTCGCACACATACATACACACACACACACACACACACACACACACACACACACACACACACACACACACACACACACACACACACACACACACACACACACACACACAT
>CM076663.1:15045903-15066338 GCA_038496675.1 Rachycentron canadum | reverse complement strand
ACACACACACACACACACACACACACACACGGTTTCCCATGTGTTTTTGCTAAACTCGTGGGGCAAGATTTCCTTGTCTTGTAATGATTTCTAAATAGGGCCTCATTGCCCAGGGATATATTTAATTGCCACACACCGGCTGGTGATGCTAATATGCGCTGACAAAAAGAGAGCGGGAGGCACAGAGAGAGAGAGACACATACAGAAAGAGAGAGATAGAGAGAGAAGCGAGCCACACTTGTTTTGAAGTTACTTTGACTTAGCAAGGGCACCGAGTGGATGACACTCAGTGGTCAAGATTTACACATCCAAATCTTCTCTGTGACGTTTGGGAGGGCTTTCAATGTTGCTACTGGAAACTGGCTGCTGTCACATGTCTGCTCCCTCACACACACACACACACACACACACACACACACACACACACACACACACACACACGTCCACCCCCATGCTAGCCTATTGTGTTCTCCCTTGCACCTTGTTTCCAGATTCCCTCGCAGTAACCACGTCTTCCTCCCTGTTCCAAGCTTGTGAGTGTTTTTAAACTCTATGTGCTCATTTGGAGTGGATTTGTGTGTTCATAAGTGTGCATGACGCTTGTGTGTGTGCATGCGATGAGATTCTAGTATTTCGATGGGTGTCATCACTACCCAGTTAGACCCAACCTCAGGAGGAAGACCACAGCTCTCTTACTCCCTCTTACTGTCACTATACACAATAGCGGCACGAAGATGTTTGCATACACAGACACACATATGACAGTGCCTTCCCGTGGTGCGCGCGTGTGTGTATGTGTGTGTGTGGGGGGGTGTATTGCATACAGCTGCTTTTGGAATGAATGTGGGAGCACCCCAGAGACCAGCTACAAACAAACAAACGGGGGAGTAGCAGGAGAGAACAAAACATTTTCATACTCCATGACTGCGGGTGTTTTCGTACTAAACCTGTCTGTGACAGTATGTGAACACACACGCATTAAAATACTTTATTGCATGAGCGGGCTAATCTCTGAATGTGTGTCTATGCCAATGTGTGCATTGTAACGTCGGTGTGTTTGTGTGTGTTTGTTTAGGAAGCTTCCCTTCCCTGTATTAGGATAAATAGCCCTGTCTATCATGTAAGGCTGTGTCTGGCAAACAGATTCCCCTCACGTCAAGCCAGATGAACACAAATGAGTTCCCCAGAGGAGACATTTCAGGGGGAAGAGTGTCCCTGTGACACTTATCGTGAAGGACATCTTACGGGTAAAGAGGAGGTGTGGGTGACAGCCAGAAGTAAGCACGGCTGTACAATGCATCAAGCTCCCATTTAAACGTGGAGACCCCGCACATAGCACATAAACATACAGGCCTCTGCATTGAACTTAAACATGATGAAGAAATTGCATGAAAATTAATCTTGTCTTGATTCTGTCATGTAAAAAACGCCTTTACATAATGGCAGGCAATCTGTCATACCCCTTGCTGCTTGGTATCAATAACCCCTCCCTCCCCCTTCTGTCTCACTATGTCTCTCTTGGTGACAATACCATCAGCTCACTTCTAGAAATGGATGGAAGCTGCACCTATAGCACCTTCAGAAAAGCATTAAATAACTGGTTGTCAAATGCTATGGGGCTTTCAGTATCATTCCACCTCAGAGGTAACAGGTCCCACATACACTCAATCACTGTACAGTACCAAGAGGTAATTATACTGCTGCTGTAAATCTTCTTGATGGGCCGGTAAGTTAGATCATCTTCCCAGATGCCAGCGTGTACGTATATGGTGAGGGATGCACACGTGCTTTATGATGTGCATGCTCACACAGGAGCACGTACGCACCACGGCGTCACCGATGTGGGCTCAGGTGGCCAGTTGTTTACGCACATGGGACACAGTGTCGCACACTCCGTGTGCGATTGCATCATAAGTAGACCGCACGCAATTCAAAACCATCATCTATGGCAGCTTGCATGCTGTTTACTATGTTTGGAAATGATTATAAAAACTTGTTATATTGCTCTTCACTATATATCTAAATGTTACTGCATAAGTGGGTGAGCTCACACATTAATCTTTCCCACCTCATTTAGACCATCGCATTCTGCCAAAGCTCTTTTATCAGCATCTTAGTGTCAACATCACATCAAAGTAGACCAAAATACATTCACATAGAGAGTCATTTTCTCGAACAGTGACTCAGCAGATGCAACAAGCCTGTTATCTGTGGATAAAAATAAAATAAAAGATCAGTAGATATATTATGAGCAGTGAAGAAGAAAAGTAAGTGAACCCTTTCAAATACCTGGCTTTAATTGGACATAAAGTGGGCTCTAATCTTCATCTAAGTCACAAGTACAGACAAACACAGTGTGCTTAAACTAGTCACATCCAAAATCGCTCATGCCTCTACGGCACAAATCTATTAAACATTCACAATACTGGTGGGAAAAGCGGGTGAATCCTTGGGGTCAGTTGTTAGTTAGTAAGTGGTCGAACCTCATTTGGGAGCAGTAACCTTAAACAAACTCTTCCAGTAGCTGCTGATCAGACCAGCACAGTGATTCTTGAGGAGCTATAGAGCTGCTTCACCTCAACCATATTCTTTTCGGATGTCTGGTGTAAGGTCATTCCACAGCATCTCTTCTGGGTTAAGCTCTGGGCTCTGAGTGAGCTATACTGAAAGGCACAGTTGTTTTATTCTGAAATAGATTTGCTTGGATGTTTAGGGTCCTGCATTGTCCTGCTGCATTACCCAACTTCCAGTGAGCTTCAGATGACAGACGCCCTCATGTTACCCTGTAAGACATCTTGATAAAGTTGGGAATTTCATTTCCCCTTTTGATGATGACAAAGTGTCCCGGCCCAGAGCCAGTAAAGCAGCCCCAAATTCACGATGCTCCCTCCACTGTACTGCCAGGTGTGATTTATAGACAGTTATAGACAGTCTATAAATGACAATTTATAGACTGTTTGTCTGACTGGGGAGTGATGAATATCTCAGCTCTTTGAAATGACTTTGTAACTCTTTCAAACTTCATGTCATCAACAATTCTTGGTTGTAAAGTGTTTTTTTTAGTTTTTGTTTTCTTTTCTTTTAAGTCAAAGCAGCTCTAAACCACATCTCCAATCTGGTTTCATTGCCTTTACTCTGGGTTAATTAACTCTTGAACCATTAGTCATTAGCCCAAGGGGTCACATGTCTTCTCCTGAACATTTGAAGAATGTCTTCACTATAAAAATGACTAATCCAACTATTAGCATTTAAAAAAAAAAAAAAATAGACTGCCTTGCGTGGCAGAAAACTGCTGTCGACACTGTGTCAAATCTTCAACTTGTACACGTGTACAAGAAAAGGCTTTTAATTGAGCCCACAGCCATGCAACGTCTCTTTGAAAGCCATATTATAGTTATTCCGATGATTTCAGTGCTGATTAGGCAGAAATATAAAGGCACCTGTGTCACAAAACTTTACTGTGTATAAATTCATGATTGACTTCTTGTTCCTGAGCTCTTTTGAAGTCATAGACTGGAGATGGGAAACACCTGATTGCAATGCAATGCAGAGAAATACAAGGATCTTTTCATTCAGGTGAATCGCTCAGTTTCCTGAATCAAATGCTTTGGTTCAAACTGCATGTTAATGCTTTGTACAAAGAAAAATACTATTGTTGCCAAAGCGATAATGTGGAGGTTTGTGAAAATCAGTGTGCAGTATCACACAAACACGTTTTTTTTTCATAAAACCACAGAGAGTGATACTTAGCCGAAATGTCAAACCTGTCATAGAGATTTGCATGGTTGGAGTTTGACATTGGAACATTTTTAAATGATCACAAAACCGGAACTTTAGCAAACAGATGAACACACACACAGAGACACACACACACACAGAAATGCAAGTCTCTGCAGACTGTATCACATGACCGTGGGCCCAGGTGCACTATGGGATGCCCGTCTATTTTCTGCAGTTAATCGATCACATGAAGCCACTGGAGCTTGACTAGGAGTCAGTGGGCCAGACTCTGTGCGTGTGTGTGTGGTGCGGCAATACATCTCTGTACTCCATTATCATCAAATTGCTCTGCGACCACTCAAGAGCTGCATAAGCCTTATGAAACGCTTTGTACATCTGAGGCTTTTTGTCATCCACTCATTCACACACGCATCACATGCACATGCACACACACTCTCTCCCATGTTGGGTAGGCATGGGGGGGGGGGTCTCTGGAGGTTAGCTAATTTGGCCCACTGGTGCCTTAACCACATATCCCTTGCTTGCTTCACTTCATCTCCGCCTGCTCACACGTCGCTCCAAACTTCCACTCTCCTAAAATATCCTGCTCACAAATCTAATCTGCCTTTGGTGCTGCTCGCTTCTTAACATCATACAACTTTCATTAGGTGCAGACAGAGTGATAGACCTACTTCATAGCCAACCTTTGGTCCTCATCCTATTCCCTCAAGCAGTTAAATCCCCTGAGATATGAAAAGGGGTTTGGTGCATGCGAATGGATACTATTCTCTGCTCTACTATAATAGACATATAGTTGTGCATGTGTTCTATTATGTGTGTGCTTGTGATCTATATTTCTTTCTCTCTTTGACCATTTGAATCTGAATGTATATAGACATAAGTGGTTGTCTCTTTTCTCAAATGTAACTCGACTCTAACTTTGAGCGTCCCCTGAGTGATTTGAATTTGAATATACTGGGTTTTGAAGTAAAAGTTTCAGACAATAGATTTTTAGAGCCTAGAAACTCTAAATCATTTAGTCAGACCATCATTACCATGTCAAGAAACCGGTATTTATTGTCAGAAAATGTGAAAATTATATTTAAAAAAAAGAAATTAATTAAAATTATTTCCCAAAGCTCTAGGTGACTTCTCCAGACGTTTTACGTCTGACAAAGAAAATAGGTTTTTTGTTTTTTTTTTGTTTTTTTTGTATGGTATTTTGTAGAAAATGTAATTGTAGAAATTATGCAAAAAAAAAACAAAAAATTGAGAAGAGTTGCAATGGAACCTTATTATGTGCATTTACAAAATGAAACAAAAAATAAAAAGGGTTTTACAGACATGATCATTTCCTGCCATGTCTTTGTTTTATTTGCAAACTTAAGCACAAAGATGTTTTCAGCCATTTGGCGTCGGAACAAGACCGACAATATCGCACTTCGAGCTGAACTCCACTCAAACTGTATCTGTTTACAGTTCTGTCCAAAAAACTCAAGGCATACAGCATGTTGAGTCCTCTGTGTGCAGATGGTTCCTGTGGGAGGCAAAACACCACAGTAGGTACTGATGTATGTGGGAGAGTGGAACATGTAGGAGTCAAGTAAGCATGCCTAAGGTGCAAATGTGTTCTCCCTTGGCAAGAAAAAAAACAGAAACAGAATTTTCTTAGTGAGATGGTGCCAGTGCACAGTGCAGCTGGACAAAGTGATCTATTTATTGGGAGGTACACAATATATTTTACCTTTATTTTGATTGATGACATTTTTAATAGCACTAACAGGAAGTTGGCCCGTGTTGCATTGCCTCTGATATATGGCCGTGGCAGGACAGAGTACTGTATACAAATCCATGGTGATCTGCAAAGATCTGTTGAGAAAACGAAAACGATTATAAATGACAAGGTGTGTGTGTGTGTGTGTATATGTGTGTGTGTAGAGGCTTTTGCTGGAGCATAAAGGGGCTCAGTGCTTAGGCCGTTCAGAGAGAGAGCCATAGCTCATGAGCACAGAATACTAATCCTGTTGCCACAGTCACCCTGAGCAGGCAGTCTTACACTAACTCATGACTGCAAACTGATTCACCTCCAACCACATCATCGAGTTCACCACCGACACAACGGCGGTAGGTCTCATCACGAACAATGACGAATTGCAAAGAGGAGGTGGGCCAACTGGCTATGTGGCGTGGCTACAACCTCTGCCTAGATGTGGAGGACCTAAACGGTCGGGGTTTGTCGATTTCAAAAGAGGCTACAGTGGGCAACCCCCCGCCGACCAGCGACGGAACTGCCGTCGAGAGAGTCGGTGGTATGAAGCCCCTGGGAGTGCACATTCTGACCACTTTAAGTACAAAGTCGTAGACCACGGGTCCCCGCAAAGAATAGAGCTCACCTCGGAAAAGGATCATAGGCGTCTCGCTCTCTCCGCACCATCTCTGTCGTTTACAAAGCCGAATGTGTCTGAAAGGTCTCCAACATCGTGTCCCCACCCACCTCTTCCACTATCTCTTCGTGTAAAGAACTTGAACTTGAACTGACAGTCCTGCACAGGGAGGACGCATGCAGTTTTTCCTGATTCATTTTAGAAAATAAATAAATAAATTACAACTACTGTATTACACAGCATGCAATTACTCTCTGTCATCAGCAGTGGCATGTGTGCATTTTTCACTGTGTGTGTATGTGTTTGGGCAGAATTAAGGGTTATTAAAACACCTGCATGTACTGCACGCCTGCACAGTGTGAAAATAAACACCTCACTCACCCATGCTGCTAAAGACACACACCAAAAGAATAAATAAATAAACACACAGACACACACACACAAACCTCGATCTGCTCTAATTACTAGGAAGCAGAAAGTATTCCACGAGGAAGGGATGAGCTGTGTGTGTGTGTGTGTGTTTGTAAGACCACTTGCTCCCGCTCAATGCAAGGATGATCTGGTCCCATGAGTCCCAGCCAAGTCCCAGTCCTCTCTCTCTCTCTCTCTCTCTCAATTTCCCATTTCTCTCTCTCTTTTTCACTCTTTCCCTGATTTCACACATGAACCACAATCCACACCCTCTCTCTGGCCTAATGAGAATCCCCCGCTGAATTTTGTGGAAGTGCTGCGTGTGTGTTAGGGGAGCATGCCATGGGGAGGTGTGAATGTCAAGAGACTTGTGTCCAGCAATAAGACCTTCTTGAGGGACAACTTGACACCTGGGTATTGGACTGTGTCCCCACATCAAGACAAGGCAGTACTTTAAATCTACAGATTCGCCATCAAATGAACTTTAACCTCCACCAAGGTTTGTTTATTTGGTTTTTTGTCAAAGGATTAGGCAAAAAATACTGAACCAGTTTTCATCAAACTCAATGGAGGAATCAAGAATTTTTTTCTCAAGAGTTCGCATTGGTTTTTTATTGCATTGAGATCTATGATTCCGTACAATTTGGTGCAGATCCAGAGAATAATCTGATCCACGTAATCCGAATTTTACACATAATTTTAGAAGTGTACATCAAAATGAAAGGGTCTTCACAAACCTGTTGATTTATTTGGAAAAATTTAAAAACAGTTGAAGCTGGTGACTGAATATGTCACTTGTGGTAAGAGAAAATTAAAAGAAAATAGGAAAGAAAAAAAAAAGACAGAAAAACATTGCATTAAAATACAAGCGTGAATCACTGTGCAGTCACTGCGCATTCAGGTCACAGCTGTGATATCCACTAGCAAAAACCTGGACTGCACACGCACTGGGGTCAGAGACACTGCTTTCAGCCACTTAACTCCTGACTCTGTATGTTGCACCTATCTTGCCGTAGCTGACTTGCTTGCCTTGCTATCACCAAATGAAGAAGAATACAGAAGGAATATCATCAAGTCACTGTATCACTATATACTTCAACTGTATTATCATCACACACACATGGCGCTCACCTTAGAAAGTGCCTGCAGTTAGTTTGACTTTGAGTTGCTGTTTACCTGCATTGAATAATAAAAACTTCTGCTTAACAGGGAATGGTCGTTAGACTATTGGCAAGGACTATCGATTTTTTTAATTGACCTGATGTAATCGTAATGGACATTTTTGGATGCTATACTTGGGAGAATGTGACCAGACTCTGTCCACGCTCCAGTGTCACACAGATTGAATTAGCATTAGCATCCTCTCACTCTCTGAAATGCTAAATCTGGTCGGTCAGTTCACTCGCTGCGGTATTTAAAAACTCACACTAAAAATCCAATTCGGATTTGCACAAGCTTAAAGCCCAGTTTCTGCGGATGAAACAATGCGACATGAACATGCTTGATTCTAGTGAGAAACCCAAAGGTCACGTGACTTTGCACTTACCCTGAGGCTTATGCTGCTTCATAGCGTCATTTAATTAATTGCTGTTTGTCGCTCTGCTATTTCGGCTCAATGTCACCACCCTCCCTGCGTCTTTTTTTGGCCAAAGAAATCAGTTATTGCAAGTTCACAAGCCTAAATGTACAAAAACAGATACGATCTGACGGATGTCAAAGGGAAGCTTCCATTTCCAACCACAACTTAATGTGTGCAAGTCAACTAATTCAATTAAAGCACACCCATGGTGGCGGCTGCAAAAATGATTAATGATGCACGATGTTGCAATTTTCCTGTGAATGATTGATGAATGATTGAGAACAATGGAGTCAACTCCATGTAAAGATAGTCAAAGCACAAATGAGATATCTACCATATACAGTATATCTTTATGACCATTACAGCTGATAACATTAAGAGGCCTTTACTTGCACAGGATGATAAATCTCATGTGTAAGCGCAAGTTTCAAATTAGGTAAGAAGCTACGGGGGGGTGGAAGTGACAAAGTGACACAATAAGGAGCTCCATACCTTGATCAAGATCTCAGCTATAACCCCTGTGCACCAGGAGAAAGAAGGCTGGTAGAGATCCATCATCCATCATGGTGACATATTCACTGCCATACTTGTACTGCTGGTGGTAATAGCAAACATGCAGGCAATATATTTAAGTCAACACATAAGCACAAACACGTCATCTTCCTTGATCCAGCCATGATCTCACCATAAAACTACTGGTTAATGAATATATTACATGCAGTGTATGTTATCATACATGAGAGACATGGTGGATAAATACCGACCTCAGTCTTGCTTCCATCTGCAACTTGGTTTGAACTCTTCGTGATCATTTTTATGTCTTTGATATTTCTTGGAATCAATATTTGACAACACTGATGACACTGTTGAACTGCTGAAAAGTCAGTGCAGTTGCAGGAAAACGTCCAATTAGCTCCAAATGGGTAGCTGTCAAATCATTCTGATCTGCCGAGCTTATCGTTCTGAAAAGTACCGTTTCTAACACGAATGCCCGATGTGTGTGTTCGCCGGTACAGTGTGTGCTGATATATGGCTCCAAATTCAGAAGCAATAATCAGATCACAAATGCGATGCTATTCATTGCTATCCAAACTTGGCCTTTCACTGATCCTATGGTTCTATACCAAACATCCATCTTTAGGTATTTACATGGAGGCTGCTTGTCACTATTTTGTTGTTCATATAGTGTGTATATTGTGCTAATGAAGTGAGTTTCAACTGTTTCTATACACCGATGCACAAAGACATTTTTTTTTTTTTAATTTCAAGCATAATGACACACTGCAAATTTGCCTCTGATTGCTATAATCTCACGCTGAAGGGAGGCATTCACCAGCATGTCTGTATGTCTTTGTGCGCACCTGATCTGACTCTGCAGACCGGGTTACTGTGAAGATAAAGTCATTCAAAGCAACAACGCATAGCTGTGTCTGCTTGAGCCACGCTCATATTTCTTCTCACAGATTGGATTGACGCACTTATTTTCTGTCACTCACGAGACAATGATAAAAGTAAGAATGAGAGGCGTATTGAAATGTTCCGTGTCCGTTTCTGTAACTGTTTTCAGTCTCTTTTCAGTCAGACTTATAAATGACAGAACATGTAAAGGCATTTTGTTTTCGTTATGAATGTGAGCCGCATGTGTTAAAACAGCAGGTCAGTTTTAGCAGTAAAATACAAACAGTTAGTCAGAGAGAGTTTGGCAGGAAATCAACCAGCAGCTGAATTTGTTCTTATTGGTTAATTTGAGCTGAAGAAAAATATTTATATATCTAGATATAGATATATATATATTTTTTATTGGAGGGCTGAAGGGAAAATGAAAATGTTACCATGGTGAGGAGAAGAAAATGAGAGGGCGATACAGAGCTGTGATTTGTTTCTCCTCCGAATTCATCAGTTGAGGCTGTTTTGTGCAGGTGGGAAGGGGAGGGGGGGGTCACACAGGGGGCATGCTTGTGTGATGATATGTAATATATATATATATATTATTTTTTCTAAGACCGTGCAAGGATAAAAATTTTGCCCGTGATGCTCCTGTGCATGAATGTGCTGCGTGCTGATGCGTGTTGATCTACGTATTTATGCGCTGCAGGTCACGTGCAGATGCAGTGTTTCAGAGATAACTACGCTGCTCTTGAGCACTGTGGCGTAGTAGAAGTCTAAAATTAAACGTGTACTGAGGGTGTTCATTCTCAACAGTAGCTTTCCTTGTACCTGTCGGGTCACAGAAGGTGTTTGAATTTGTTTGTTTTTTTGTGTATCATGAGAACAACAACAACAAACTTGTAGGGTGTGAGATTGGTAGCTTGTCCAGCACAAAAAAGTTTTGCTTTAGAACTTGTTTAATGCTAAATGCATTAATACCAAAGCATTTTTAATGCTAAAGACACACACGCACGCACACACACACACTAAATGAAATGAGTGATATATATATATATATATAAAAACATATATACCTGCACAAGGGTAAATAAGCCGAAAATAAATGCGAACTTGTTTTATATAGCATAATTCAGCTTGCATCACCCCTTAATACCCAATTTATATGGAAATGAGACAATATTTGTTTACCTGAGTTTTCATTAATATATATAAAGATATATAGTTCAAATCTGTTCAGTGTCCTCAAGTAATACATTCAGACATTTGATGGACAGAAGACCTAAGACCTCTCTGGTTCATATGGATTGCAAAATATAATGCCATAGTACAAACTCCATAGAGAAATTCCTCACTAAGATGTGCACTCTTTTTTAAAGTATATTTCTTTCTCTTCTTACTGTGAGGATGAAGGACGAATAGGCTTGGGCCGTAAATACCCTCTATTACTGATGCAAAGAAATTATGTCCCCACAGGTCACCGAATGCCATGCAAAGTATAATTTGGCCATTGTATCTATTATACCCATAATAAACGATACAATATCCTCACAAAAACTCCTTCCTTAGCTTCAGGCAGAGGAGACCCGCCGAGGGTTTTGCTTAATCTGGAATGACACCATGAGTTTAGAGAAGGTCAACCGGTATAATTGACTCTTGTCCATCAGTTAAGTTGTAGCAGGAGGTTAAAAATAAAGATTTTATCAGGAATAAAGATCTTTTGTTTGTCTATCTGGGTTCTAAAATGATCTTCCTGATATGATCTAAGTTAATAATCTGCAAATTTCCATTTGTATAAACTAATTAGACATAATTCAAAGTTTGAGAAAGCAAAAAAAATATATATATCTTGGCGCAGTCATCTAAATATTGATATTTCAGGGAGGGAAAGACTGGTATTTTAGAAAGCCCTAATGCTTAGTGTCAGGCAATAAATTTACATCTGGTGCTGTGTGACTTGTTGTCTCTGTTTAACAGCAACAACAAACAAACACGGAAAAGTTTTTTTTATTTTTTTGTTTTAACGTTTTGTCCGTGCCTTTTCAGCTTTGGGCCTTTACTTGCTCATTTAAAATGATCAAGATCAAATGAAAAAACGGTTAGCCTCCGTAGCGAGCAAAACACTGTATTTCCACTTGACGAAAAAAGACTGAAGTGCTGCCTGTAAATCAATGAGCCTTTCAAGCTGCTCAGCTTCAGAAAAGTAAATGAACTTCTAGATATGATTTTTATATTTTTGCCAATTCTGAGCTTATTCTTTCAGTCAGTATCAATTGTATGTTATATGGCGCGCTTGCTTTCTGGTGCAATGTAAAGGCACCCTCATGAGTGCTTGGGTTTTTTTGAATAACTCTGTGGTCAATTCCTCAATGTGTAGAGTTGCATTTAGGTGTTTTTAGTGAAAGGGAGCAAAAAGACATTTTCCTCTGTGATTTACAATTAGACACAAGGAGGCACATTTGATCACTAAAGGCATCATAAATACAGGATGACGTTCTGCCTCAGCCACTGAGTTTCTCCAAGGAACGTCGTCAGGCATTGCTATCCCTGCGCACAAGGCCATGGCAGTCCACACTGTTCTCGTATCTGTTTCCCCGATGGTGAAACAAGCTACCAAATGCTGTCAGAGCAAGTGTGTCCCTCTCTAGCTTCAAGGATCTCCTGAGGACTCATCTGTTCCAAGAGGATCCCCTCTTCTAAGTCCTCTAACACCCTAACATGCCTGAACTTTCGGCGGACTTCCTTACCTGATCTCCTTGCACCTGAACAGATGTAGTATTTTGTCCTGACACCGATATCTCCCACTTTAGTGTACACTCACTCAGATGTGAATCATTTTGGATAAAAGCATCTGCCAAATGTGATTGTAACATAACCACATTACACAAAACACCAGCAACTAACAGCAACTAATGTACAATTAGTCAACTCCATCAGTGGGAATTTTCACTCCCTTATCATTTGACTGCACACACCATGTGCAGAACATGTGCATGCACAGAAATGCTGACCAGGAAGGAAGATCCACAGGAAAACTCAAAAACAGTTATTTCTTCAATAGAAAACTCCATAACCACATTTACTCACTCACACACACGCACACACAAACACTGGTTGCAGTCAGCTACAATGCAAACTTGCTTCTCTGACCATTGGGAGCAATTTGTGGTTCAGTGTTTTGGTCAGGGATACTTTGACGTGCAGACGTAGATCTGTGGGTAAACATGGGGATTGACCCACGATCAGTGAGTGACCCTGTCTACCTGTCGACCTATACCGTGTCGCTAGTCCAATTTTCATCAAAAATGTAGCGCAAATTTATCGTATCAAGAAAACTGGCGGAACAAACTGTGAATTTATTCTCATCCGAGACGGGTATGTAAATATTATGAATCGGGTCGTGGAGATAAACCGCTGGAGATGCTAATTTTCCAGTCGGGTGCCATTAAACTGCTGCAGAAGAGAAAATGCCACAGCAAGATCACGTAATTAGCCTTAAAAACAAAGTGGAAAACACAATATAAAATATGCCAGTCGTGTTTGTCTCATAACTTGAACATTACGGTCTTATTGCTCCACAAAGACCTGACGTTTGCCTCTGCTGCAGGTTAAGTGGAGTGGAGGCTCATGTGGACACGTAAGTCACATACTTCAAGCGTGTACTGATTTATTCACAAGCTGTGTTTCAATTGCAGCTTTTAGCCAAGCATAAAAACTTTTTTATTCAATAGCCCTATTTTTTTTTTCTGTCTTCACTCTTTATGTGCAAAATGAAAATGTGTATAGAGGAAGACACATCGAATTCTATTCAGCACTGAAGATCGATGAGGAGGCTTCCGATGTTGTCAATCACAGCCCAACCATGGATTTGAAATAAAGGCATTTTATTATTGTTGCTATTTTGGTGGGTAAAAGAGGGTCCCCTGACAAATTGTGGTCAGTTTATGTGCCATTATTTAATGCCAAACAGTGACAAAATCTCTACATCATAATAAAAAGAAAAACATGCAGAGATCAATCACTTTCAGCTTTTCTACACGAAGGGGTGCGAAGCCAAAGGGAGAGAGAGAGATAGATAGATAGGTTTGAGAAGGATGCCAAGAAGAAACAGACTAATGAGTGAGGAAAGCAAACATTAAGCTTTGTTTTTTAGTGTTGTGAAATGATAGGAGAAGAAACATCACAGCAGCAAGATTCTGGCTCTGACAGCGCAATGTTGGGTTTACAGTAATTCTGATATTTCAGGGTAATTAGGACAAGGGGGAATTGTTTCAGAAGCCGACACTCCTTCGGGCTATCTTCTTACCGAGGCCTCTACGACTAGGTTAGTGATCTCTTGTAGGGTGACCAGCCACTAACTAATAAACATGCAACGTGAGTGTTTTGTGAGATGAAGAAAAGCCAGCAGAGCTTCCAGGCAACTGGCAGGAGTTCAGTAACGCCGCGACCCAAGGCATCAGTTTGCTGAGCTGCACAATGTGTTTGGTTATTGTCTCTATAACTACAACAGTCAAACTGGTAAGATGTTCTGTCTTCCTCTATCCTCCTACGCGATGTCTCCTCTTTTGTCCCGCCGTCTCAATCTCTGGGCGTATTACATGGCAACGAACCCCCTCCTCCCCTCTCCCCCTCCCAATCCGCCACCCCCGCTGATTGAATCCAGAGAAAGATGATGATAACCTTCCCATCAGCAAGGTAAGACTCTCCCCAGAGCTCTCAGTATATGTGTTAGTGTGTTCCTGAAGGCAGGCCAAGTCTTGCAATAAGAAAAACTGGGTTCTAATTAGTACTATTCACTCTGCAAACACGCCTTGAAGACTCCTCAAGCGATATTATGTAATTCTGTGAACTACGAGACAAACTACAATGTCTCTCTGTATGTGTACGTTGACTTCTACAGTCATCTAATCTAATTACTCTGGTAGCGGCGATCATCTGAAATGATTAAGGGAGCTTTAGTACAAGCAATTGTCCGTTTCTGTTTGGATAAAGCACTTACGCAGATTTACAGAGGCACACACACAGATTTATGCAGATGCACGCATGCATACGTATTCCCATGCGTTATGTGTGCAAAGGGATTGTATGCTTTCTGCTCAGTTCACTGATGTATGAATGACCACGCGCACATATACATGTGCATCGGTGTCAAATCTGATCTTGTCCTAACATTATCAGACGATGTTGGCACACACACACACACACACACACACACACACACACACACACAATATTGTGCGGCATGTAAACGGAAGCCCTGGGAGCCACACCTCATGGCCACAGGGGGAAATCTCTAAAATATAGATCAGAAGCCTGGATTTCTGACAGGCATTTACAAATCTTTTGATGGATGGTTTGAAGGGCTGACTTTGAACTGCTTCATTTTTTAATTAAAGGCCAACACGCCAAAGACAAAATTCAAATAATAAATTCTCTGTCAAGCTGAGGCATATACCACCTCACTGAGATGGGAGGTCAGGATAACAAGATAAACTTTTCTTCTGCCTCTTTGCCACAGAGAACTGGTTACACAAGTAAACAACAGCTTATATTTGATTAAAAACCCTTATGATTTTAACAATATATTGGCTACCATGTGCCGTGGAAATTTCTGTTTTATCATGTTGTTTTAAAGGGCATAAATATTCTCTGTGCAGATGTCTGCTCATGTGTAATGCAATGAAAATGGCAAAGGCAGCACTGAAACACCATCTTGTAATCTGACAGAAAAACAATCCTACCTTGTCGAACATCTCTGGGTGCTATGGCGATTGCATCATTGGAATGCAGCTCAGTGACACAGCAGTCATCAGGAGTCAGCGAACCATTGTTGAAACTGTGGGGAGTCTCCGGGAGCAGCGGTATGGGCGGTGCCATGATGTTGTGGTTCGGACAGATACAGCCTGTCTGGGTCATCCCGCAACCATCCCCGTCCGTCACCTCCTGATCTCCATTGTGTCCTGTGCGTAAACACTCCTCAAACCATCTGCAGAGCACGCCGCAGGTAAACTGACTGGAGTTCTCGTTATTGATGAGTAACACCTCTACCAGTCTCAGTTCCAGCACTTCCTTGGTTACCTGAGGCTCGTCAGCTGCTGGATGTCTGGTTAGACATAGTTGGACAAAGTTCTTATCAAACTGTAAGAAGGAGTAAGGTCCATCTGAGTTGGATTGGCTGCCACAGAGCTCAATGACTTCCTGATCCTGATTCCTGGCCGACTTTAAATGAAGAGGGCAGCTTTGATTGGCTAGGTGGTGATCAAGAGAGAGGAGCATGGGGGAGTGTGTCCGGCAGATGGCAGAGTGGCGGGTGAAGCGGAGGTAGAGGGAGTACTTGGTGGGATCTGGGTTCTCCAGGGACCAAGAACATCCTGGTGCCCTGGAGGGGAACAGCTCCCTTAGGGAGAAAGATCCATAGAGCACCCCAGCTACAAGGCTGGAGCATGGTGTAGAGACGGGTGAGGGGGCCCCCTCTGCCCCGGTCCTGGGGATGCCATCGGCAGCCCCATAGGCAGCCTCAGCCAGGGCAGAGAGAGGAGCTAGAGCGAGGGCAGACACAGCAGCCAGGGCCCCAGCCACGGCCAGGAGAGAGGACAGCACAGACAGACACACCCCACCAGCAGTGTTCATCCTATGACATTCGTCCTGCAGCGGGAGAGAGAGAAGAGGAGGAGAGGGGGTCGTACATTAGACACATCAGGGAATAACAATGCAACTTTAAACATCAAAAGCAACACAACATGGACAAAAGAAGAACCTGTATAGACAAAACATAATAGAAGTCTCGACCACTGATTGGAAATATTTGACACTTGACTCTTGTCTGCCTCGCCTCAGAGTATAACATAAACAACTTTATGGCAGAACTTCCTCTTCAACATCGTGCACACATGCACTGTCAAAAACACAAACACATCCCTGCTGGGCTGGATTAAAAGGGTTGATGACTTGGCTGTTGAGACATGCATTGTGGGGTATGCTCTACCCTTTTCCGCTGATAGGTGCACACAGACACACAAGCACATGCACACAGACACACACGCACAAATATACAAACACACCATTGCCTGCTGAGCAGCTCCCCCAAGGCTCTGGCAAACTATTACCATCACCGCCACAGTGAGGGTCCGCCAGCAGTCTGACTTTGACTCGTACCACACACATACGTTGCTGACACCAAAACCCATATATAGCACATACAGCGTTTTAGCATTTCACTTGAAACTACTTCAGTACCCACTACATTTCTGTACGCCGCATGTGTCTGCACCATCACCTGAGACTTTCAAGTGGATCTGCATAAATGCGGTTTGTGGAGGATGCGTGGGAGGTGGGGAATTTTCACACCACTTTACCAGTAACCTTGTAGCACGATACCTGTGCAAGTTTCTCTCACACGTCGCCACACTCTGAAATTCCTCCCTTAAACACACAATTTGAACAGAGGCCTCGACTGTAATATAAGAAAAGTTAAGCAAAACATGACAAAACTACTGCACATTACCACAGAACAAGAAGGCGATGGATGCGGAAGCAGCAATTGAAAAAGAAAACATCCGCTCACTCATCTTCATAAAACACATTATTTACTTTCGGAGCTTACAGTCACAAACATCTTTTTTTTTTTTTTTTAGAGCACAGTGTGAGGAATATGCAGTCGCTGGGTAAAATGGAGTAGAGGGAAAGGAAGCCAAGGACACAGGCAGAACATGGCAGCGGCTCAAGAGAAGCGCTCGTGGTCAACCCTTGATTGTTTCTCTGTTACAGAGAGTGCTTCTTCGAAGTGAAACAGCGGGGCAAATAAAAAGTGGATCAAATTCATACTCAGGACATTTATTTGCAATCGTCAGCTCTTTAGTGAATATTTGGATGAGTAAAGTCATGCTAATGTGCTCTGATGTAACGAGGCAGCGAGGCAGCGAGGCAGCGAGGCTAAACACGCATTATAGGCATATCATGTTACAAAATGTTTTAATAGAATTATTAAATTGTGAACTAGCCATTGTCAGAAATCCTGCAAAGACATTGTGGTCCAGTAAAATAGAACAATGTTGCTGATACAATTAATTATAAGTGAGCTATACAGGCCACAAAGTCTTTTTTTCTTATATATCTGGTTAGAAACTCAAATTAACAGCTGTTCCTATTTCACTATTAGCTCTCCTGCTAAATTGTTCTTAAAGCTAGTTAGCTAAAAACGGTATTGTGAACATAACATTATACCATCTCACGCTAATGTACATAAATGCAGCTTCTTTTCTGTGGCTTAACTCTTTTTTTAGACACTTGTTTCTAGTAAAACAGCGATTTAAGTGACTTTTTTTTTTTCATTTGTAACCGCGTAGTAGCTAGCACAAGCAATAGCCTGTATTTTACCATTAGCTCCCATGCTAAATCAGTGTACCATCTAGTTAGCTAAAAAAAACAAAACAAAACAAAAAAAAAAAAAACAAAGAGTTGAAGACAGGACATGCAGCTTTCTGTTACATTAACATTAGATACATGGAAGCAACTAAAGCAGGGAGTCATTTTACCCTATTGCTAAACTCACCTGCACCTAGCTGCACCACACCAATCTCTGGTTTTCTTGCCGGCTGTCTGGAGTTCGATTCCCTGATAGCTCAAACCAGTGTTGCTTAACGAGTGACATAGGTGCAAAAAGCTTCTACACAAAACGTGTGCCTTTGGAGTATGTACTTCACTTTCCTAAGGCCTGGGTTAATGAAACACAGCAATAGCCTGTACTTCACAGGATTTATACGAGTCTGTTCAAGCTCTCCACCACTGGACACATATTCCACAGGGCCTGGAGAAGAAGCCGGGCACGGTGCTTACTTCATGATGTCAAGAGGTGTCCCGACAGGGCACTTGGACTCATATGGGGGAGTTGTTAATGAGAGCTGGGGGCATGTAGGAGGAGGTGTAGGAGGGAGCGGGACATTAGATTTGTTGCAATTATACAGGAATTATGAAAATTTGTGCAAAATTTGCATAATTACTCATGAAAAAAAAAGAAAAAAAAAATCTCCTTTAGGTTTTAGGCATCCTGCTGATGCTAACTCAGAGTGATGTACAAGGCATAAAATTGTTTTCTGTCACGCTCAAGGACTATTCACCCACACTTTTTTTTTTTGTTTGTTTTGGGTTTTTTTTGATGCACACAGACTTGTTTTCGAAGACATCTAATCTGCAACCTCAAGGTCACAGTAAGGTCTCTCACCTTGGGGAGCAGAAGAAATAGCAGAGTGGTTATTGGAAAAATGTTGGAACATTTTACAAAAAAAAACAATGCTGCTCATTTGGTTGGAGTAAGAATGAAAAAATCTGAGGAAAAAAAGTAGAAAAGACAGGGGTAAACATGAGACAGGTGCACTTAAACACAGAAATACTGTACGTTCGACCAAAGCAGACAACACTACATAAAGGCTTTCACTCATCAAGCTAGATTTACTTTAGGAAGAGCAGGCAAGTGAGACAAGTAACCATAGCAACACCTGACACCCTATCTCTTGACCTGGAAATGTATTTATTTTTTGTTTTTTTTTAGTTTGTGATAGTTTGCCTGTAGCTTCCTCTTTTGACACTGGGTTTTTATACACACATTCTCACCTGAAATTTTTCACTCAGAACATATGACATAAAAGCTTTTTAAAGAGCGCTGGCTCCGGCTGCGGTGACACTTTGACAAATGCGTGGCACAGTTGGGCCGGTGGGGTGGAGGGGGGCAGCGGAGGTGTGGAGGCTAATGTAGCATGTTGTGAAATATGCTCAAGGACATCATGCGCTCTGGCATATGATGGGGTTATAGGCTCTGCCACCTGAACACGCTCACGTACTTTGGAACAAATATGGCATGAGTTACCATCCATGCAGACTGCACCACGGCCGACGACGCTCATCCCGCTAACAGTGTGTCACTGAACAATTAGATCCAGAAATCCAGAGTGGGGATGAAATGCAATTTTCTATATGGCAAAGCAGTTTCTGGTTCCCCAGTGGAACTTAACAGAATTGGGGCTTGCATAGATAGCATGTCTATGCTTCCAGAAAATAGTTACAATATATAATTGTGTGGGTTTTTTTATTATTATTATTGTACATAGTATAAAACTAACTTGTCACAGAATTATCCAAAGTAAAGATACATAGAATTAAAGGCCAAGTCATGCATAGGTAAAACCTTATGCACATTTTACGCATGAACAGAAGTCAAAAGCGTTAAGCAAATTGTTTTTGGGACAATGAACAATGAATATTCATAGACCCACAGTCTGTGCAAGAGTAGGCCCTAAAGTGATGTCTTCATGAGTCCATTCTGTCCCACTTCAATCCAAAACAGCACTTTACTGTTGGGCATCCATAAATATTCATTAGCTTTGATGTCTTCCTTCCCACTTCCACCTTGACATTAATGTTATCACCAAGGATGGCAAAATATGTATATCCCTCACTCCCTGTCCTCTCAGCTCAATCTTCATTCTTTAACGTATCGAGGTGACAGCATGACTCATCTGATATTTGTCCTCACTGTAAAACTCATGCAAAGCAGAGTAGTGCTGGGACACAAAGTAATACCACAGCCCCAAAAGCATCATCATCCCCAAGTGAGAGAATCCCTCACCGAATATTAGTGACACATTTCAAGTTTTAATGTCTGCTCAAAAGTTTTACCCCATCTTAAATGCCATACTTTTTTTTTTTTCACAAGATACACCTCCTGACATCAGAGCTTTTGTTTGGTATGCATTTTTAATTAATCCATGCTATAGTGGGATCTCATAAGTATAAACATTATCATTAGCATTATCTTTGAACAGTAGTTTTTGAGAAAAATTGTGCCCTCATATGGGGACAATAGGTTTATTCTACTGTATTATATGGTAAAATTATTTGCTTTTGTCTTCAATGCCTAAACTATATATATATATATATATATATATATATATATATATATA